>CM032635.1:12963678-13546178 GCA_019097785.1 Fraxinus excelsior | reverse complement strand
TTTTCATGCTGCCCGTTTAGTTGCCATTCTCGAATCATATGCACTTTATGACCTTGAAATTGGATATTGCCAGGGGATGAGTGATTTACTCTCCCCTATAATTTCAGTTATGACAGAGGACCATGAAGCTTTCTGGTGTTTCGTGGGTTTCATGAAAAAGGCTCAGCATAATTCCCGATTGGATCAAGTGGGAATCAGAAGGCATAATATTGAATGGGTTACATGTTATGAAATGGCTACAGGTTAAAATGGAGAGTCCGAGAGAAGAGCCCGTTGCATTAAATCAGCAAATTGCAATTTCATCGAAGTTATTGCCTAGCCACCAACTGTCATCAAGTGAACTGCATCCATAAGCCAGGGTTAATGCAAATTTGAGCTCAAAGATGGAATATCAGTGTAGTACCATCATCGTTACACAATATCTATAGTTATTGGTTAATTTAAAACATAAACATGTTTTATATGGCATTTAAATTTTAATATACAGTTTCACGGTAAATTAATTATTGCTTGCAAAAATTAAGTTTCTTACTTGTCTCCAGCCAAGCAATTAGCCAGTAAAAAATCCATAAATTCTTATTAGTTAATTTCAGTTTTTGAAGGCCAGTTGCTCCGTTTAATTAGTCCGACTTGAAGTCTAGTTGCTCCAACGGAATTTTTATCAGTTACAACTTCAGTTGTTCCCATACTACAATATGGAATCTTAGTCCCTTTTAATTGTTCCCATATTACAATCTGAAAAACTTAGAGCGCATTTATTAGCTTTCTCTAACTTCTGGTTTAGTTACGTATCAAAGTATGGACATAAAATTGTAAATACAAAGTTTGCGTAAATGTGCATAAATTTTGAATAATCGAATCATTAATTATTTATTAACCAAAAAATTACATCTTTATTAATAACAAATTAATTCTTAAACAAAACTATTAAATATAAACTAAGCAAACGTGTATTGCACGTTGCTTACACCTAGTATATCAAATATCTGATTTTTGAAATTTAAAAGTTTTTTTTTAAATAGTCTATACTTAAAGTAGGATTTATGAATTTTTCTTATTTCAAAAGCCAATCAAACAAGTCAACCAGGCCGGTTAAATCACCAGTTAACTTGGTCAAAGCCCAATTTTGATCGAGTCAAGTGTATTTCTATCAATTTAATCTGTCCGGCCCGATCAAGGGTCTGGGCCGATTTTTATAACTATAGGCACGGGGTGTAATCTCCTCTTAATTTATTTATTCATTCTCTAATTTTTGGTTTTTGGTCGATGAGACCGTTGTAATTATTTGGGCCTTTATGCCCATTTTATTAGTTGAGTCTGTTGTCGTAATTATGGACCTCTATGTCCATTGATTTTAGATATGTATGTCAACTAATATAAGATACATATTGTAGTTGGGTACAATAAGACAATTGGGGTAGGAATGTCCTTAAGAACTGACCAACTCGTCTTCTTTTGGCTCAAAAAAGATTAGATAGTTTTAGTCCATAACCACCCACAATTTAATTCTCTTTCTTTTATTTGGATAGTAGGCTCTTGTTTAGTACACATTAAAATTTTCATTTTCATTTTTCTACTCATTTTAACCACACATTTTTCAATACAATAATATTTTATATCGATAACTTTTCCTTCTTTTTCAACCACACATTTTCATCAATCTACTATTCCAGAATACATTCTTCCAAAATAATGTGGTTCAAACACACCTTAAATATAAAATATGACATGCATGATTGTGATGAGACCAATTTCATCACTTAAATATCAAATGTGTTAATAATTCAATATACTGTACTTTTTAGGTGTTGCACTGATAAATAGGGGCGGACCCAGCACCCGATGAGCTCGGCGACCGCCCGTGCTCGATCTGCCAGAACAAATTTTTTTTTTTTTGTTTGACAATGAATAAATATCTTAGATTATATACCTAGTAATTTGTTTTAATTTCAAACATTTCTTGTAGTTCAAGTGGTTGGAACTCCTAAATTCATGTAGGGAGTCTCGGTTTCGATTCCTTTCTCACCCCTTTTATTGTAAAAGAGTTTTAATTCTTTAATTTTTTATCAAAATTAAATAGATCCTCTCCTTATGTCATTGAGAACTTGACCATTGTGGTATTCACTGTATTTGAAACTAAACTAACCAAAATTATATAATACATTTTAGAGATTTTAATGCAATTCTAAAAAAAATTGATTATGTGTTCTTCCTTTGAATTATACAAAATTTGGTCACAATATAATTTGGTAAATATTGCTAATTCTTACAACAAAATCATATATGTTCATATTTAAATTTTAGACCTTGTTTGATTTTGTTTTTTTCAAAATACATTTTACTTTCTTTTTTCAACCGCACATTTTTTAATAAAATAATATTACATTCAAATTCAAAAAATTTATTATTTTTATCTCCATCAAATCACTATTCCAAATTACACTTTTTGCACAAAAAAAAAAAAAAGAGCATCAAACGGGACTCTTAATATTTTATTGTTGACAACGATCAACGATCCACGGCAAAAAAAATGGGCATCAAACGGGACTCTTAATATTTTATTTTATTTTTAGTCACTCGAGGTTCTAATAAACCAAAAGGGATCCGCACTCGAAATCCAATAGCATTATCAATTAATGTAGTGTCATTAATTGAAGGCTCTTCATAAGACAATTCTGAACTAATAGAAGGATACTGAAAAATGAAATTGTAAGCTTTCCTAACTAAACAGAGAGTAAGAACTAAGAAGCTAGATAAAGCCTCTACTTTAGATGTTAACTTGTCACTTATTTAACCACTTAGGTATTAGATACCGGATATGAATCACATTTTTTTACATAAATATGCAAGGGCTAAAAGTATAGCCCTGCAAAAGGAAGTGATATTCCTACTGGCTGCTGAATGCTATGCGCCAGTGAATAGTAAGTTTGCTAAGCTAAAATGACTACAAATAAAAAAGATTTAATCAGAATCTAGCAAGGCCATCGCTGCTGTGAAGATACCACCCATTCATGCTGAGGATGGAGCCCTTTCACACAATATTGCTTTGATTTTAATTGGTTTTCCACTTGATGTTTGTTTAGTTAGGCAAAAGGTCAATGGTGTAGCACTCTCCCTTTTGTCGAATGCCCTTTTGCTGTATCAGTATAGGACTTGAATTAGGAATACCACACCCTTCATTGATGGTTTTGTTTAGGTCTAAGTAATCAATAAAGATCTTATTGGCTTTTGAAAAAAGAAATAAAGAAACCACATCGACGTTCATCAAACTGCAAAAGGAAGATATAAACCAGAAGATCTCAAGAGTCCCACATTTTCAAGCAAAGTGGACTGTTTTGGAGAAGCAAACTGACACCATAACAACTGCTGTCATTTAGCTTGAATAAGAGTGAACAGATTTTTCAACATCATCTTTATTTAAATAAGAATTCCAGCCAGAGGATAGTGCAATTTCGCGGGAAAGAAACAATGCTATTGCTGAAACCCATTCACCTGAAGAACTTTCGACACCGGACCATCAAATCTTTACCAGATATCGGGACGAAGCTCCCCAGTTGCTGGAGGCATCCACCTTCCAGAGTTGTACACATTTTCACCCACTTTCCAACCAGGCACGTCTTTCATGATTCTGGCCTCTTCTTCGAGATACTTCTTCCATTCTTTGACAAATCTGGAAGAAACGGAAGCAAAAAAGAAGAAAAATACAATAAGTGCTACTTTATTGTGGGAAAAGAAACTTATTAAAATAATCAAGACTAGTAACAGGACACTACAGAAAATACATCACCTTTCATCCTCTTCGGCTTGGAGCATTGGCAAAATTGCCCTGCGAGCAGCATATTTTTCTTCCTTGAGCGCCCTGTAAAACACAAAACAACCATCAACTTCAACTTTCCCATGTTAAACAATTAGGTTATATTACTCGTATAACTAGTCTACAGGCATCATCTGAGGATCCTCTCCTTGTAAAACAACAGCAGCATTTAACAACTTGCTAACAAAATGCAACTAAAATAAACTAATGAAGATAAGAAAAAAGATGCTAAGGACATAGGCATCTGCAAATACCATATACTATTTGTCATTTACTGGAATATCGTGAATGAAATGGGGAAAATGAACTTTATGTTCTCCAAAGATATGTGACAATAGAACCTGACGAAGACAAACCAGATTCCATTATTGAGCTTATATTTTGCCTAACCAAAATAAATTTATTTCATAAATCTCAGGTTCATCTATAGAATTTCTTAATGCGCGAAAAAAGTAATATAAACCATTTCCAATAGACCGCACTGTTTTAATGCTTCCTAGGCTCATATTTATTTCCCTGCTGTATCTCAAGAAAATTAGCAAAAGGCATTCATGAGATGTTGCATGACTCGATAATTTGTCAGAAATCTGAACTGTTTTTGCATGGTAAAACAAATATAAATACTGTTCATTATTATTCTCAACTACATTCCTTTTGCTATTCCGTGTCATTAATATGTGCATGTTTGGGACATTATAATTTCATTATAATTTAATGGTCAAAGTTAAACATTAATTTTAACCACACATTTTGTAGGACCCAAAATTACTGCTCTTATCCATCACTTATTTTTATCACATTATAATTTCAACAACTTATAGTTTAATCATAAGTGCTTGTTTGGGGTTCAATACAAGCTCCTTATAATTTAAAGGTCAAAATCAAATTTTAATTTTAACCACACATTATAATTTCAGCAACTTATAATGAAATCCAAACAAGCACTTAGTCTCATATCCATGTGGACTTCAATCAACCACGACATGAATCCTACATTGTATAAGACCATTGGAGTTATTTCAGATATCCTGGAGAAGCAACTGAAAGATACAGCAAAGCAAATTTCAGAGGCATACATGGGACCACCACCACCTAATATTTTATTTCACAGATTGTTAGCAAAAGTCAAGGTTTAGACTTATTTGTCTTATATAACATCTAACTTTGAATCCAGTTCCTAATTAACATCTCATAAATCCTTTTTCCAATTTTGTTAAACATCACTACACAATACCTGTCAGCGAGCAAAGGCATGCTCGTAACTGCAAAAGATATTGGGTGTTTCTTCATGTGTCTGAAGATTTGGAAAGGGTTTTTCCACTTAAAATCAGCAATGCCTAACTAGAAGTCATTGTCTGATTATAATCAAAACTTATTTAACACCGTAGACAGGCATTTCCAGTATTATTTAATGCAAACTTTCCTATCTAATTACTCTTTCTCACCCAAAGGTGTTTGACATTCAATGAACTTGTAATTGAGTTTTCCATCAGTTTCTCTCATTAAAATAAGGTTGGAGAGAATGGAGATGAAGGAATACAATAACAACTTATCTAATGAAAATGAACTAGAAGAATCTGGCTCTTGAAAGCAAGAAGTGAAAGTCTGGATGATGGTTCTTTCAAGGATGATAAAATCATTTTGTTAGATCTTAAAGATCAAAAAAATATAAGACGAATAGAGTAAGTTTCGTAGTGCCTATTTGTGAGAATAAAGAGATGCTTAAAATATTTTGAATGACAAAGGTATTAAACAAGACACATCCAAGACGAATACTAGGTAAATGCCATTCAGTGATGCTATAGTTTTAGTTGATGAAAACGAAGGAGATATTCGAACTCTGGATAAGCACTTTAGACTCTAAAGGTTATAGGTCAAAGTCGAAGGATGACAAAATACACATGACATTCTTTTACGAGGTGTCATAAGAGTCCTATATAGCTTCAAAAATGAGATCAATTAAAATGTAAAACTTCAGAGAGAGCAAACCACCAAGCAAAAAGTCAATGTAGTAATTCAAAAATACTATAAAATATTTTGAGGAATTGATTTAATACTGCAACTTTATACTCCAACAATAATGAATGCATTCATTAACTTATCAAAGATAATTTTGGGTCATCTTCAGCAATTCATTAAGTGAATAAAAGTTGTGTCTGCCTCAACTCAGTACTTCTTAGATTAGGCATTTAAAGATTGTGGTAGCATGGGACAAAGCAGAATAAAAGGTCTTTGTTATGTCAGAAAGCTGAAGTTGATCATAATATTCATCACATTCCTCTGGCCAGCATACAAGTTCCATCCCCAAGCATTAAGAACAAGATTTAAAAAACGAAAGTCTTTAGTCTTTTAAGTCCCTAGTCCTTCAGTCAACACCACATTCTTAAACATAATAACATATGTTCACCCAAAAAAGTTAATGGTTTAATAAGGTATCAATGGAAGTGTACACTAAACAGAAACCAAAACAAAACAAGTAGGCCAACCTTCAAACACAAAGCTAGGTTCCTTTGATCCGAACTAAGTAAATATTAGCTATATATGTAAAAAAGGCACATGAGAACTACTAGTACATACATTATATGTGTGCATGTACACGCATCAAAAACAGATGTCAAGACTTCCACCTTTTGTATCTATAGAGAAATGATCCCCAAATGGAAGGGATGTTGAGAATTAGAAACCTTAATTCTATTTCTCAGAGAGCAATCAATTCGCAAAAAAAAAAAATCAAAAATAAAAAACACGTAAGATTTATAAAGGTTTATCCCAATGTGAGACTACATACTCTCGGTCACTTCAGCAATTCACTATGATAAAAGAATAATTCACAAAAAAAAAAAAAATCAAACGCCTATCTTCTCTAACCTCTCTCTTTTGTCTCTCGGTTTGATGGTTGATAGAAAACCTAAGAAGGGCTCCGTAATTATAAGATAAAATAAGGCAAAACCAAATTTTACAAGAATTTCAACTCCTAAATAGAATTTTACAAAAATTAGGCTCAACAACTTAATAATAGTTAGGACTCCAATTCTTTAACAGAATTTCAAAAGAGCATAAATTCCTAAACAGTCACTAATGAATTAGGCTCCACAACTTAACAATCTCCTACTTGGAAACTAATTTACCATCAATGACTCATTTGTAGAGGCAACAACTCTTCATTCCTCGAGGGAGAAGTCCAACCGAAGTTTTGCACAACTTCAATTTCTCAATTGGAACAGTCTTCACTGGATTCTGACTCCGTTGAATCTCCTTAAGAGTTAAGATTCCATCATCCAAAGCCGATCTGATGAAGTGATAACAAACCTGCATATGCTTCATCCTTACATGATAAACAAGATCCTTTGCTAAGTGAATAGACGTCACAATGCGACACACTCTTCTCATACTTGTAACCTAATTCTTCCAAAAAAGACTACAACCATATCATCTCTTTGCTTGCTTCAATTTCAGCAACATACTCAGTCTTAGTAGTGTAAAGAGCAACTATCTTCCGCAACTTAGCCACTCAACTAACTGTTGTACCACCCAAAGTGTATATATCTAGTAGTACTCTTCCTGCAATTAATATCTCTTGCCATGTCAGCATCTACATAGCTTTATAATCCCGAACCTGATTTTTTGAAACATAAGGCTAAATTTTACGCTCTTGAGAATCCACTTTATTGCATCCCAATGCCATTTGCCTGGATTGCTCATATATCTAATCACAACTCCCACTACATGTGCTATGTCCGATCTTGTATATATACATCACATACATAAGACTGTCAATAGTAGAGACATAAGGTACTTTGGCCATGTAGGCTCGCTTCTGTTCTGTACAGGGTGACTGCTCATTTGATAGCATGAAATGAATAGCCAAACGAGTACTTACTGATTTTGCATCATCCATGCCGAACCTACTTAGCAGATTCTTCACATACTCTTCGTGTAACAATTTCAAGACGTCACTATCCCTAATAATTCTTATTCCAAGGATTTGTTTTGCAACACCTAAATCCTTCATTGCAAACTTCTTGGATAACTCCTTCATCAACTTATCTATTTCTTATTTGCAAGCACGTGCAATCAACATATATCAGCAAAATAATATAGGAGTTATCAAAGTTCTTTACAAAACAACAATGGTCTCTTGAGCACCTTCTAAAGTCATTACTACCCATAAAACTGTTTAACTTCTTATACCACTGTTTTGGAACTTGTTTAAGACCATATAAACGCTTTTAAAGTATGCACACCATTTTCTCCTTTCCTCGTACTTCGAAACCCCATGACTACATTATATCAGTTTTTTCCTCCAAATGACCATGAAAAAAGACCACATTTACATCCAACGGCTCTAGATGCAAATCTTCCTTTAATACTAATTCAAATACTGCTCTAATTGTGATTAATTTCACCACACGAAAATCTCGGTTTAGTCAATGACTTCTTCTTGTTGAAATTCCTTTACAACCAGTTTTGTTTTATATCGTTTGCTTCCATCATGCCCTTTTTTTAATCGATAAATCCATTTATTTTGCAAATCCTTCTTTCCTTTTCGGCAACTCTGTCAATTGCCATATTTGATTGGACCCCTTTAAAACCAGTTTTGTTTTATATCGTTTGCTTCCATCATGCCCTTTTTTTAATCGATAAATCCATTTATTTTGCAAATCCTTCTTTCCTTTTCGGCAACTCTGTCAATTGCCATATTTGATTGGACAATAATGGGTCTATCTCATCCTTTATAGCTAGCTCCTACTTGATTGATTCATCAACCTGTATAGCTTCACTATAACTTTCTAGTTCACCTTCATCAATCAATAGAATATAATGTAATGTTGGAGAATCTCTCTCTGGAGGTCTAGCAGTACTACCTTTTTGATTTAACATCAAACTTGCTTCTTGCACTAGAATCAATGTTAATGTATGAATACAACCAAACACTTTCAAGAGTGATATCAAGGAGGCATATTCATAGGCTAGAAAGCTCACAACTAGTACATATGACACATCATTTGTCTTATAGCAATATTCTACTACCAAATTGTAAAAGAACACTTCAAAAGCTGTAATGATCTCCCAAGGTTGGAAGAAGTCTAGAAGCTTCCTTAGCTTCAGATCAGCCTTTACACATCATTGTTGAGATCGTAACGCTAACTACATATTATTTACCCACAAGCTGAGAACATCTGGTCTGCCTATGCTTCTCTAAAAGCTTATCCACAAAATAAATGACAATAAAAGATAAGAATTGCAGTACAACCTGAAAATAAGGTTACTACCAATTGCCAATCACACCATCCTGCTATATATAGTTAAATACATTTAATAACATATAGATGCATCTGTTTAGATTGTCTGCCAATTGTGTCAAAATTAAAGATTTAAGGGTGAATCCAGTTACAAAATGTTTAATCAATTTAAAACCCAAGAAAACTTCCAGCATCTGTGGGGATTTTTATTAGATTCAGCAACACTTAACATTGATAGCAGTCAATAATAATCAATTAAATAAACACCAGCAGCTGTCAATGATAATAATTTATATACATCACAATTCATCATATGGCACTAGCAATCCGCCCTAGAAGTTGATGTGATTCATGTTAAATTGCAGAAAACCATGTTTGAATTATTCAAAACCAAATGCTCCTTTCAACATCTCAAGGTTCTATCAAAAGTTTCAGGAAATCACCATTCTCACCAACGGATATGTCATAACAACCATAGAAAAACCCAATCTTTTTATTCATATCTATTAACAAGGCACACATAATTATACCCATATAACAAGAATTCTCAACAAGGCTTCTTTTCTGGAGCTAATTTAACAGTTATCTGGTTAGCTCCAAAAAAACACTGCCGTAGAAAGCCATTTCACAGAGAACACGAAAGTCAGAACAAAAGAATTTTGAATTGTCAAGAACAGCATAATTGGCATAATATTCAGCTCTGAAATCATATGTTGTGTCAGTATAAATAATAACAGTTAGGCCGGTAGATGATACATAACTCGAAGGGAAACTAATTCAGAAAATGAATCTGTTCTTCTGTAATTCTAACCTAAGGTCTTGCTGCAATCACACAGTAAATAAATCTTTATTCCTAAATCAAACCAGTTAAGATCCTTCAAACGCCCAATTTGAACATGATGACTTTACATAAACAGATATATATACTGTGTGTAGAGTGAGAAATGGCGAAGGGATTACCTGCGGATCTTGTTGCCTTTACCGACTTGGTACATGCCCCAGGAGAAGGCGCCAAAAGCCGCAAGGAAAATGGCCATGGCGCTGGGGCCCTTGCTGGGGATCCGACGTGCAAACCGGACCGGAGCGAACCCGCCAGGCGGCGGGCCGTCTTGAAGCACCGGCATGTCCTTGATACTTGCCATCCCTGCCTTCTTCCGAATCAACGCTTCCGTCATTTTCCTGTAATCAAATGATCCGATGAATGCTGCGAGTATTTTACAAATTAGGGATTAGATTTGATAGAAAGGGAAATTTATTGGTGTGTCGACTATCAATCTGCAAGTACGGGCCAGGCCCGAAATAGGCCCGACGCCTCGTAGATTTAAAATTATTATTTGAATAAATGGTAAAACAAGGTACAATATTTTTTCATATATATTAATGATGAAAATTAGCAACAAAAGTTCCAAACTTATTGCATGTATTATATTTTAACCTCCAACGTTTAAGGCAAATCATTTTACTCCGTAACCTTTCGCTTAATACTCGTAGTTTCGAAAAACATAAAAACAAATGTTGCTAAAATAATATTTGAGTAGCATGTTTGTTACATTTCAAGAGTATAAGTAGGAAATATATAATGTTAATAAAACATAACTTAAAATCACAAGTACACGAAAAATAAAAAATAAAATTATTCTTCTTCAACACCTCCATCGTATACCAGCCCATATTCTCAATCTCTCTCAACCACCACAACCACAAGCCAGAAATTCCCGGTCGCATGAAATCGACATCTAGCTCCTAAATTGAAAAGTAAAGATGTAGTTATTATTTTAAGTGGTTATAATCCATTATTTCTATTGTAAATTGATGACAAGATAATTACAATAATAAAATAAATAAGAATACCAAGATTTATGTGGAAATTCAAAGTAGAAAAAAATCACGTGCAGAGAATGAGAAATTCACTATAATCAACATTAATTGTGTTTACAATATAAAAATCTCAATACTCTCAATTGAAATATAAATTCTCTACCTCTCAAAATTTTGTTGAAAGTGTTAAGTAGAGATAAACAATGTGATATATATATGTAAGAGCCTCTTTTTGGAGTTCTATATGAAGAAGAAAACATAAAATATGTAAAGATCGAAATTTGCTCGTCACGATGGCGCCTGCCCGATGCCCGAGGCAATTCTTCAATGATGGCACCAATGCTGCGGTGCCGGATCTCTATCTTATTTTCCTTCAACGAGTGTTGCGGCGCCTACTTTCGATAATTAATGTTCCAAAGTGTTTTTTTTTTTTCATCTCAAAATCCTTTTCCAAATCAATCTCCTAATCCTTGATGAAATTTGATCTTTATCAATTAGGATTATCAAACCAAAACTCCTCAAATTTTCTTTATCCAACCAAAAACCAAATTACAAGGAATTTGGTCACACCACAACAAATCTCAACCTAGAACCAAACTCCAACACAATGAATTCAAAACACATCTCCAAGTATATACCACTCCCATATTCCAAACAAACCCCAATAAGCTAAATCAATGATAAATATCAATTAACTTCAAGCAAATCTCAAACTTAGCAATATGAAGTGGTTTTGTCATCATATTAGCAGAATTATCCTTCGTATCAACATTGTTCACTACAAGATCATCATGAGCAATCACATCACGCACAAAATATTACATCACATCAATGTGCTTAGTCCTCTCGTAAAACATCTGATCCTTAGTCAAGAAAAGAACACTCTGACTATCATAATACATTGTAGAAACCTACAAGTCTTCACTGATTTTAGCAATCAATTATCTCAACCACATAGCCTCTTTACATGCTTCTGTAATTGCTATGTACTTTGCCTCTGTTGTAGATGAAACTATTGTATTTTGAAAAGTAGCTTTCGAGTTGATAGCACAACTTCCAAGGGTAAACACATATCATGTAAGTGATCTACTCTTATTAAGATTTCCTACATTTTGAATCCTACGATGCTTAGACAAGGGGGCTTCATCATCCAGAGATATACATGACTCAAGGTTCAGACTCCCGTTAACCTCTGGCTCAGGGTCCAATTTAGATCCTCGCTCGGGTTCCTACTCTGGCACTGGTCTTGGTACATACTCCAGCTCTGACTCAGGTTCATAATTTGGCTCTTCCTTTGGGTCCTTCTCTGGGTCCAATTCAAGCTCTGGCTCAGGGTTAGGTATAGGCTTGAGCACAAGATTCTACTGTCTGTGGTTCCATAAGATTATGATATCCTCATAGTATCCCCATAAAATCAATCTTGTCCCAGACTTCATGCAGATATAGCTCATAATCCATATCTTTCACGAAATAAGCCACATCTCTCCATTGAGGCCGCATAGTGCTTATAAGATGATAAATCGAGAGGATTGTCCCCTCATTATATCCGAATAATCTTGTTTGCTCTCACTTTAAAAGAAAATTCTCGACATGTTCAACAAAGGTTCGCTCCCATCTCACTACACAATTCATGTAGTTCTTGGTAGCAATTTGAGCATGTTGCAAGTATGTTGGGCTACTCCCAGTCATCCTAGTGTTTTTTCCAAGTCCTAATCATATGATAAGTATAACTTCAATTATGCTAAATCTTTGGAGTGACAGTTTATATCATCGCATAAACAATATTTAAAAAAGAAATCAACTAATAAGTCACGCAAAGTAAGCATACTTATACATTTTATAATATAAAGCAATATGGCTCATAATCATACAAAAAAATCATTTTATACACGAGAACAATTAGAGAGTGGTCGAATAGTGAGCGTCATGTGCCAATGATTCTTTATAAAACTGTATGTTGAAAATACTCCAATTTTTTTTTTTCAAAAATAAGGTTTTCTCGAAATAGGAATTCCTAGAAAATAGAATATATTTAAATTTGGAAATGTTTGAATTATTGTTTTTTCGTTTTTTTTTAATGTCAATAACGCGTAACCAAAATGCTTCCAGATGAGAAAGGGGGTCACAAGTAGACCGCTTAAATCTCAAGCTCTTTTTAGATGGTTTAGGTTTTTATGACAAAAGTTTTTACTCTTGCGAATACGCAAATCAAGAAAAATCAAACAGTAATTGGAACTTGAGACCTCTTAAAAAATGAATTTTCCAATTGGTAAATTTTAAAATATGATCCAAGGGCTAGAACTAAACACACACCAATGTACAATCATAATTTGAAGTTAAGTTTAAAAAATATTATTTTATTTATTTACTTAAAACAATTATCAATATCATTCTTTTAACAAAATAAAAGAAAAGAAAAATCTATAATTTTTTTGAAACCAATGCGGTCACTATTCATGTGAATAGTGACATGCACTATTCACATGAGCAATGTCGGACACTGTTCACGTGAATAGTAACATCCTTTTTTTTTTCTATCAAGTCTACTTGAAAGTAAAACATTTGCTTTGATACCAAACTGTAATGCCCCAAATTTTATTGATTTGAATTTTGAGGTGTTATCGATATCATTTCATAACTATACATGAAGCGGAAATATTTAATTGAAATTTGAACTTTAATAAATTTAAAATTTCATAATATTGAATTAAATCAATCCAAAAACATTAAATCACAGGACTTAAAAGCGTCTATCGGAAATCCAAGAAATACTTAATCTCTAAACGAAAAAAGAAAAAAAAACTAATTACTAATAGTAAACTTGAAAATGTTTTACTTGGCAACCCGAGTACCATTCAGCCACAATCTACGTTGAACCGATCTAACCAGAAAAGTTAAAATTTTAAAGGAATAAGTATTTTAAACCCCATAGAATATGTATGTCCAAAATAATATAATAATTTTTAAACATAAATTTATGACATTACATATCACCATTTCATCAAGAGCAATCGGAGATCAATCAAATGCTTTAACATATTTCCGTGCAAACAATTAAGAAAATCCGAAGAAAATCCCATATTTCATTTCATTAAGAACCGTAGGTCAATTAGCGTTTCATGAAATAAATTACATAAAATTATAATATTGCAAGGACAAATCAACTTAAACATAGTATCCTACCTTGTTAAATGAATTATTGAACGAAATATGAAAGCACATGTCCAAATTCTTTTCTCAAAATATGTGCTTCATTGATGGTGTTGACAATAATATTTGATGTATGTTAACTTTTTGATTTTCAACACTATTCTCTCCCTCTGCCATATATGTAATTGTGTGTAAAAGCTCTATCAGTGTGTGTAATTATGACCTAGGAATTGTATGTAAAGTTGGAAGAATTATTCTTGTTGTACAAAATTTTTTACATAATTGGTTATCGAATTGACAAGTGGCGACCCCCTATTGGGGGGTGCCCGTCAACTCGATAACACATTAGGTAACTCGGTAACACATTAGGTAACACGTGAATGTGGAGACAGGAGGGAAGGGGAGGAGAGGATGAAGAAGGGAGAAGAGCGCCAGAGAAGAAACTGCTGAGAGAGAGAGAGAGATGGCGGCGAGGTGCCTATGTTGAAGGTGAGAAATTAGGGATTTAAGTTGGGGTGGGAGTGTATATAAATTAATTTTGATAATATTATTTTTAATATTTAATTAAATATAAAAAAATTGTATCTATATAAAATTTCTGAATTTTGCAAACTAAAACATAAAATCTGATTTTGGAATTTACATTTTCAAAAGTAGGGAATGGTGTAATTTCCACCTATATTAATTCAGCCGGCCCATTGTCAATTTCATGCCCAATGGATATATATGCATTATATGCTTTACCGCCCAATTAAATTAATTCTTTCTTCCAAGTCCTCGGTCTTTGGATTTTGTCATTTTTCGCTATTTTGCATCTTTTCTCCAATTCTTCATCACACATCAAATTTTAACTACAAAATACAATTTAACATAAATTTGGTAGAATTTAATTCAAAACACAATAAAATATTATAATTTAGCGCCGCAAATAAATATAAAACCTATATTTATCAATATACTTATCATCACTCTATCGAAATCCAAATATTTGATCCAAAAACATAGAAATTTAAAACATATTTCACTTTAGTCCCTCAACTTTCAAAATAATAAAATATAATATATAGAAAAAATAATTTTTTATTCTAAAATTTTGGGCGTTACAATCAATGTCTTCATCTGACTGATGATACAAGCTAGATGATAATTTAAAGTGGACAACCAAGGGAGTAATGCGGCCTTAGCATTCAACATACTGAACATTTAAGGCAGTTTCTCAATGTTCTGACTCAAATACAAACCCAACCTTACTATCCTCCAAGATTTTCATACCAATAATCTTCCTTATTGCACCCAAAGCTTTTACTTTTTTCGACTTTTATTTATCCTAGGCTGCTATAAGCATATTATCAATATATAACAACAAATATGAAAAATCGGGTGTCGCACTGAATACCACTTAACAATTTACGGATTACCAATTTAACAACTTTTAGTTATCAAATGGTTGTTACTTATCCGTTTTTAGTTTTGACCTTACGTGCGAAATTAATCAATTAAAAGCAACAAATCAATTTTAATTGTTCTAGTTGATTAAATATACAAGTCTAATTATCCTATATTTGAATACCACAGTAATAAGGAAAGCAATGATAAACACTGATATGATGACGGAGAAAATTCAACTAGGTAAAAACTCCGAGACCAAACCAGTTACCTCCATTATAGACAATATAAATCGAGTTACAGTCAGATGCTATCTAGTCAACTCCACTAGACTTTTCGATCTATTTCCTACTAACTCTAAGACCCGCTCCAAGATCTTCTGCAAGTGTCTCTTCCCAGCGGAATTCTAAGAACTTGCTCCAGGGCCTTGTGTTTGTAATCCAACCTCTCTTAACCTCCAGCCGCCTCTGAAGTTCAACTCAAAAAATACCTTGCATAACCAATAGGAAGTAAGTGGTGTTTGCGGGTTTGATGTTTTTCCCAAATATGTTGTTGTATAAAATCAAGAATGAAAGGATGAAATCAATGTAAGAATATTTTGTTGAATATGTTATAGAAAAGAGGCATAATGAACAACCACACTTGATTTTCGTACATAGGCTTGTGTATTTATAGGAGAGGATAATTAGGTTGAATGAGTCGGGAAAAATACTTCAATATATCAAAATAGGGTTTTTCGGATCGACCTGTCCCTCGAGTGAGGGATCATCGACAGACGAGCGATGCACTGTCGCTTGAACGAGAGCTCGACGATAGGCGGGCGACAGGCTTTCCATTTTTTGTCGCTCGAGTGCCAACTGGACGAGAAGCTAGCAAAAATGGGACACCGTGTTTCTCCTCTTTTCATATTCGAACCCTAGGCCTCATAACCCAATTTATACAAATTGCAACATAGGTCCTTGACTTTTACAACACGTTACAAATTAGTCCTTTTGTCCACTGAATTGTCAACACTAAAAACCTAACAAACTCTTCATTGGCATTCTGTAATACCCAATCTTCAACAAAGTGATTTCTTGCATTCCTTATTAAACACGTTTCCTGAAATTCACAACTCAAATACCTAATGTAAAAAACACATGATACCAACACTAGCTAGAATGAAACGTAACACTAATATTAATCCAAACACCAACAAAAACATTAGCATCACACAAATATCAAAAACTCAAACAGCTAGGTAGATATAGTATGGAATGCAATACAATCAAAAAATCTCCCCTATCAATCTACACTTTACTATCACACAAACGTCAAAAACCTAAAGAGTTAGGTTGATATGATATAGAATGCAATGCAATGAACTCCTCCTATCAATGTACACTTTACTATCTCCTTTTTGTCACAAATGATGAAGTGGTTGATAATTAAAAACTTTTAACATTAACATATAATAATTCAAAAATGTTGTTGTTAGCATGCACAAGTATAAGCAATGTATAGTAAACTTTTTCACATACTTAGTTCAAGTTAAAATGGAGTAAATTATATAAGTGACCCATGTGTATAAAGTGTCACTAACACATTGTAAGTAGGACTCCAAACCTTAATTTTGTGAGAAAGGATATGCTAAATATCACTGCCAATAAGTGTATTCCTTTATTTATGAAAGTCAAACCATTTAAAGGAAATTAGAACATATAAAAAAAACTCATTTTGTATAGATCTTTTCTTTTCTCCCCTAATTTTGAGCATATTTTATTTTCACATCTTTCAATAGTTTAAGCTCATAATTATTTTTTACATCTTAAGTACATGCTCTTCTCCATTAAGCGACTAAAATGACTCAAATAATAAGTTTTATATCAATTAATTCAAATCAATTGACCATAGGCACCAGGTTATGAAAAATCATGCATGCTTAATTGCTCGAGTTAAATAGGCTCCGAAAAAGAACATAAAATATTGAGATTTTTATTATTGGGGATAAACTTGAGTTTATGTTTAATAAATAAGGTCAATTTATATTCAAAATTATCTTACTAACATGTGATTGTCATCTCAAATCTCACATACGCGGTAGAGTCCCACTAACAATATTATAGTGTAAGCGGTGCAGATAGTACTTGACAACACCTATACTATGTACTCCATAATAACTTAAGCCAATAATGGAAACTATGTCATAGCTTATTGATTAAACTCATACTTGATCATAACAAACAAATTCAAGTATAGTATATATTATGCTGTAAAAATAATTTTCTACATTTTTTATTTTTCAAAATCTTATCCTTTTTATTTTAAAGTATGAATGTACCAATTTCAAAAAAATGTCAAACTTATAAAAAAAATATATGCATGAGTTTTCTACCTAGAAAATAAATAAAAAGATATGATGCATGTATAAATCAATGTTGCACGAAAAATACCTAACCAATTAGGTATGCAAATGCTCTTACCTTTAAAAACACCGTGATCTATTTCAAAAAAATTCAGATCACTTTTCTTCACCCAAACTTGCCTAGTGATAGGAATATTTTCGGTCATCTGTGTCATTAATCTGGTCAATTTACTTACCTGATTATAAGGAAGTCAATCTGACCAATATAATTCTTATTCTTATTTCTTTTTAAATTCTGATTTCTATTTTTGTTTAATAAACGACGGCATCTAGGCTTTATGTTTCCTAACTCACCGCAATGAAAACAAGTAGAGATAAACCTAGGACCAAAGATATATGATCGTTGATATCTATTCCTAGGTTGGCATGTCCTACGCTCTCTAGTAGGCATCTGTCCTAAATATACCTTATTCTTAGGTTTAAGGTTAGGCACATGTTTAAATTGGTTGGTACTAGGGACAAATGTGGTTTTTGACGTTGTAGCAACATTATGATCATTTTTTATTATATCCTAGACCTCAATTATTACTAGCAGGCTTACCTATTCCTAAAGTATTATCTAGCTTTATAAAACCACTAGCGATAGCTTTATAAAACCACTAGCGAATATAAGAAGTTGAGATTTGAAATGCTCTAAGTTGCTCAGTAGATTTTTAACATAGATTTCTAAGGTTTCATTTTCAAGTGTTAGGTTATTAGCTCTTCTAGAGGTCTTCTTAAGTACACTAGCGAGATTTCTAACATGAGTATCTAAAGATTCATTAATGGATTTCAACTCACTCAGGGTCGAGGTAGATTTCAACTCACTTAAGGCTTTATTTTTTGTTATAATCTTAATGCTCTCCTCATAGATTCTATCTATCATAAGCCTTATGAATATCTCCCTCACTATCATAATCTTCTTTTGAATTCTCACCACAATCTACGTTCTCAGGCTTTTTACTCCCCTTATTAGATTCATTCCTAATTCTAGTAGTAAAGACAATATAGTTTTCACTTTTATTACTAGTGGATTTCTCACACTAATTGTCTGAGTTAGACTCGTCATCAGTGAGAGTAGCATTCATAGTCGTATCTTAATTTCTCCTACTGTTAGGGCACTCACTACTAACGTGTCCAAAACCTCTACAATTATTACACCTCACAGTTTTAGAACTCTTCCTAGATCCACTGGGTCTACTTATATGCTTCTCTTGAGATTTTTGTTTATTCCTAAATATTTTTCGAAATCTTTTAGCAAGGTAAGCTAACTCATCTTCATTAGGAGGATCTAAGTTCTAGGACTCTCTATGACTATTCTTTATAGTATTTAAGGCCAATGACTTATCGTTTGTGGGTTTAGTTAATTTAAGTTCATAAGTCTGGAGAGATCCAACCAAATCTTCAATCTTAATGGAATCTAAGTCTTTACTCTCCTTTATTCTTGTGACTTTAGGTCTAGACCTTTCTGGTAGGGAATTTTTCTGACTATTTTAGGCTTTGTGATTCTCTCACCTAGGTTGAAACTAGAACTTACTATGTCATTTAAGCTCGCATAAAAATTATCAAAAGTCTCATCTTTCTTCTGAATTTCTTCAAACCTAGTGATTAACAACTGCAATTTAGAGTTCTTAATCGTCTGAATTCCCTCATGTGTGGTTTGTAGGATATCACAAATCTCTTTGGCTACCTCACACATTGACACTCACCTAAACTTTTCTGGGGATGCTGTCATAAGTAGGGCATGTAAGGCTTTGCTATTCCAGTTATACTTATTTAAGTTTGCTTTAGTCCAATTGTGAATGGGAGTGGGAATTACTTTATTATTAATCATAGAACTAGGTGTAGCCCAAGCATTCACAACACTAAGCTAGATATGCTCATCTAGAGGTTTTAAAAGAGATCTCATTCTAACCTTTCAGTAGGCATAATTATCGCCATCAAAAGCTGGCGGGACGGATAATGAATTACTCATCTAGATAATATGGGTCAAGGAATAACGGCTTTTAACTTACCGAATGATTGTTGCTTATCAGTTTTTAGTTTTGATCCTACAGAATTAATCAATCAAAAGTAACAATTCACTTTTAATTGTTTCTAGATGATTAAGCATACAAGTCCAATTATCCTATGTTTGAATACTGGAGTAATAAGGAAAACAATAATAAACACCGATATGATGACAGAGAAACTCCAGGACCAAGCCAATTACCATCACTATAGACAATACGGAGTGTGTTACAATTAGATGCTATCTAGTCAACTCCACTAAACTTCTCGATCTATTTTCTGCTAACTCTAAGGTATGCTCCAAGATCTTCTGCAATTGTCTCTTCCCAACAAAATTTCAAGAACCCATTCCAAGGCTTTGTACTTTTCTTGCGCTTGTAGTCCAACCTCTCTCAACCTCCAGTTGCCTCTGAAGTTCAACTAAGAAGTATCTTCACATGACTAATATGAAATAGATGGTGTTTCAGATTCAATGAGTTTGATGTTTTTCCCAAATATGTGGTTGTATCTTATAGAGAAGAGGCACAATGAACAACCACACTTGATTTTCGTGCATAGATCTGAATATTTATAGGAGAGGGTAATTAGATTGAATGGGTCAGAAAATATACTTCAAAATAGCAAAATAGAACTTTTCGGATCGACATGTTGCTTGAGCGAGAGCTCAGCGACAGGCGAGCGACATATTGTCGCTCGAGCGAGAGTTCGACGACAGACATTATGTTTTTGTCATTTGAGCGCCAACTGGGCGAGAAGCTAGTGAAAATGCAGCGCCATGTTTCTCCTCTTTTCATGCTCGAATCCTAGACCTCATAATCCAATTTATACAAATCGCACAGTAGGTCCTTGACTTTTACAACACATTACAAATTAGTCATTTTATCCACAGAATTGCCAACCCTAAAAACCTAACAAGATATGTAATCGATCCACCATCTCCTTTTCCAAAGTACACATAACTATCACAATTACTTCTATTGAAATTATGAGTAGTCATGAGTGAATTGAACATTTTATACCACTACATCTGTGACTATTTCAATTCATACAAAGACTTATTTAACAAGGACACATAATTTTCATTTCCAGAAACGATGAAACCTTCTGGTTGTTGTATGTGAATGATGTAACATCCTGAAATTTTATAGAAGAAGATTATTTAACAATGAAGATTTTTTTACGTAGATGCATTTTAATCATTTTTTAAAAAAAAATTGAGGAAGTAAAGTACAATAAGTATTAATTATTTTTATTTGGGCCAAATTATTATATTTTGATAGAGTGAGTTTTAGTATATCAATATTGGGTTTGTTAAGTAGTTCGTATTAAATGAAGCGTCGTGAACTTGAGAAAAGTTAATTAGGATAATAAGCACAAGTTAACAGAGTTCAAAAAAAGTTATCATTAATTTGAGATTAATTAAGTTGGTTTAGGATTTAATTTTTATGGCAGCCATGTGTGTATAGGATAAAGATTGATTTTAATAAGTTAATCTCCTATTTTAATATTGATGAAGGTTAATATTAATCATATTTTGATTTTGATAAAGTTTAATTATAATCCTAATTTGATTAAAATTTTGTTACTCCAAGTTCTAACGCTAGTATACTAGGTTATATGGAACCAATTTCAAATTAACTTAAACGTGTCCTATTTTGATATAAATTCAATTAGATGATTATGATAGGTTGATTATTTAAATTAGGATAACTGTTGCGTTTTTTATATCCCAAGTGTATGATATCGTAACAAGTAATATAGTGGGCCTAATAATTCGGATTATCGTTCCAACGAGAACTATACTTTAAACTTAGTCTACTTTTTCTAACTCATATTTGATAAAAGACAAACAAATAAAGAATTGTGATAGTTGTGAATATTAAAATGAACTAACTACCTAAAACAAATGAAAATTATGATGAAATAACAAATACAAATGAATCAAAGATTCATATATGTAAGATATATTAGGGCAAAACAATTTCATCTAATGATCACCTTAGTTCACAACTCAAGATTATAGTCTAATGTAGTGTTCGGTCGAATTCTCCTACAGTATTCAATTTACCCATCTCGAATTCTTATTGAATCTATTTAACTAATTCAATTTCATATTTCTATGCGAATTACCCTTAGTTAAACGAGTTATGGTACTAGAAATTCATATAACGATCGCAGTATTAGGTATAGGTATCTCTACACATTATACTTCGTTACCGAATTTTATTACATGTTCTAAGTCTCAAACTCACCTCTCGATTCGTAAGAATCTCAATGGATCATCAAATTATTGATCAAGTAAGTCAATGCATTGTAATCATAATAAAATTAACACATGGAAGAATAAAACACAGAATTATTGAATTAAAAAACTAAGAGTCTCAATAGATTACATTGTTTACCCTAATAAGGAGTTTAGCTACTCATAATGTAAGAAGAAAAACAAATAAATAAACTTGAATACATCACCGGATTATTGAAATAAAGATATGGAAAAGAATAAACTCTTGCACTAATGTCGTTTTTTCTTCCAATCTTTGCTTTGATCTTGAATCCCTTAATGTTTTCCTCCTTTTAATTGTGCTCTTAATGTGGAACCCTCTTTTCAATGTGTGGAAACCCCCCCCCCCCCCCCTTCAATGTCTCCTTAGGTCTATTTATACTTCTCTACACGTTCTTGGCCAATTTGAAGTCTTTTTGTGGAGTTTTCGCAGCCTAAACAATACAACCTAAAATCTGTGATGGCACGCAGCGCCTGGGCACTGCAAATCTGTTAATTTTCAGCATTTGGGCGCATATGCGCTAGCGCTGCCTTGCTGTCATTCTGTGTCTTTTTCAGTATTTTTATCATAACTTTCTCTCTCGATATCCGATTGAGGTAATTCAAGATGCGTTGGAAAGCCAACTCAAAGGGATACAACTTTTCTTCAGAAATCGTCTTCAAATTCAATCGTTTGCTATATAAAATATGGATCACAACATGAGTCTAAAAATCGATGCATAACTCTTTCAATCCTAAATTGATGTGTGATCATATTTTAACGATATTTTATCCCTTTAACATCTTCCTTTATCCAATTGACTCCTAGTACTCTCGAATCTTCATCATGAGGTTCTAGAGCATTTGCACTTCAATCCCCAAACTTTGGATCTTGCCTCTTTTTCGCCAATTTTGCATTCTTTTATCCGATTCTTCATTTTCCATCGAATTTCACCTAATAACATATTGTATCATAAATTAGGCTATAATCTCATTAAAAGAATGACAAAATGTTATAATTTAGAGCCCGAATATAAAATGCACTTATCAATAACCATTTATATTATATAACGATAATTCTATTATTTGAAACTAATTCTTATCCAAATTCCTTGTGTTATACGATTTTCCAATTGTGGTTGTATACAAACTCAATGGTGAATTTCAATTATATATACTGCAAGAATTCACATTATTTCATCACAAAAAATATAGAAAGCCATGGCAGAGAGAGGGGGAGAGAGAAAAGAAGAAGAAGAAGATGATGATGATGAAGATGAAAAAGTATAGAAAAAATAATAGTAGAATTTTTATGCACGAGATTTTATCTTCCTTTCAACCTTTCAATAAAGAGGTAAGATACTTATCTATAAGGGGTTTGTTTCTATATACATTTATGTATTCAGTTATTTATGCATGAATTGTCAGTGGATCTTCGACTTCTTTATTAAAAGATATGAAATCATTCGAGAATTTAAGATGACCTAAGATGAGTATGTTGCTTGGTCACCGATATACTACATAAGAGAAAAGTTGCATGAAGTGTTTAAATTGATTTTTGTATAATTATGTATGGAAACTACACGTATTTTAATGGGTGTTTTTAAATACTCACTTTTATAATAATTTTACAGGTTAGTTCGGATCGATTAGATTCGTGGCAGAATGGTGGTGATGTGGGCTACCAATGGATTGAAAGAAAATAATCATTAAGTTTTTCGGTTCTTCAATTTATTAGTTTAGTTTTTTTTAAAGACATGTTATTTAATTATTCAGGTGATTATATTTTTTTAAAGATACAATTTTCATGTTTTAAATTAAATTTATGAATATTTCAATTATTTTTTTTTATAAATAAATTTATTCCATCATTCTGAGTTTAATGTGAAGAAAAGTGAGTTTTTTTGTAACACTCCAATGTTTATCGTTCCAAGTCTTTTTTAGCCACAATCCCAAATAAAGCTCTAATCGAGCTATGTTTTACAACGGGTGAGAATTGTCTATGAAGCCAATACCTGGAATCTAATTGTAGCCCTTCACTACCAATCTGACCTTATACCTTACATTTTGAATCCATGATATGCCTTCCTTTTGAACACTCATTTGCAGCGCACAATCTTTTTATCCTTAAGTAATTTCACCAAGTTCTAAGTATTATTTTTATTCAATGATTTCATCTTCTCCTATATAGCAATCAACCATCTGCTATAATCACAGCAACTATGTGCCTCTAAATATTAGCATGCTCCTCAGTGGAATCAATACTGTCAGCCACACTCAATGGATAAGCTACCAAATTTGGTTCTCTAACTTCTGTAGATGTCTAATTTATCTACGAGGTCTATCCTTAACAAATGAATAATGTGGTGTTACTAGTGGTGTAGGCAAAGTTGACAAAGTATTGCTGCCTGTCAGCTCTGAACTCAACTGTTTTGAAACCTCTGATTGTTTTCCTAGACCAATTTCCAATTACACTTGAGTTGAATGATTATGTTCCTCAATTTTATCAGAATCCCCACGAGATGAACCATGAACCATAGCAAGTTCATCAAATATCACATCTCTACTAACCACCACATTTCTTGTCTTAGAACACTACAATTTATACCCATTCACAACTGATTTATGCACAAAAATACGCTTTCTAGACTTGTGATCCAACTTTCCATTATCTACGTGAGCATAAGTAGAACACGCAAAAATCTTCAAATTCGAGTAATAAGAAGGTTTACTAGGCCATACATTTCTGTTTTTTTTTTCTTAGTGACAACTAAGGGTGGACGATTAATCAAAAAACAAGTTGTTGTATTAGCTTCAACCCAAAAAGTCTCAGGAAACCTAGAACTTGGAAACATATAACGAACATTTTCCATCAAAGTTCTATTCATCCACTCTACCACACCATTATGTTGAGGAGTTCTAGGCATTGTCAAGTATAAATGTGTCTTCTTCCCTATAGAAACTATTGAATTCATTTGAACAAAACTCCAATCCAATATCTGTGCATAAACATTTACCCTGCTTTCCAATGTACTTTTCTATTAATGTTTTCCACTCTTTGAAGGACCTAAACACATTATTCTCCTATTTTAAGAAGAATACCCAAACTTTTCAAGAGAAATCATCAATTATTATCAACAAGTAATAAGTATCTCTTTTATAAAGCATCCTAATTGGTCTCTAAAGATGTGAATGAATATACTCAAGTGTTCCCTTCGTGTTGTGTCTTCCTTTAGAAAATCTGACCCTTTTTATGTTTTTTTAAAAACACAATTCTCACAAAAATTCATCTTACTGGTCTTTTGCCAATCAAGAAGTCCCCTTCTACTCAATTATACCATTCCATTCCATTATCACTCATATGCCCAAGCCATATATGCCAAAGTTTTGTAATTTCACCATCTGTCAAAGAAGAAGTAGAAACTGTTGCTTTCTCTATAATCGTGGCTACAAAATGTACAACTGTATAGAGCTTTTATGTTCTTTCATGACAACAAGAGCACCCCGACTTACCTTCAAAACTCTACCTTCACCAGTATCCATAACCCTGTGAGTCAAGTGCACTCAAAGATATGAGATTCCGTTTTAGTTCTAGAATATGACTTACATTTGTAAGTGTTCTAATAGTCCCATCGAACATTCTGATTCTGCATGTACCAACTCCAACAATTTTCCAATGCGATTTATTTCCATAATTACTGCACCTTCCAAAAATCTTTAATATGTTGTAAATCAATCCCAGTTAGAACACATTTGGAAAGTACACAGCCTTTGCTGTATTTACAAGTTACTTTCCTTTATCTGTAGCACCAGTAGTCTTGTTTCTGTTTTTCAAAGCATAGTAATTAGCTCTAATGTGCCATTTCTTCTTACAAAAATGACGTTTTTTCTGCATGCCTGGATTTTGATATGCCCTTCATATTTGTACCAAGATTCTTATCTTGATTTCTCTCACATATAACCAGGCATTCAACCTGACTCCGAAAACCTCATACATGCCTCATCTTTTCCTTATACAGTAAAATATCATAGACCTTCTCCCTAGTGATAGTATCCCCATTATAGAGAATAATATCTCTGAAAGTCAAATATGATGACGGCAACAAACACAACAATATCAGCGCCAAGTCCTCCTAATCATACTTAACTTTCAATATCTCCAAATCAACCATGAATTCTTTAAACATAGTTAAGTGATCATCAAATGGTGCACCTTCAGGACATTCAGTGAGAATACAAGCGCTGTTTCAAGTGTAATGTGTTGGTCAAACTCTTTTTCATACAAAGTTACTCCAATTTTAACCACAATGCACGACACTTTTCTCCTTTAGAACATCATAAAGAATTTGATTTGATAGATGTAATTTGAGATTGGGCTTTCCGATCCCTACGCTGCTTTCATCCCGCGTCCAAGTTAAAGACATCTCACCAAAGCCAAGTAAGGCTTATTCCAAATCCATTTGCACGAGAACCGCTCACATCTTCACTGTCATAAAGTAAATCTCGTGTTTCGATCTAATAACAAAATATCATATTTCATCGTTACCATGCGGAAAATAACCTTGCATTGATGCCAGTTTGTTTTGAATTGCTCGCAAAATAATGAAAATAATGAAATAAACAAGAATAAAATAAGAACACCAAGATATATGTGAAAATCCAAGATGAAAAAAATCACAGGCAGATGAGGAGAAATTCTCTATAATCAATAGTAGTTGTGTTTACAATATCAAGATCTCAATACTGTCAATTAAAATCTAAGTTGTCTAGCTCTGAAGATATTGTTGAATGCCTATGTCGAGATACAAAAATGTGGAATATTTATAAGAGCCTCTTTTTGTAGTTCTAAATGAAGAAGAAAACATAAAACTCGAAAAGATCAAAATCTGCTCGTCACGGTGGCACCCCGACGCCCAGGGCAATTCCTTCAACAAAGGCATTGGTGTCCCATGCCCAGTGCCGAGGCGCCCACTTTCAGTAATCAATGCTCCAAAGTGTTTTTCTTCATCTCAAAATCATTTTTCAAGCCAAACTTTCAATTTTTGATGAAATTTGATTTATTCATTGGGACTATCAAACCAAAATTCCTTAAACTTCCTTTATCCAACCAAATACCAAATTACAATGAATTAGGGTCACACCACAACAATTTCCAATTGAATGTGAAGTAGCCACATTACCCCCCAAAAGCTCAATGAAATTCATAATTGGGGATATTTAGCGTGAGCCAATTCACTGTTTCAACTTTATCTGATGTATGTAGAACAACACTTGAATTTTCAACCTTTTAAACACCCTCTTAAAAGTGAGAAAGTATTAGATCCCTTTGACTTTGGCATGGTCGATGCCTTTTGTCAAGGTCGTCTGGGATGTATGTGTGATGCACTAGATAATGTGTACATTCGAGGAAAGGAAGCGAGGCAGAATGTTGACATATACAATGTGTGAATGGTGCGTTTATACGTTCTTATACATTGAGTAACAAAGGCATGTGATGCACGTTTTACTTAATAGCAACATTACATGATCGAAATTCAAGGCACAAAAGTGGTAAACTTCGATAGTGTGCGGATGTTGTAGGTATCGGTTCAGTATTTGTGTTCAAGCTGAATGCTGACAACAAGACATGGATAGATTCTGGTTTACTTTTTTTAGCTAACTTAATTCATATTTCAGTCTGAAAAACAAGCACAAGAATTGTTCATGCCCGGACTATTGAAGACGGTTTGCTAAGTGCCTGAAAATGGAGCATTTTGGCATAATGGAAAACTTTGTGTTTAACTACCCTAGTAGTTGGGGGTGTCAACTACATATGAATTTGTGTATTTATATTCTAATATTGATGCAACAATGAAAGTGAATTGTGTTGGCCCTTTACTAAAACCGAAAAGGTTGGGAAGGGTTCTTGTAAATATTGCATTTTGCCTCTATCTTCCATTTCCTTAGCCAATTTTCGTCAATTTTAATGTGTTCTTGTGCGGGGGTTGGCTAATCGAAATGTGAAATCTCGGTGTCATTATAGGTCTGATTTAAGGATGATCCTTTGACAATTAATATCAGAGATAGTTTTAGGCGATTGCCGACTGGAAGCATAATAATGATGAGTCAATCTGAAGGACCAAGTTGGAATGCTTGAAAATGTTGTTGGTGCCTTGATGATCAACGATGCTATCAATTTGGCGACTCAAGACATGAAATGAAACAATTGCATGCTAAAAATTAAAGCGCCGTTTTAATGCCTTAGTTGTTGAGACGAATGAAAAGTTCACGTCCATGCTGGGGTTGTGATGGCCATGATAGAAAATGTGGATTCTCCCTCTGGATGTGATGGACATTGATGCGTTGGTGGAATTAACTATTAAGGCTGCACAATTATTCCTCTAACATGAGGAAGCACTTTGATGGCAAATATGGGAAGGACTGACCTTGAAAAGATGAGCCGAAGTCTGATAAACATGTAATTATATTTCAAAATCAAAAGAAAGTAAATCATCCCAAAAGCAAGTGAAGAATTGTAATGGTTGCTTCATTTGCACCGGGTCTTATGTGCTCGAGAGTGACCAAGGCAGGATAAGGTTAATATTTGGCACTTGAAGAGAAAGAGACGAAAGTGACTATCGAGGAAGCATTGATATGGTTAAATCCAATACAACTTGTTGCTGCAAACAGCAAGTGACTCTAATGTACGTGATTTGTTGCTGCTTGTGTAAATTACGTGGAGGAGGCACTTGATTGCAGGAGTATATATGGTTGGTTTAGGGTGTGGAGTTTTCTGTTGGCAGTGTTTGATGATTGATGCGAGTGGATTAACAAAGGATGGTGTCACGGTAGCAAAGAGCATTGAGTTCAAGGACAAAGTCAAGAATATTGGTGCAAGCCTTGTAAAGCAGGTCGCTACAAATGATGTTCCTGGTGATGGTATGTTTTCAGATCACGGATATGATTGTAGTTTAGTATCACAGTTCCCCTTGTTATGAAGTTCTGTGTCTTATTGAACATGTTTTTATGTACAGGTACTACTTGTGCTGCTGTCCTCACTCGTTCCATATTCACTGAAGGCTACAAGTCAGTTGCAGCTGGCATGAATTCGATGGATCTATGACATGGTATTACTATGGCAATTGATGCTGTTGTTACAAACTTGAAGAGCAGAGCCCGGATGATAAGTACGTCTGAGGAAATTGCACAGGTTTGTCGCCACTTCCAAGTCATTGGCTTATTTCAAAATTCTATTTAGAGCTGGTGTTATGTAATGCTTCTGAAATGGCACCACTTAACCTGTTAGAGGTTGAAAGGAAGTTAAATGTATAAATTGTCTAATTTGTTCTATTTACTGCAAGGATGCTACTAATTCAGACTGCATTTGTAGGTTGGAACAATCTCTGCAAATGGAGAAAGAGAGATTGGTGAGTTGATAGCAAAGGCTATGGAGAAAAGTGAGGAAAGAGGGTGTCATAACAATTCAAGTAAGTACTCTATCAATGTGCGACGTGAGCAATTGATAGGTGAGCTAGACGCTTCCGCAGCGAGTCAGTTTTTATTGTGTCTTGAGAATTAGCCGTGCCCTATCTTTTCTGGTCTTTTTTCCCCTTGGTCAAGTTAAAAAATGGTCTCTGGCAGGAGTAGATCTAAACGTCTGTGTACAGCAGACATGCAAGCTATACATTCACTAGTAGAAAAGTTGTCCTTAATAAGATTTATAAGAATAGTGGAACAGCTCTGGTCGATGCTGCGAAGTGAGTCAAGATATCCCATTTTCCTTCCAGAGCAGTAACTCTTTTCTTTCTTTGTTTTTAATATGCGTAATACACAAACTGATTTGGCGCATTTTTATCCTGCCATCTGCAGTGCATCCTCTCTGATGACTACTACACAAGCCATCATGGTAGAGCAACCAAAGGATGAGAAGCCGGCACCTGCAATGGGTAGTGGCATGGGTGAAATGGACTATTGACAAGTGTAGACGGCGAATAATCCATCTAGGAGTAGGAATCTGTAATATTTTCGAGACAGGATTGGCACTCTTGTTGCTTAATGAATCTTCTTTCCTCTGTGATTGAAATTATAATTGCATCTGAGATTCGACTTGCCCTGATTCATTGGAATGTTTGTTCTGTCTATTGTGTTTTGATGCAATAATATTGATGTCGACTTCTGTATACAATATCCCAAACTTGACTTGGGGGCATAACTACATATTTTCAACTGTTACAGCTCTTATCAATGCCTAGCTATCAACAAATTTTGCTGCAATTTCAGAGTAATTCATAAAGAAACTGTGCCTGATAAATACAGTCCGGGTAAGACGTACAAAAGCTCACATGCGTCCACGGATGATAACAACTTGTTCAAAGTTACTATTTGCAACTCGTAAATCCAATCCTAAGAGCAGGCACAAATTTACGACAAAAATGAAGATGCATATAGTTTCTATACTGCAATTATATCAACACATGAACTCGGACATGTCGGACCGTAGAGCAAAGCGCGTAGAACGGAATCCATCATCTGCCTGTCCTACGTTTTCGCTTTCCGGCACAATCTGAACAGTAACATTTGCCCTTGGGTTGTGTAGAACGGAATCCATTATCTGCCTTTCCTACGTTTTCGCTTTCCGGCACAATCTGAACAGTACCATTTGCCCTTGGGTTGTTCTTTCAGACCAACACAGCCATAGTGGAACCACTCTATCTTGCACTATTGAAAAACAGTTGCTTCTTTCAGCTTAAGGTAAAGCTCAACAAAGAAAAAAATAGAATAAAGAATCATAGAACTTATTTACGTACATCAGGATTATCGCAAGCAACCATTTCTCCATAGCTCACTTGGTTGCAGAAACAATATGTTGGTTCATTGGGATCAACTGGTAGATCTAGCTCCATACTAGTTGTATTCGTTGTTGGTGCTGTAGCTGTAGTAAGACGAGTCCTGCAAAATAAATATTTTTTACTTTAATTCAAGTCCATTCCCATTTACCACCATCAGGATAACAACTTTCAAAACAAGAACAGACAGAGGATTTTCAAACACAGGACAAATCATCGCTTGAAAAATCATCTAATCTTCTGGTGAGACAGAAATAGAGAAGAAATGCTGGATTAAAGCATATAATTTTGTCTACGGGTGGTGTCCTCGTGTCCTAGAAATATAATATTAAGCCCGAAAAAAATAACACAAAAAATTTAATATTCAGAAGTTGCAAACAGTATAGAAAAGTTTTTATTATTGTCCTCTTTAACATGCCTGTTATAGATGTTCTTTTTATATTTATTTATAACTAGTATAATCCTTTTTGACTGGGCATGTCTTCATTTTACCAATCTCATACTGGGCTAAAGGAAACTTGTACTCTATAATAATTCGTTTTTTAACTATGCAATCCATTGAAGTTTTTCTCCTTTTCATAAAGAATTTAAAAAATAGTGGTCTGGAATGAGCAGTTACTTTTTACGCCCTCTGTTGCTACTCTCCCCAGCCTTTCCAGCTTTCATTGTATGATCGGGAGCTGTGGAGGCTGATCCAGTTGCTGCCACATTTTCTCTTTCTGCATAATGTGAAATTGAAAGATAAAACATAATGAGGTTTCCAATGCCCAGCAAACATCTGATCAATTAAAAAAAAGAGAGAGATGCTGCAATGAAATGATACACACCCCGTCGTTGATCTTCATCAATTTTTTTCAGATATTGATCAAGCTGCTGAATATGAGAATCTACCTGTTGCAGGGAAGAAAATAAAATATTGATACACCAAGCAATTTAATATTACTTCCAATTATGTCAGACATGAACGAGAGAGAAATCTTAAACAAATGAGTAATCTACTCAACTATATGGATGTAGCAAGACAAACAAGTTGACGAGATTCATTCCAAGACACAAATAAATTGTACAATCATATCAAGGTATTAAACTCTGGGAATGAATCTTTAACATGGATCACAAATTCAACACTTGGGACACGTTCCCAAGCAGGAATGGAAGGTGATTCTTTAGTTTCTGGAAATTCTGATATTGACAGTATTTCCAGGACGCGTTTGTGTAAGTCACATCTTTTTTATATCAAGTTATAGTAACTACTTCAGTCAGTATTTTATTTAGTTTCAAGAAAACAAGAATTTCACTAGGATTAGGATTCTTAGGTGAAATTAATGCATTGTAGTGCATCTAATTCATAATACGCGTGTACGCAAACTAGATGTCATGCTAAGAGTTTCTTCTTCTCTTTCTTCCTTCCAATAATTTTTAGCATTTTAAATCTTTTCATCAGAAGCTTAAATGTCCACTAGCCTTTTTCCCTCATATTTGCACTCTATCTAAAGTTCTACCCGTTCAAAATCACAAGAGATAAGGGCCGCAAAGTTCCAAGACAATTGTTTAAATCAAAACTATTTTGTTAATTGTAAAAGCTGCGGCAGATGTTCAAAAGTGAGGAGTTCAAATTTTCCTACAGAATCAAACATCTGCAGGATAAAAAATTAACCAGTGAAAGTTCACTGTAGATCAATACAATTAACATGCTTACCATCAAACAAGGACAAATGGTCCACCAATAACCTTTCCACCAGTTTCCTCGTCTAACCATTGAAATAAGACAGTGTAAACAGTAAACATGAAGATCGAGATAATTCAAGACCCAAAACCACATCATACAAAAAAGTTAGAGCACAACATCATTGAACGAACACAGTAAAGTTTCTATTTGATTGGGAAATACAACAAAAACAAGCAGAAAAACACATTCATTCATATTATAAGAAGGGCTTTCTCTTGTTTGTACCAAATCATAAGCCTGAATAGCCAATGCAACTTTCTCGTCAGCAATCCTGATGGCATGTTTCTGCTCATCCAGAGCGTCATCTGAGAATTTTAGAAGTGACGAATTTGGCGTAATGTTACCAGACTTAATACCACGCTTCATATCATCTATTTCCTGTTCACAGCGTTGTTCATTTTGTCGCTGGATTTCTGTCCATATACATGGTGAAACAGAGACTTAAAATTGATAAAAGAAAGTAGAACCTTAATGTAGTGATGTGCTGTCAAATTACTTTTAAATGGTGGCATGCTAAGCACCAAATCAAAAATCTTCTTAGGTAAATAAACACATGTACACAGAGGAGTTGCTTAAATTAATATTCCTTTGCCTGAGTTTTAACTGAGAAATTGTTTTCATCATGGGTTTACATATATTGGGAAGGGTCAGTAATATTTTCCCATAAAACATGCAAAATGTAAGGTTAATGAGAGATAACATCAAAGATCACACAAACAATGAAGAAAGTGTTACTTTCTTACAAGATTGAAAAATGTGATTGAACATCTTTCTTAATTATTTTACGAGCTCAATATTTCTACGTGGGAGCCAACCACCACACATACACGGAAATCACTTCATCGAGGAATTTTGATATAGAGAACAATTGATTAGTCAATTTAATGCTAAATTTAGCAATCACTTGTGCACTCTTTCCATGTGCAGAATGACTTTCTTAGGCCTTAATAACCTACAACTTTGCATTCAATTTAAAATGAAACTAGTTACGGTTTTTGCATTGGTTATACAAATTGACTCCCTAAGGGTGCATTTGGTAACCATATTAGACCAAAGTCAGCCAATACCATGTTTGTTGCATGCATTCCGGGCATTAAAATTATCCTGGGAGTTCATACTTCGCTAAGTCGAATGGGTAATTTAACTGGTGGGCAGACCTGGTTTAGAGGGGATTATCGGAAATGCGTTGCTTATTGTGTGTCAGAATTGAACTTTTCATTCTGAGTTTTGGTTGGAAAAGGGGAGCCAAAGAGGATTTATTAGGATTGGAGGCTGGAAGCTTTAGCGAATACATACTTTTACATATCAGTACTTTTTACTCATAAGTAAATAACTAAATTTCAAAATAAATATTAATTTAATAATCAAAGTTAAAAATAAGCAGGTTATTTATTTTGATAATAATATATTCAATTAAAAAAAATTAATTAAAAGTAAGAAACAATTAAAGTATCCAACCATCTTTGTAGAAAAAAAAAAGAAAATTTATGTATAAGCAAAAATGTAGTTATATGTTAAAAAGAAAAAATGGGTAAATAGCACAGAACATCCTTACCTTTCAACGTCATTGTGCAAAACGTCACTACCTTTCATTTTTTGGCATTTTCACCCCTACCTTCCACCTTTCATTGCGCAAAATGTCATTTTCAACCATTTTTTCAATAAAATGACAATTTTACCCTCATATTCAAATAAAACAAAAAGAAAAGAAAAGAAAAAAGGTGGTGGAGTCCTGAGGGCGTGGTGGCCAGAAGATGGTGCTATGTGGATCCATAGGTGGCATCTTTGTGGGGTTGAGAAAGTGGCGGTGGTGGAGAATTTATGACTTATCTGTAATATTTTGAAAAATTTAGTACTATGATTGCAATTAGTTGTTTATTTTTCTTTTCTTTTCTTTTTGTTTCATTTGAATAGGAGGGTAAAACCGTCATTTTATTGGAAAAATAGTTGAAAATGACCTTTTGCACAATGAAAGGGGGAAGGTAGGGGTAAAAATGCCAAAAAATGAAAAGTATGGACGTTTCTCACAATGACATTGAAAGGTATAGACGTTTTGTGCTATTTACCCAAAAAATAAATATTACTAATTCTAACTAAAAATTTCACTTATATGTAAATTTCTACTTATAAATCAAAAAAATTCTAAGTAAGAAAAATTGCTTAAAAATAAAAATATTGTAATAATTTTTTTTGGTCTGTACTTCTATTTTTCTAATTTTAGTGTAGCACCAAAATCATGTATTACAATAATTATCCATTATCCACCTAAATCCTGTTTCCCCTAATTGGATCCCCTCCCTAATCCTATCGCCTAATCCAATATGGTGTACCAAACGCTCTATAGGCATTTCCATAAGAAAAAAATCTGCTAATTAAAATTTACTTTCATAATCTTTGCTTTACTAATAAAATATTTCACCCACGCCAAACAAATAATAAATAGTTAAATAAGAGTAGATTGACATAATAAAGCAGACCAGTTGAAATGGTAACTTTTGATTGACTTTTCTGAGCTATATCCTACATAAAGCAAAGCCATCAAAAGTTTTGAAAACAATTCTAGAAACAAAAAATAGCAGCATAAACTCTATACTTTTCAATCACTTAAACTGTTAAACACATACCTTGCAAACTTTTATCCAAATCGTGCAACAATGAGTACTTCCTTTGCAAAGTATTTGGCAATGCTTCCAAATCTTAAAAAAAAAAACTTCAATGACTCTTCAATCATGAATACAGGAAATCCACGGTATTAATTATACAGAAAAATATTACAAAAAACATAAATTCTCAAAAGTAGAAATGAAGCGTGAAATGGAATCTTAATCTCCCCCAATATACCATCTCAAATAACGTAACAAAAAAAAAAACAATAATAATAATAATAATAATCGCAGAAGCATCAATTTTTTTTTTCTGTCCAATAATCAATTCAAAGTGAACAGGGAACAAAAATATAATTAATTCAATAAAAAGTTAAGAATCCATGTTCATTTGTTACATTTTGATAATCTAGGGTTTCGACGCAAACACGTCATACTACGAAGTGAAACCATACAAAAACCGAGGTATAAAGAGGAGTGGTACTTACTGGATTGAAATTCATCGATGAAAGACATAATTTGCAGGAGAAAGTTGCGATTTTCGAACGAAAATTAAACGAATCTTCTCAAAAAGAGGGAACAAACTAAGAGCCATATATTACAAGGATCAGATTAATTAAAAGCAGCGTTAGCGCGAGCCAGACATTTTTTTTTTTTAAATTATTATTTTTAATATTATTTTAAAATTTTAATCATCTTAAAAATTATTTAATAATTAATATAATACATATTAAACATCTAAAATTATAAAATATGTTGTGAAAAAATAGAGATTAAAATCAACAAACTTGTTTATATTATAATGAGAATCAAAGCCACATATTTATGGGACAATATTAGGGATATAATTGTAATAATTTCTAGGACTGTAGTGATACAATTATCATTCACTAATAAATTTATCATTTACAACACTCCCCCTTTAATTACACATTACAAAATATCTACCTGTTAAAAACTTGTTTGATAGAAATCCAATAGGACAAAAAAAATAAAACGAAGGAAAAATAGTATAGTTATTTTGGAATATTAAAGATAAATGATACCTCATTAAAACATTATTAGAAAAATCCAGTGGGGTAACATCTAAGCGAATAAAAAAGAGTACAACTACTCTCCTAATGTTAATCACTAAAAATCTTTGAGCCGACGCATCTCAATCTTGTGAACTAATTTCTTGAATATAGATGTTAGCAGTGTTTTTATAAATAAATTAGTCACATTGTCACTTGAATGAATGTGTTGAACATCGGTGTCTTTATTCTTCTAAAACTCATGTATATGAAAGAATTTTGGAAAAATATGCTTCGTCTTGCCACATTTGATATAACATCTTTTGAGTTGTACAACACAAGCACATTATCTTCATACAAAAATTGTTAAAATATCTTTTGTTAAAATTAATCCGTATGATACTTGAATATGATGAGTCATGTTCCTTAACCATACACATTCTCGATCTGCTTCATGGATTGCAATAATTTCAGAATGATTTGAGGATGCTGCTATCAATAATTGATTCACAAATATCCCTGATATAGTTGTTCATCCACACGTAAACACATCTTGTTTGTAATTTAATTTTATGTGGGTTAGAGAGATAACATATAACTGCATATTCCACTAAAGCAAATATCGACTTTTGAGAATACAATAATCTCAAATCAATAATACTCTTTAAGAAACGAAAAATATGTTTAACACCATTTCAATATCTTTGTGTTGGTATAGAACTATATCTTGCAAGGAGAATTATAGAAAAAGTTATGTCGAGTCAAGTATAATTTGTAAGGTAAAGTTAATGGTCCAATTGCACTAAGATATAGTACCTCAGAACCAATAACATTTTTTTCTATTTTCAAGTGAACAAAAATGATATATTCACCTCAATTGATAGAACAACCATAAGTGATATTAATGTATGTGCATTATCCATATAAAAACATTTTAAGACTTTTTCTGTATATATAGAGTGATGAACAAATAATCATTCTAGAAAATATTTAATTTGCAATTCGAGACAGAATTTGATTTTTCCCTAATATTTCATCTCAAATTCACTTTTCAAATAATTTGTATTTTTGTTGAACTATTCAGATGTTCCAATTAAATTTAAATCATCAACATAAACTGCCATAATTGCAAATCCAATATTTGTTTTCTTTATGAAAACACATGGACAGACATCATCGTTTTTATAATCTGCTTTTAACAATTATTCGCTAAGTCAATTGTTCGCTAAGTCAATTATACACAATCAAACTAATTAAAAATCTAAAAGCGATAGTATCCATTATAGGAGAATATGTTTCACCATAATTAATTCCTGGTCTTTGTGAGAATTCTTGAGCTACGAGTCGGACTTTTTATCTTATAATTTCATTATTTACATTTATTTTTCATTCAAAAATTTATTTGTATCAACAGGGATTACGTTTTCAGTTCACTACAACAAAAATAATCTTTTGTGACATTAAAAATGCAACATTTATTGATAAATGTTGTCAAAATGGTCTTTTGACAACATTTTATTAAGTGAATGTTGTCATTGGTTAATGTGAATGAGTTTTAGCAACGTTTTTTAGAAAAATGTTACAGTAGACATCTTTAGCAACGTTTATTGAGTGTTGCGGAAGATTTTACCTTTAGCAACGTTTGATAAACGTTGCTAAAGGTGACCTTTCGCAATGTTTGATAAACCTTTCGCAACGTTTGATAAACGTTGCTAAAAGTCACATTTAACAATGTTTATCAAACGTTGCGATGGTCTCACTTTTTACAACGTTTATTGAGTGTTGCTGAATGTTTTACCTTTCGCAATGTTTATCAAACGTTGCGAAAGATAATACTTTAGGCAATGTTTGACAAATGTTGCGAAAAATCTTTTTTCGCAATGTTAGAAAAACGTTACTAAAAAATGTTGCTAAAACTAAAAAATTAACCCAAACCCTACCCTTTATTCATGCCTCCCTCCATTCATTTCTCTCCAACCCACTGAGAAAAAATGAAAATGACTTCTCTCTCAAACCTACACAATCCGGAACCTAATCAATTTCCTCTCTTACCACCATTCCCCCGCCTCTCCCTCCCCCCCCCCCCCCCCCCCCCCTCCTCCCATAATCGACACCCCTTCACCGTCCCAAAACCCAAAGTCTTCTCTTTTATTGCAAACCCAAAACCTTCAAAATCAAGAATCTCGGTCTCCGTTTCAGCACCAACAGGGGCGGTTTCTGGTGGTGGCGCGGCCCTTTTTGGGGTGGTTTTGGTTTTCGATTTGGAGGAGCAAAAAGAGGATATGAAAGCTCGAAGCAAGGACTTTGGCTATGGTGTTGAGGAGCAGATAGCTAAACTCAAGGTGTTAGAGAGGTAAACTTAGATTTGCAAATTTTGATATGTGATACGTGTGTTCCAATTTACATGTACCTAGTCAAATTTATGATAAGTTTGTTCTGAGTGAATTTGAGGAAAGGCTGAAGAAGCTGATGGAGGAAATTAACAGAGTGCCGAAATTATTTGAGGAGAAATTTTTATAGCATAGTCAAATTTAATTAATTGTCTTGGGGGCTAAATCTGAGTAACTGGAGAGATTTGAGGAGAAATTTTTATAGCAAAGAAATCAGCGTTTTAATATTAGGTTGCACAAAATATTATTGTTTACACTTTAGAGTATCCCTTGATTTTTGATAGCATCTATTGTGTTTAATTAGTTGATGGCTGTGAAGTTCTCATGGTAGCATTTTTGATAGCATCTATTGTGTTTAATTAGTTGATGGCTGCTCTGTACCTATGAAAAGTTTCCATGGGCAGATTTTAACTATTTGGGATAGTTGAAAACTTTAGACAAGCTCTGCCTCATGCTGTTGCCAATCAATTGTATAGCTTGTTGCTGCTCTACATGTTGCTCAGGAGCTATATGCGACAAGATCAAACAATCTGCAGAAGGAGCAATTCAGGCTGTGGTTGAGTTTGTTACGGATAGGGAGAAGGAGCTGAATGAGTCTCATATTTCAAGGTGTTGTCAAAGAATTATTTGATATTTGTAATGTTGGAAGGATTAGTTTGTTTTACCATTTATTTTCCTCCAGGAGTTAAATTTGAATTTGTTTTAACTAAGGTGCATATGTATATGCCAACAGGACGACACAATCTTTGCTTTCTGCTGCAGTTCATGATACTGAGAAGTACTTGCGTCAGGAAACTCTTAGTGTTGTATACTTTCCGTCTCTCTTAATTTGCCAGCAGAGCCAATTATGAGTGCTACCATGTGCCAGTTTTATTGTTGATCTTAGCTCAATAACTATGATTCAAAGCATTCAATTTCATTGCTATCAGTGGTTCCTTAACTCTAGAAGATCTTCTCTCTGGCCAATAACACCAACTCAAGAATTGTTTTTAATGAAGTATTAGCTGCTGCTGGAAGAGATATATCCACCAAAGATGTATCCAGGCTATGTGGTGGCTGGCCAATACAGGAAGCCTTCTATGTGAGTCTCATTTCTTGGTCATTTAGTATCTGACTTTCAGTGGATTCTTACTTCTTCGCTTGACATTTTTTTACTTACTCTTTGATGTGTTTGCAATGTGCAAGATAGTGGGTCCTCCCCTCACTCTTTGATGTGTTTGCAATGTGCAAGATAGTGGGTCCTCCCCTCACTATTACTTTGCACAATAGATTCCCCCTTCAACATTTTTTAATGCTTTTATTAGAAAAAATGTCTAATACTGGAATTACCCTTATAAAAAGTACATCGATTATATCTTAAACCTCCTTGTCAACGCTCTCCCAAAGGTCTCTAAATTTTACATAAAGAACTAATATCATTTCTCTTCCACTGTTGCTTACAAGAGACATTGTGATTAGCTGCTACTTTGAAAACTAACTTCAAATAAATATTTGTGTGACAAATCAGTAATTATCAGTCTGGTGATGAATAATTGGTTTAATAACTTAGTTTAGTAGATAATTTTTTTTCTGCAGAACCACCTGCAAGAATTAGGGGAGGCTGGTTTTGCCATGAATTGACACCTAAAAGCTCATTCATGTGCACAATCAATTGCCCCATGTGCAGTGTTTCTTTGCACCTGCCCAATGTTGCACATTATATACCATATCAATTTTCTATTTATTTTAGATTTTATTGTTTTGGTCCTGAGACACTGATGATATATTTATATATCTTTTGCCATTTTCCTTTTCTTTGGGGGACAATTAGGCATTTTCCCAGCATGCAGATCTTTCATATTCATTCCTGGAGCATGTAACTTCTGTTCTGAATCAGACACCTACTCTTAGACGTGATTCTGGAAAAGGAGAAAATACTAGCAATTATATTGAAAGTCACGTAAAAGATGATGTTTGCCAGGTAGCTATTATAGCTCTCACTGCGTTCTTCAGGTGTCTCTTTAATGACATTATATAGTTTGTAATGATTATTCTGCAGCAAACAATAGTTTCATCCTTGTTAATCGCAAAGTTGGTGGTAAAGTTGGAAAAAAAAGCAGTTGAACAAAGTTATGCTTCTGTCCTTACAACACTTGTGCTTCACTTTGATAGCTCCAGATAATAAGAAAGTTGATGGCTGTGAAGTTCTCAGGGTAGCATTTTCATAGCTGCTTTTGTTTGTCCAAAATTTTATTTCTTTTTGAAACTCCTTTTTATTTAGGTGGTGATGTATTACATTTTAATGTTCAAAGTGTATGGATTCAAAAATTTGTAATAAAATTATCAATTTTTATGCAATTTTAAAATTTGTTGAAAATGAGTATTTTCAATTTTGCCGGTCAATTTACGACAACAAAAAAAAAGAGGACCTAAGGCAACGTTTAGAAAACATTGCGAAAAGATTTTTGGCAACGTTTTTTAAACGTTGCCGTAGGTCTTTTTGACAACGTTTAAAAAATGTTGTCGTATGTCTTTGGCAACGTTTTTAAAACGTTGCCGTAGGTCTTTTTGGCAATGTTTAAAAAATGATGCCGTAAGTCTTTGGCAACGCTTAAAAAACATTGTCGTAGGTCTTTTTGGCAACGTTTTTTAGTTTTTGGCAACGTTTAAAAAATGTTGCCGTATATTTCTACTCTAGGCAACACCTCGATTTGCAACACATGTCCAAACGTTGCAAAAGGTATATGACAATGTTTTTTGAACGTTGTCGTATGCTTTTTTTTGTTGTAGTGCTACAGGTCTAAACACTTTCAATTTATCTAAAAAATCCAATTACACGTGTACGATTTCTTTCCACTTTGGTCAATTATTTCTATGTTGACAGTTTTTAACAGACTATGGTTTAGGATCCTTGCTTTGCATAATATCAAGGGCCACGTTAAAGACGAAAATATTGTCCATGACAACATTATTTCGTTTCGATAATTTACGAGGTAACATATAATTTATTAAAATCTCATTATTTTCGAACACTTATAGTTCTTCAGAAATTATATTTTAATATTTGATTGATCAATCTTTTCTGATGTTACTTCTTGTCTTCTTTTGAAATTCTTGGTTGGTTTTTCTCTGGTACTTTTTTCGAGGTACGTAGTTTTTTGAATCAATTGGTCGACCACGCTTCTAGCATATTTGATATTCATTTGCTACATTAAATTGTTATATAGAGACCTCAATTTTTGCTAGAATATTTTCTGCTGGTATATATGATTTTGTTACTTTTCTTGTGTCAAAAAATACATATGATGATTGATTTACAACTCTTTGCAAATGAATGATTTTTTCAACCTTTTACTCACATTGATTGTTGTGGGGGATCAAAGTGAGATATAATTATTTCATTTTAAGAAATTTTACTTTATTTATCAGGTTATAGTTTTTCCCCTCTCAAAGTTGGGAAAACCATTTTTATCAAAATGACAATATGCAAAATGTGCAGTAAATAAATCACATGTTAATGGTTCAAGATACCTAATAATAGACAGTGAATCAAACCATACATAAATCCCAAGTTTTTGTTGGGGACTCATTTTAGTACACTAGGGGGTGAAATATGGACTTAAATAGTACAATCAAAAAGCTGTAGGTGAGAAATATTAGGTTCATGACCAAATGCAAGTTGCAAATGTGAATATTGATAATATACTGTTGGTTTGATACGAACCAACGACGCAATATGTAATATAGTATCACCTCAAACAGAAGCTGTGAGTTTTGTTTTCATAACTAATGGTCTAGTAATAAAATTGTAGACGTTTAATAAATACTCCACTAAACTATTTTGTGTATAGACATGCGCAATTGAATGTTTAATAACAATCTCAATTAACATACAATAATCATCGAATGCTTGTGATCAAAATTCACTAGCATGGTTAAGATGAATAATCTTGATTGAGTAATCGGAGAATTGCACTCATAATTTTATAATGAGAATCAAATCCTTATATTTATGTGGCAGGATTAAAGATACAATAGTAATAATTTCTAGAGTTGTAGGGGTACAATTGTCATTCACCAATAAAATTATTATTTACAACAAAATACTATATTCTTAATAATTCCTACCATTAGTCAATTATATAATTTTCAAGTTTTCTAAATGCAAAAATTAGAATATTTTTCATAATTTCAATTTTCAACTAAACAATTCATACTTAATAGAATTATAGAAACTTTAAACATGCTTTTGGAGTTTGTAACAAAATAACGATTCTCAAGATCTTAGATAACATCATATTTAAATCTTATTTAACTATTTAGATAAAGTCATTTTTAACTTTTGTACATATAAAATATTTAAAAACATAAAGTTAAATGAAAAGATTTTTGAAAAAAAAAATAATAATAAGCAAAAGTCAAATAAAAAACTTTTAAAAAAATGAAAAAAGTAAAAGAATTAATAAAGCGCACCTAGGAAAAACGAAATAGAATAAAGAAAAAATTCAACCATTTTGAAATTGAAAAAATAATTAAAAAAAAAAACATTTAGGCACCAAGCGAGTCATATTGCCCAAATTTCAAGCCTGGGCGGCCTAAACGAGCTTTTTAGAATGCAGGTTAAAAGATAGGTTTGAATATTCTCTCTTTAAATACATGCCCTAAATTAATATTTTAAAAGATAAATCTATTTGTATAATGTTTTTGACAATGATGTTGATGGGAAATATAAATTGTTTTTTAAATTGTCAAATGGCAATATGTTACGTGACATGTTGTCAACAATATTGTACACCAAACACAATTATATTTTAAAATAGACAGTGAGTTGGACTTTCTAAATTTGTAGGAGAAGTCCACTATTTATAATTAAATACATTTAAATATTTAACTATTCAATATAAAATAAGACAATAATTTAGAGGGAAATTAGTGAAAATAAAAGATAAAAAAAAAAATAGTAAGTCCTTGTTTGATCCACATTCCCCACCCCCCCCCCCCCCCCCCCCTTCTTTTTAATCAAATATTTTTCAATAAAATAATATTACATGTAAATTCAAAAAAATTCTTATTTTTTAACTATACATTCACCATCAATCTACTATTTCAAAATGCATTATACACAAATAAAGGGGCTCAAACATGCTTTAAATATTTTTTGGATTAATAAAATTAAGTTTTAAATATAAAAAGTATGTTGGAATATTAAAAGTTTTTACTTTCTAAATTTATTGATGCTATCTAAATTGCAAAATATGCTCTTTAAAAATAAATAATCTCTTAAAAAAAATGTTCTTACACATTTATTGTTTCTAGTAATTAAAAAAGTGGCAGGGCTATTTTGGTCCAGAAAAACGATTGCGAAATTGTCATTCCGTCCCGCTCCAAATGAAGAAGGAAATCCTAGTGGTGGCAATCGAGTCAAGCGGCTCGTCGACTCGTACTATAGAGGGTAACGAGTCGCTCGAGCTCGAGCACGAGCCGAGCGGGCCGCTCGCTGTTTGTCGAGCAGCCCACGAGCCATCTAAGACTCGTTTTTTACAAGCTATGAGCCAGATCAGCTCGTGGCTCATTTTAAAAAATAAAAATAAAAAGTTAATTCAGTGACCAGAATGGTCGCTAAAATTAATTCAGTGACCGTTCTTGAAACGGTCACGGGATTTTTTCAGTGACCGTTTTGGTTCCTATATTTTTTTTTCTTCATTTTTCTAATTTTCTTTCCCTATAAATATCTACCCATTATAATATTTTTTTCCCACCAAATTTACTATCAATATCAATCTCTCATTCTCTACTATGTTCTCTATAATTTACAAATCATTATCAACAATATAATTCATTCATTCTATAATCCCCTTCTACATTTCTTTTACATTATTATCTTGATTTTACAATTCATTTTATATACTACTATATAATCTTCATTTACTTTTTAATTCTACATTTCTACATTCTACTTCAAGCCTTCAACATTCAATTTCTATTATTCACAAATGGATTTACGATCATTTGTTGAAAACTTGTTCGGTATGGAAGGCGAAACACCTACTCAAAGTCAATTTGAGAATGAATTCGTCAGTCTCAATGAATTACCAAATCCAGAAAATATTCAAGATTTCGACGTTCATAAAGGTAATCATCCAATTGATTTGGATGACGTTGATGTTGTTCCTAGTGTTCCAATTGATTTGGAACAAGATGAAGAACCTACATTAAATATTCCCAATGCAAGAGGGAAGAGAAATGGGAAGAAACAGGCAAAATGTTGGAATCATTTTAAATTGGTTCAAACTGGTCGTGTGATCGATGGACTTTCAGAAACCAAAGTAGTATGTAAATACTGTCAACACCGACTGGCACAAAAAGGCATTGGAACTACCTACCTCAGCTGTCACTACAAAACATGTGCGGCCAAACATAGGCTTCTTCCAACTGGTCAAACGCAACTATAGTTTAGTGCTCCAGGCACATGTGCTACTATTAGGCCTACGTGGATGTATTTGGAGGAGGAAACTCGAACGGGAATGATGAAGTACGCTGCCACAGCGGAGTTGTCACTAGCAATAGCGAACAACCAACATTTCGTAAATTACGTCAAACAATCTCTTCAACTGATGTACGTTGGGGTAAGTCGAAATATTCTTCGTTCTGATACAATTGAATATTTTCTTAATTCAAAAAAACTTAAACTATTGATTGCGAATTTAGGAAAATATGAGGGTGTGATATCTTTAACTTCGGATATGTGAGAAGTGATTAATAAGTGAGGTTCTATAGCTACAACTGCAGACTATATAGACACACTTTGACACACATGAAAAAAATTATTGCTTTTAAAATTGAGTACCTGCACAACGCCCAAACTATATTTAATGATATTATGAATATCATTAGAGAGTATAAATGCGAGAGTAAAACTTGTTCTTTTACGTTCGACAATGCTAGTGTAAATAAGGTTGTTATCGATAAATTGCATAGAGCACTTCAACCCGATTTCGATAGTTATTTATTTCATATTCGATGTGTATGTCATATTTTTAATTTAATAGTACTAGACGGTTTAAAACATGTTAAGGATGAAATTAACCGAATTAGGAATGCACTTGTGTATAGAAAACAAGCATTTGAAAAACTTTGTGAAGAAGCTGGGAAGATGCATATAAAAATCTTTATTATTGACGTATGCCATAGACGTAACTCAACTTACTTATTATTAAAATCATGTGAAGTTTTTGAACATTTAATTACTGAATTTTATAACAATAAGCATGTTAGAGACGAAGATGATACTATTTAGAATGAATCTAATTGGAATATATTTTTTAAAATTAATTTTTTGACAAGTTTTTATGATTCTACAAATATATTGTCTGGTATTTTTTATCCCACTAGTTGTATGGTTCTTGAATGTTTTTATATAATTGTTAGAGCTTTTAATTGATTTCAAAATGACCCCAATTTTCACGTGGTTATATATTCCATGTAATTAAAATTTAAAAAATATTGGAAAGAATTACCTATGTGATTTCATTTAGCATGCGTCATAGACCCCCAATGTAATTTATCAGGTACTAAATTTATAATTGATCAAATTTTAAATGCTTTAACTTTTAATGTACCTATTACTTATAAGAATTTGGAACAAACATTACGTGAAATGTATAAATTATATGCTTCACGAATGGGTACACATATTACTCGTGTACCTACAACTACTCCTCCCACTAATATAACAGATGACGACCCTAAAGTTTTAAATTTATTCGAAAGCATGAACTCATATAGATATGCAGGGCTGAACCTGAGAATTTAGTAGCCCTAAGCGACTAATTATTATGAGGTCTTTCAATATAATCATTTTTCACAAACGTGATAAAATTTAAATATTTAAATAATTAACACTTTTATATTAAAAAGAATACTTTATATAATTCAGAAGATAGATTAGCAAGCTAAATCTTCTCTCACAATCCGAAAGATTAGGCTAGCATAAGATTTAATTTTCTCACATTTTGAGATGTAAAATTAGTAATCAAACTGTTGACCTATGGTTGACCTCTCGTTTTGATTATTACAAACAAATCATGTTTATTACTAACAAATTGATTTTAAGTGACCATAGTGATTATTGCACATAAATACATTTGGTGGCACAAAGTTCGAAATCAGGTATTGTGCACGTTATAGCTCAAAATGGAAACAAGAACAAACCATTGAGGCCTTGGAGAATGATGTTGCAAATTCTGCAAAAGTTGCCTCCACGAAAATCGAGACAAAGTCGAGGCACCAATCAAGCAATGCATGTCAAGTTTCTCGATCTAAGTACTTATACGTTTCATGATTATATGTAAAGGTAAAACATTTTGATACGTGGTAATGCACCGTGACAAGCTCAAAGTTTTGATTTTACAAATTCACGACAAAATGTTTTTATTTGAAAAATATGTTTTTCAAATAAGTAAAAATCGTAACACATATTTTAAATATGAAAAATACCTTGAAAAATATTTTAAAACGTTCCTCTAGTGCCTACATTTGATCAATATTAAAACGAGGACGTTACGAGCTAAGATAGGATGTATAGGTCGTCTGCTAAAAACTTTTTTTGGTCAACGGTCAAATTTTTCAACGGTCCATTTTTCTGACAAAAAATAACGGATAAATTGACTGTTGGAATTTTATAGGACGTCCGCTACGACCATCCTGTAAGACGGATTTTTGACAGTTTGAGTGCTATAAATACCTCACTATTTATCCACCTGCAACAACAATTTTTGAGCATTAAAGTGAGGCTTTTATTGATCCCAACCACCTTATTTTCCATTCTTAAAGAGATCGAAAGTATTAAAATTGTTGAAAAACTCTTGAATGATTAATTTGTGATAAATCTTTTATTCATAAAAAAGTTTTACATTCAACACTTTGAGCTAAACTCATTTCCATCTATTGAAGTGTTTGCCTCTTCTCTTCTTGTTATCAATCTTGATTCTATCATTCATCAAGAAGAGAAGTTATCACTTGTATATTCATTTTGAAATTGTGGGTCGTGTTGAGGTCCCGGAAAGCTCAACATTGTAAAAGGATCGGTGCTCCTTAGTTGTAAGTCACCGGAAGCTTTGTAAAGGGTTGTATTGCACCACAAGTCGATCAACATAGTGAAAAAGGTGTTACTCGTGACGGAGAGCTTGGTAACGAGGGACGTAGATCATTGCGTTGATCGAACCTCCATATTATATTGTTTGCATTCTCTACCTCTTTTTACTTAATGCTATTACTTTGTGCAAACTTATTTCCATTACTTACGTGTCTATTTGCATTTGAATTGCTTTATTATCATTTGTGTGAACTTTAGTTTTAAATCTTGTATTGTTATCGAAAATTTTTTAAAAACCAATTCACCCCATCTTGGGCTTTCACAAACTACTCAAATCAAGTTTTTCTAACATATATATTTTTTTTTCAATAGAAATCAAAGCTGATTCATTCAATCGCTCTTGTGACATGATTGATCGAAAATAAGACTTAATCAATTTCAACTTTGAAAAACTTCTAAATTCAACAAAGTCTCCATTGAGCAAATAACTAAAATAATAATAGAAAAATTCTATTACCGCCAATCTAAATTGGCACTGAATATGTCAAAAGTAATATATAGTACGAGAATTCAAATTGCTGCATTGGTTTCACAAGACCAATGCCTACCAAAACTGATTGGTGATGAGAGGTAATGTACTAAAGGTTAATGAATTGAACTCAAGTGGAACATCTCTAGTTTATTGATCTGCAAGTACTATAAATGAAGCTTATGGATCTGCAATCATATTTTATTAGAGTGCATCATTCCTTAGTCCTAAAATTTCAATCTTCTTGAACAAAAAATACAGTTCCATTGCAAATTAATTTTCCAAGACATAAAATTCCATATTGAATGTGTCCAATCCTCAAGATTCCACCATTAGAAACATTTCTTAGACAAAAAGACAAAAAATACAATAAATTCTAATCCCAAGAATTCAATGAAATTCCAAGACTAAAAACCAGAATTTTTACAAAAACCGACACATGCACGTATTTCATATAATTATATAAATATATAACATAATTTGAATCAGCAAAAGATAAATATGATTCAATTTAGAAAAAAAAATTGGCTGACTTGGAGAGCAAAAATAAACTCAAATCCACACTAAAGAATCGCCAAATTGGAATCAGGATTTTTTGGCCCAGTGATTGAGAGAATTAGATTCAGATGAAGGGACTTTCACTAATTCATTTCAACATAGTATCAAAATAAACTCAAATCCCACAAAAATAAAAAAATAAAAAATCAAAGCATATGCTTTCCTAAATGCTAAAACTCAAGTCTCCATACGATTCATTATTCGTGTTTACGTTTTAATACCAAAAACATATGTAACTGAAACTGATTATAAAGTATAAAAGGAGGTCTGAGTGTTAGGTCGAGGTTTACCATTTACATTGTTTGTTGAACAATTGAAGTCTTGAACAGTTGAAGTCTTGAAGAAATCGACTAGCCAAGAAGAATGAACCTTGAAGATTAGAAGGCAGAGAGTCGAAGTATGAAGAATATGGAAATATGAAATAGGTATTTGAGGGTTGTATTGGGCTTTTGTTTTAGGGCCACTTAATATTTTCAGCCCAATGGGGATGGATTGGTGTTTTTTTGTGGCCCCTAGAAATTTGAGGCCCAAGGCCATTGCCTTAGTAGCCTTGGGACAGGCTGACCCTGTAGATATGATTCAACTGTATATGCATGTGGTTTCTCTAGTAGTAGCAGTTTGTCTTCCACTGCATGTACTTAAACTTCGAATAATAGTTCAAATGCATTGCCATCTGAATTAATTGATTACTTTAGTCATACTTTGCTAGTAACAAAGCAGTTAGGAAAAGTTTAGAAGAGGTAATTGAATTCTGGCGAAATTATGAACTTCGATGACCAGTAGTCTGTGCAATGACAAAAGATCTACTAACACCTTCGATTAGCACTGTAGCTTCGGAGTCTACTTTTAGTGCAGGGAAGAGAGCTCTCTCTGATATCAGGAGTCGACTAAAAGAAGATATTTTGAAAGCATTAATGTGCGTGAAGGATTCAAAAGACCCTAATTATCGAATTCAAAATAAATATGCCGAAATTGCATGCAATCAAGTAGCTGATATTTAATTTCACTGTATTCATCACAAAATTTTATTTTCATACCCTTATAATATTTTTTTAAAAAAAATTGTACACGTAACAAGTTGTTCGTATATAATTTTTAACTCTGGCAACTCGAAATTGAAGTAGCCGATCTTAACCCCCGATAAAGGAGGATGGTTTATCTTTATCTTCTATTTTTTTTGTAAAAAAATAAAAATATTTTGAAAAATGTATATTTAAAAAATTGTTTACAAAATGTATGTCGAGCCGAGCCGACTCGGCCAATTGCCACTACTAGGGAATCCCCTCTCGAATAGTAAACATGGTGTGAACAAATATGAGAATATCTATTTCTTATTTTATTGTATTTTATGTTTTTTAAATTTAAATTACACTTCAAATTTATAATTTTTAAAAAATAAATAATTAAATGAGAAGGTAAATGAGGATTTTTAATCGTCTCATTCTTGTCCTGTTTTTTGAAAATCTCGAATGGGTAGAATGTTAATGGCCCCCTTGCCTCGTCTCATCCTGATGTCATTCGTACTTTGTCCTAATATGGAATCGAGACAGGGAAGGAACATGGTCCCAGTCTCAAATTTAAACCGACTCTTAATATATATTTTTTATTTTATGTTTTAAAATTTAATTAAACGGAAAAATGAAACAGAGGTGAATAACAGAAGTGAAGATATTTTAATGCTAGTCCTAATAATTGATCATACTCTAGAAATAAGCACACAAGTCACGTATTTTGTCGAATTTTTGTATTTATTTTTTTGCTTATGTAAAATATGAGGAAAAATAAGTCTTTTGCTCTCCAAACAAATTTTTGGATGATAACTATCATTAGGGACAAGATGTGCTAATTAATAAAATATTAAGAAGAAAAAAGTTAGGAACATAAGTACAACAATAGAAAAAGACTAGAACCTTCACTGCAATTGAAATATGGTGAATCAAACATAACTATCGTGTGAATATAATTACCTTTTTTCAAAACATAAAGAGCGTCTCGAAGAGTATCTCCAATGTTAATGTACATTGCATATAAAATTACAACATAGGTCTACAAAAAATTCTTCAAGGCAACTTAGGTGGGACTCTTTGTCTAGTTGACGTGATAAGAAAAAATAAACATTGCGGTCAAGATATAAATGTTTTGCTAGACGAGTGATTAGCAAAATTTAAACTTTTTTCACTTTCTTTCCAATGCAACGAAAACAAGAAATTCAAGCGGAAATATAAAGAACGGGGTTATATTCACTAATGGCTACCCAACTTTATAATTAGTGTCACCATAACCATAACCATTCAATTTGATTTTATTTCATCATTATCACCCAACTCTATATTTCGTATCACTATAGCCTCTCAATTTGATTTTATTTTACGATGATCACCTAATTTTATATAACATTTTACCATGACCACTTAATTTCTTTTCACCATTTTCACTAATTTTAAAATGGGTAAAACGGTAATTTGTATTATGTCTATAAAATAAATTTAAAAATAAAGATAATTTTTTTTAGTTTTAAAAATGTTTTTTTAAATAAGTTTTTATTTTATTTTATTTTTTAAGGAACATTTTTAAAAAATCTATTTTATTTTATTTTTCTAAGTATTAATTTTTTAAAATAAGTTTTTATTTTATTTTATTTTTATAAGTAATTTTTTAAAATAAGTTTTTTATTTTATTTTATTTTTTAAATAATATTTTTAAAAAATAAGTTTTTACTTTTTAGGTAACGTTTTTCAAATAATTTTTTATTTTATTTTTTTAAAATAAGTTTTTGTTTTAATTTAATTTTTTTGTTTTGATATATATATATATATATATATATATATATATATTAATGAAAATGGTGAAAAGAAATTATGTGATCATGGTGAAACATTATATGAAATGAGTGGTCATGGTGAAACGTTATATGAATTTGAATGATCATGGTGAAATAAAATCAAATTTGATGGCCACGATGACACTAAGTATAAAGTTTGATGACCATTGTAACAATAAATTTAAAATCGGGTGATCATTAGTAAATTTAACCCTTTTAAGAACACAAATCTTGAATCTAATGGAGAATGAAAGATAAAATTAAGAAGTTTTATTAACTCCCATATGCCCAAAAACACATAATTAACTATTTATTTATAAGGATTTAAACGAAAACCTAGCCTAAAGAAATTAAAATTGTAAAGAATTCTAAATAAATTAAATGACAAAATAGCACTAAAACTCATGAAGTAGTTTTCAAGTACTAAACGATTTTGGATGACTAAAATTCAACATACATCACGACGAAGAGATGAATTCAGTCCGTCTCGTCGTTTTCTTTCCGGAAAGATATTAGAGGTCCAAATCTGAGCTCAAACTCCAAATATGCAATTTACTATTTTTTCCTTTTTTGATTTTCGATCCAATTATTCCTCAATGCACTCGATCATTTGTTCTACATAACTTTCTCATGTTATTTATTTTTCTCTCCTATTTGATTGGAAATGATGTTTGAGTTATAGACACATCAAATTAGAGATGAAATTTGAATTTGACCTCCAATTTTTAAACATCAATGTCGCAGAGATTTTTTCTTGTCCGCAGCGTAGACTCCAATTCATAGAGTGCATATGAAATTCGTAGTAAGCCAAATGTACACGTATAGAACCCCTACACCCTCTCACATGAGGTGGGTCCCATGCGAGACCCACATGAATAAAAAATTACCCACCCACCCCGTGTGAGTTGTCGGTGGGAGTTCCACCTTGTAAGTGTAGCACATCTCAAGAAATTCTTTAATATTATTAGGTTAGCTGATAGCATCCCTGATATTATCTCTAATATGTTAGTAACTTATCTTTGTTTTGTTTCTATTTGGTCATTATTATTATTATTTTAGTCATATTACCAACTAAACTTGTTTTAGTATTTTAGTTATTGATCCCAAGTGAATGATGAAACTCATGACGAGTCATGACAAATTGATTTGTTGGCATGCCACATTAAGAAATGAATAATGCTATTTGTAAATCATGTTTATCTATAAGCACTGTTCTAAAAAGTATAAAACGCGATGAAGTGTGGAGACCAAACTTCGACCTAGACATAAAAAAGTGTTTTCTTATTTTAATGTTATTTTAGATTTTTAAATTAAGGGAAAATTATTTAGTAACTAAAGAAAAAAAGCATAAAAAGCGTTAAAAAAAAATAAAAAAAATGGTAAAAGCGTAAAAAATAGCGCACTAAACACGCCTAGGTGTGAAGAAAAAAAAGCGCAAAAAAGCATGATGGGAGGCATTTTTTGCCCAGACTCCACTTTTTAGAGCACTGCCTATTAGTAGTTGCATCGTTCACTGTCACAATTTTCATTAAATTAAAATACATCCCAAATTTATTGGATAATTTGTGAATTTTTTCACTACCACTTAGATACTGATTGGTAAGCACGACATAAAATAAACATTACTCTTGAGAAATGCTTTTTGTGTTTTAAAGTTGTATTCTTCTGGTGGGAATGTTTTTAAAACCAAACAACTTTTTTTGCTGGTACTGTCCCCAATGTTACAAGAGTACCACTAAATCGTTAAAAAATGCGCGACTTGCACGTCTTACTTTCAAGAGATAAGATGGACAAAAAGTTGAACACTAATTTTATTAAAAAAAATTAGAACTGGCCCTGTTTGATTGGCTCCCAATTCCTTGGAAAATAGAAAAACATTTCCAATTCCTTACAAAAATCATGTTTGATAGCATTAATTTGGCCTGGAAATTGTTTTCCAAAAGTGGCATCACGTGACATCTTTTCCAACTTTTTAAAGAAAACACTTTCCCATGTTTTTGGCGGTAAATAATTTTTCATCAATTTTTTTTTTTGGGTGATGGAAACAAATTTCATAACCAATTGTAAAAAAAAAAAAAAAAATTCACTTTAATGGACAATTTTCATGTAAAACAAAGTCAAATGAACACTAAACTTTGATAAAAAATGATTTTGTAGGAATTTTTTTATTTTTTTTGGCAATGGAAACAAATTTTATAACCAATTGTGAAAAAAAATTATCATTTTAATGAACAATTTCCATGTAAACAAAGTCAAACGAATACAAAATCTGAAAATTTTTCAGGTGAAAAATTATACCAATCAAACACACTTAATTAATAATTTTTTGGAAAACAATTTCTAGGCAATTAGTTTTCCTGAAATTCATTTTTTTTCCACCTTCGCAATCAAACGGACACTTAGGAAAAGAAAAAAACCAAAATAAATAAATAAAAATAGAAAAAACACTGATCAACCCCAACCAATTCCGTGGTACTTGAATAGAAGAAATCAATAATAATATACTAAACAACTTCACCATGAATCATGCAACTACTCCATGTTCATAACTGATCCACAAACCACATTAGGCAATTTAGGCTCTGTATATAAATCTCATTTCTTGAACTCAGAACATAATCCAAGAAAGAATCATAGTATAATACTAAGAAAACGGTGATCAAAGAGTTTTCTCATAGCATTCAAAATGTTCAAGAAATCATTAGCAAACATTCTTTTTGCAATTCTATTTGCAACCATGAAAGTGGGTATATTTGTGGCTGCAGTTGATCCACCAGGAGGAGGAGGAGGAGGAGGAGGAGGAGAGCCCATTCTTGAGCTGTACATGCACGACATTCTAGGCGGCAGCAACCCGACTGCTCGGCCGATCACTGGCTTGTTAGGCAACATCTACAGTGGGCAAGTGCCCTTCGCAAGGCCTCTCGGGTTTGTACCCCCGAAGAATGGTGTAGCCATTCCAAATGCCAACGGTGCTATCCCGACTGTAAATGCCAATGGCGTACCATTAGGGACCGGCTTAGCGGGTACAACTTTTGCCGGTATCCCCAATGGCTCAAACAACAATGGTAAATTCGAATGACTAAAAACTTAAAAGTTATCAGAGATTTGATAAATATCACACTGGACCAACTCATCTAAGAGGTTAAGCTATTAGAAATTAGACTAATATATTCATTTAAATTTTATTTTCGACAGGTAATACAATCAACACACAGTTAGGCCCTGATGGCTTGGGTCTTGGCTTTGGCACAATTACTGTCATTGATGATTTCTTGACCTTGGCTCCTGAGTTGGGGTCGCAGCAACTTGGGAAAGCGCAGGGGGTTTACGTTGCAAGCTCTGCTGATGGATCGACTCAGATGATGGCATTTACAGCTGTGATGGAAGGAGGGGAATATGGTGACAGCCTTAACTTTTTTGGAGTGTACAAGATTGGAAGTACCATGTCTCGCCTGTCCATTACAGGGGGTACCGGAAAATTTAAGAATGCATCTGGATATGCAGAGTTGCGATCACTCATTCCAGCAGGTCAGCATGTCCTTGATGGTGTTGAGGCATTGCTAAGGATCACAGTTCATCTTACTTACTGAAGAGTACGTCAAGTTCAAATCAAACAAGAAGAATGGGTTTGCAATTTCTGTGAATCATTGTGGCAAATAATGCAAAGAAAAAAATAAAAATTACACGCTTTTTCCTTAACTGTATTTTAGAACGGAATTTGGAATCATCCTAAGTTTTTACATTTACAACATATTTATAATCTTGTGACTCTTGTCCGATTTAGGTATCAACGCATTATGAATAAGTACAGTATCGAATGACAGTAAAGCAACGAAATAGTGATTAAAACAACTACATTGAGTTCAAGATTGTAGCATCCTTTATTCATCAGTTCTTCATAATCTGCTGTTAGGCAGAAGCATCGATGCAAAGCCACTGACCCATGAAGATTGCATCACAGTTGTTTGGAAATATTAATGAAATCTTCTACTGAAAAATAAAATTCCTGTGCGACTGTAGTACAACTATCGCCACTCTCTGCTCCATGTACCGAATTGCAAACATGAGTGGAATCCGTGCTTTCAAAACCAAACGCATCATCAAAGTTCAGTAAAAAAACTGAAAAAAATAAAAAATAAAAAACTTGGGAGTTGTAGCAACGCTAGCACCAGTTAACTCTAGCCTTCAGTTTCTGTTTCTGTTGGCTGCAACTTAGAAAGACTGCAACTTAGAAAGATTCACTCAATTCCACATTTTCTGCATGTATGTCATGGAGTAGAAATTGAAGTTCTTGTATTTGACTTATCACGATTTTGGAGTCTACCATTTTGTAGTCCAAAAACTTGCCGACAATGAATTTCTTTGTTCAGACATCATCGATCTCATATTTCTTCTCCAATGAATCTCATAGATCCTTGGCTGAGTCCATCAACTATACACTACATAAAGTGTATTGTCCAATTCATTTAGGATGTAATTTTTGCAAAGAAAATCCGAGTATTTCCATACATGCAATGCAATAATTGACTCACGATTATTTTCTCCTTCTCATACTGTAGGAGTGGTCTCTTTTAAGAACTTTACGAAATTCAAAGTAGTTAGATAGAACAATATTTTTGTTGCCATCTCTTTGAAATCCAAACTTCCAAACTTTTTCAATTTTTCCCATGTGGGACATGAGAGTTTGATATAGGTATAGTCAAAGGTGAAATCACATGGTTCGTACCTTTAGTTGTTTGACCCGAAGTAGTTTCAACAGTGCTCATTTCTATTACAAACGGAAGTTCAACTCACAAAATGAAAGAAAGGAATAGCACATGAAGACTTATTTCAAAGATGAAGAGAGGTGATTTGTCCAACAACAACCACCAAAAAGAAAAAATGTCTAAGATTGTTGGAACTATTTTATAGTAAAATAGTTGATTGTTTAAATGACAAAGTAATAGTTAAGTTTAATTCGTAGGAGTTTAATAAGACTCTATGTAAAAAGAAGCGAAAAGAAAAAAAGAAATGGAGAGAAATCCAAGGCAAGTGATTAACACTTTTTCCTTAAAATAAAATTGTCCCACAATGGTACTAACGGATTACGACACTTGTCTCCTAAGATACAACGAATATAACTTGTGGTAGAAGCATAAGTCTTATTTATAGAAGAAGTGAGGCTATGAGTGAAGTGACATGCCACAAAACCCAACAACCTTCATGAAGGAAAGCATTCTTTGTTGTTGCTATCCTATCGCTGAACTCTGCCTTGAGTGCCAATGACACCTTTTCAACATAACCTTTTTCGCCCACTTGTCGCTAGCTTGTCTATTACATGGAGATTTGCAAGCGTATAAAATCATTGTACAAGTAATATAAATAGTGAATTTCGAGTTTATCATACCTACAAGAAATACGTCTAATATGTAGTTCAATAACTTTTATCAAATTCAAAATCATGTAATATCAAAAGAGATGGTTTGTATGTTTTCTATACTAATCCTAAATTAAGAAAGCAAATAAAGTATTTATCTAGTATGTAAATGTTTGTATTGAAATCTTAAATCTCCCTATTGCCATTTAATTCAATTCTTAATTCGTAATCTAGTAAATTCATGCATTTAAGACAATTGATAATTTGTCTATATTCAATATTATTTTCCAAGATATATTAAACATATGTCTTACACAACCGGATCATATTCCTAGTCCGAATTCATATTCCTAGTCCGATCATATCCAAGTTGTGCAAACTGCGGCTACGATAGGGTCGCAAGGCTTAAGTAAAGTTGCGGTCCATGACATTCTCCCCGTTAATGTTTAGCGTTGGCCTCATAGTGGTAGATGGCCTATGTAAACATAGAGGGCCTCATGGTGGTAGGCGACCTCATGGGGGTTGACGGCCTCATGGTGGTAGACGGCCTGAAGGGGTAGACGGCCTCTCAAGTGGTGCTCTGCGTGGGGTACATATCAAGTAGCCCTTACCTCAATGGCCATCGTGGATAGTTATTAATGCCGTCCTATATAAGTTAGATTTAGAAACGGGTTGTGACCTCCAGTTGAGGAGCCAAGACCAATACCAAAAAAATCGTAAAAAGAAAGAATTACACCAAAGTTGTCATGTTATTTTGAAACAGTCTAAGCTGCTTCTATGATTATTGAACGCTATTGTGCCAGTTGAAGTATTGGTCATTGATTTGTCATATCCGTGTTACTATAATGGTTGAAATTACTCATACTTGGGCTATTGTACCGTGTTTGGTGATTTGTTCCTAACTTGTTTTCTTCATTGCTTTCTCTTTGTTATTGCCTTAATCTCTTCCAAGTACCGGACCTTTATTAAATTTATTTACCATTGAGTTTGTTCCATCATTGGACCAAGAAGAATAAAACATTGATACCATATTGGTAAACACGCTAGTAGAAATTAATGGTCTTTAACAAAAATGACTGGTGAGATTTCACTACAAAAGCACTTTTAGTTATATGGATTTTCTTACTATAGATAATAATACAAATCTTTCCTCTTTGTATATTATTGGTTCTTGCCTCATTTGATATGAACAGAGTTTCATAGAAAATTTTATCTCATAGAAAATTGTGTTTCTTTGAATGCTTGATTTTAAATGACATCATTGAGATTTGGGGCATCAACTCTGATTATGACATATCCATCCGTTTGTAACTAAAGTGTTATTCAATCTATGAACTTTTTTATATTATAAAGTAATTAAAGTGATTTGTGACATGGATGTTGTGACATTAATCTAGAATTGTAACTTCAGTTACTGTTTGATTGTGATCCGATAAAATATATCCGATTTATGTTGCAAAAGTCAGTACGATTTATGTTGTAACCTACCTTATATGACTTTCTGTTAAGATCCAGAACTTGTGACTGAATTTTTTATGTATGTGACTTGAGAGATATACTATTGTATGTTAATTCATGACCTGATTGTTCTACCATTCCAAATGTGATTTTAACATAGTCTATATCTATACATAATCTAGAATTGTAACCTCAATTACTGTCTGATTGTGACCTAATAAACTATGTTTGATGTATGTTGAAAATGCCAGTATGATGAAATGTGATCTACTTTATGTGACATTGCGTTAAGAACCAAAACTTGTGACTGGATTTTATATATATATGACTTGAGTGAAATTTTAGTGTATGTTTACCTATGACATGGTTGTTCTACCATTTCATATTTGATTTTAACGTTTTCTTGATCTATACAAATAATGTAGGAATGAAAGTACGTTATTCTTGAAAACGATTGGTTTCAAAGAAAAATAAAAACTAACGGGATGAAAAGTGTCAACAAAGCCCAACGAGACATACTGGCATATACACGTTTCTCACACTTCATGGACTATCGTGAAATTATGGTTTAACTTCAATTGATATACTTTTTTTTATTGAGGGAGATGAAACAGTCGGACCTTGATAAGATGTGGATCAAGATAGCAGGTCACTGTGTTAGATTCTCATTATCGGAGTTCTGTTTAGGTTGGACATAGCTTCCCCGCTCTTTAAAAATAGACAGATGAGGCAGGTTACAAAGTTGGGCAAGAAGAATGGAGATAGCATCGTAATAGATTGATTGTTCCCATATGGGCTATTGTATTTTTAATTCAGAATCACTTTTCTTGTTTAAAAAAATTGTAATGTTTATGACTGTGATTTGTGTTTGATTTGAGTAATAAAGATGTTTAGTGTGATGAAATTTTATTCATTTGGAAAGTATTTGCATTTTTAGCAGACTGTGTTTTCTTTTCTATTTGTACATATATGTCATTTGAATTGTTATCTGGTATATGTCATAGGTTTATGGGCATTTGTCACAATTTTTCAATTTTAGGATCCCATTTAGCATCCTAATTTAACTTCACAGGTCATTGTCAAGGGTCACAAGCCATTATTCGCTAAGTTATGTTCATATTTTGGATTCTAATTTTATGGAACAGGTCACGGATCATTGATTCATGTTTTCACATTTCACATTATGATTTATGTCACATGTGACGATTCAACATGCATTGCTCACGTGTCAAGTTCACTCGTCACATGTTCTGATTTAAGGTCATATGACAATGTGCACAGGTTACAAGTCAATGTGCAATGGTCACAATTCACTGAGTTATGTTCACATTTTTCATTTTAATTATGTCACAGGTGACATGTCAATGTATATTGGTCACAGGTCATAAGTCAATGTGCAATGGTCACAATTCACCGATTTATTTCTCATTTTGCATTTTGTTTTATGTTACATGTCATAGTTCAATTTTGTAGTGATCACATGTCGCTGATTTATATTCACATTTTACATACTGAATTATATACATGTCCCAGATCAATGTGCAATGTTTACTGGTCATACGTTTTATTGTTAATAAATAACAAGTCACTGAACACAGTTACAACTCTCATCCTGCATTCATACAAGGCCACATTTTGCAAGTATAAAATGTACATACCACAACAAACATCCAGCTTTAATAATAAGTGCCAAATCATATTCACATATCTCATATTTCATAGAAAAAAGTTCACAATTATGAATTTGTGGGGTCACATCTAGGCAAGTTGTTCAACATAATATCTCCACTTCAATGCAATTGTATTTAAATGAATCTCCATGTACTATTACATGATATATCAAACAATATCCACAAAATATAAAAATTTGGTGATCTAAGTATGGTCAAACTGCATCATCATTTGATTTCCTATTACTTTGTTTCTCTTTTGCTTGATTTTGGCTTAAAGGAACCAAACAACTACATGTTCTGTGATTATCCTCCACAATGTTGACATTTTACAATTTTTTTCTCTTCACATGGTGATTTTTTTCTCTTTTCGGTAGGTCATTCCGAACTTCTCTTTAAGTTCTGTCATATACTTCTACAAACACTATACATTCATTTAGATTGCCCACTGGAAAAACTATATCTTTGTACGCATTCATGTATGCTTCTTGTGTGTTATTATACGAACGACAATCATATGGATCTCTCTTTGTAGTTGCAACACAGCCAACGTGTGTGGACATGGTAACTAGTCAACTTGTAGCATCCTTCATGTTCATGTACATCGATCTATATCAATCACAAAAGATGAGCTTCCATCACTCGTCGAAAAGATGGTTTGATGGCTGGGAGCCGCCTGCAAGCAATGATGAAAAAATTTGGTCACAAAAACATATAGGTCACAACATCTACTTGTCATAGCATCTATATTTTACAGGATTTAACTAAAAGTCCAAAAGTTCGTATACATGTCATAACATTTACAATATAGGTCACAGAGAGCTTAAATTTAAGTCACAACATCTATATGTCATAGTATCTACATTTTACAGGATTTGAGTACATGTCAGTTCATATACATGTCGCAATATCTGCAATATAAGTCATAGAGAGCTTAAATATAGGTCACAACATCTATATGCTATAGCATCTACATGTCACTGGATTTAAATGCAGGTCACGTAGCAAATTGTTATATCTTAGTGGTTGAAACAATTGTGGAACTATTCAAATGTTTCAAATGTAAAACAATTTCATATTAAATCACATACCCATGACAATTGAACTTTTCGATTTTTCTTCTCAAATACTCATGATTGGAACCAGTGGCGGACCTAGGAATTCGAGTCAGCACGGGCGATCGTAGATCGTCGATCGTTGTCAGCAATAAAATATTAAAAGCCCCATTTGATGCCATTTGTTTTTTTTTTTTTTTCAAAAAATGTATTTTAGAATAATAATTTGATGGAGAACATGTAATTAAAAATAAAGAAAAGTTTTGAATTTGCATGTAATATTATTTTATTGAAAAATGTGCGATTGAAAGAAGAGAAATATATTTTGAAAAAAAAAATGAAATCAAACAAGGTCTGTAATTTAAATATAACAATTATTTTGTTCAAACTGAACATTTATAATGTTGTTGTAGAAATTTACAATATTCATCAAATAATGTTGTGTTCAAGTTTTGTATAATTCAAAAGAACAGCCCGGGTTTAAATTTTTACAATTGCATTAAATCGCAAATATGTAACATATATAATTCTGATAAAATTAATACTAGATTTCATGAGTGCCATAGCTGTCAGCGTCCAATATCCGAAACTGTGGGTCACCGGTTCGAAACCTCTCCTTTATCCATTTATTTTGGCAAAAATTGTAGATTTAAACATATTTAACACTAAAAATGTTGGCAAAATGATTCGAAACTAGGACCTCTTGTGGGTCACTGGTTCGAAACCTCCCCTTCATCTATTTATTTTGGAAAAAATTGTAGATTTAAACATATTTAACACTAAAAATGTTGGCAACATGATTCAAAACTAGGACCTCTTGTGTGAATAAACAACTTCTGGCCAACTGAGCTATAAGGAATTATTGAAACCAAGGGAACATACCTGGTATATAATTAAAACATTTGCTCGTTGTCCAAAAGAAAAAAAAAAACTATTCCGATGGATCCAACACGGGCGGCCGTCGGGGCTCGCCGGGTGCCAGGTCCGCCACTGATTGGAACAACTGATTTTGTAACCTGAAATATTGGAAAATCCGGTTACAATAGAATGTTTTCATTTACCAATTGTGACTTCAAACATGATCAAAATTACTTAGGGATGATTACCAAACTCAATTCCTTAACTCTATAAACCATATGTTTGTTACTGTTACTCTTATTTTGGAAATATATGTTCCGGTTTGATGATAATTCAAAATTTTTGACCTCAATAATCCACCAATTTTGATTGAGCCGAATTCCAATGATAAGGATCGAGAATTTTGGTATCTAGAGTTCTTTGTTGTTTTTCCTTTTTGATTGGTGGTCAGTGGGTTGAAATTAAGAGCCGTGTTTGAGTTGGAAACGCGTCGTAATTGAAGGCTATATATATAACCTGATTTTTGAATGTTTAAAACTAATTTCTTAAAAAGTGATTTTGTATATAATAACCACCTTATCTATGTATTGTTTCCTTAAGAAAGGGCACTAGGCATAACCATTGTTAACAACTTTAATTCTTATATACTTGAAATTTACCAATTTCGATTTAGGTTGAAAATCAACAATTCAATTTAACTAAAAATCTTTCTCAAGCAAATTTAATTCTATCTCTATATGAAAACCTGCTTATCTCTAATGGAAAAATTCACGGGTCACAGATTATCTTTCACGAAATCAAAAATCAAGCCCCAATGTTTAAATTTACTCAGGTTATTCTATGAATTAATTAATTATATTTTACAATTAATCTATTAAATTAAATATTTAACTGTAATATAATATAATTGACCCACCCCACCCCACCTCACCTCCACCATCCCCACTGCTCCGGCGACTATTCCAGTGACTAGCGACAACTATGGCGACAACTCCTGCGACTATTTTTCGGCTGCACTTAATTCCAGTGACTGTTTCACCGTCGCTTAATTTCGACGACTGCTCCGATCTGAGGTCACAAATATCTTATTAAGTAGTTAAAAATTTAATTTTCAGTCACAACTTATTAAATTAATTGGTCACATATTATTTCGAGGTCACAGATCAAAAAATTGAGCCATTCACAATTGACTTCATTTGTCACTAATAAAAAAATTACAGGTCACAGATTTTTAATTGGTCACAATTTAAAAAATTATTTCACATTTGTTGGTCACATGTTATATTTTCCGTCACAGGTCAACAAATTTTAAGGTCACATTCTCAATCCCAATATACCAACAATATTTGGTCACATGTCACAGATCGACCAAACATAAGGTCAAAGACACTTCGTCCCATCTGCTACACCCTTCCCCAATCCAAATACACCAACAATACCTGGTCACATGTCACAGATCGACATTGCTAAAACTGTAAATCAAAATTGCTACCACCGTCAAAACTGAAAAAAAAACACCAAACCAAAATCTAATACCTGTCTTCTGCAACCCGCACCCGCCACTTGCTCTCTCTCGCGCGCCACCACCAACACTCAACCCAACCTGCAAATTCCACCCAGTGCCTTCAGAAGTCAACCCAAACGCCACATCTACACAGCAACTTCATCAATCAATACACACACTCAAACAACTTTTCCCGTCCGTCCACCACAGGCCCCTGACCGAACACACAAACAACACAGCTTCTTCTCTTAGCAGAACAGCGTTGTGCGACGCTTCTCTGTTCAAAGCGACGTCGCGCGACACTGCTTTGAATGGAGAAGCGCTACCAGCAGCGTCACGACGAAGCTGCTGCTGTCGGCATCATCGCAGAGAGAGGAGGGGGAGGGGAGAGAGGAGAAGAGACAGAAGAGAGATGAGGAGAAATGATTAGGGTTTGAGAAATGAGATTTAAATTTGATGGGGTAGGTGGTATGGTGGGTATATAGATTAATCTAATTTAAAATATTATTATTAATATTAATTGTGAAATTAAAACCTGATTTTTTATTAAATAAAGACAAAACTCGATTTTTAAAAATGTCAAACTTAATGTCTGGTTTTATGTAATTACCACTATCTCTAATTATATTAGTTACATAAAGATGCATTCAATAACAATAATCATTCCATAATGTTTTGCAGGCCCGATTCTGGCCCAAGGCCACTAAGACAATGGCCTTGGACCTCAAGGTATAAGGGGGTCTCAATTTTTTTTTGAAAGCCTAAAACAAATGTGCAAAATACACCTCTTACTAATATAAATTTTAAGCTCAATTTTACTACCCACATTTTTTTATTTAGAAAGTACATTTAGTTTTTAAGAGAAAATAAATAATTTTTAATAAAGAAAAATAGCATAAATTAGGTTGATTATTGGAACATTTAAAGACCGATTAACAGGCAGTTTAAGGAATTAAGAAATTTATGAATTTCAAGAAAACTAATTAGTTACGATAAGGTTTTCTTGTGTTGTTTTGTATAATACGTATTATATATGATATATAATTTTTTTTGTAATATATCATAAAATATTTTAATTTAATTGGTAATATGATTTTTCCTTCTTGAACGTAAAAAATTGATTGTCGAACGAATCAAATGATGAGTGAGTACCACATGTCTAATGTTTCTTATCATGAAAAAATTGTTTAATTCGACCACGTTTGATGCTAATACGCTTGTAAAAAAAATTATGTACATGGGTCTAGGGACTCAAAATTTTGAGGGCGACTTGACAAAGCACATGGGTATATCTCTATCACCTATAGACCCTTATGTTATTTGCTAAAAAAATCTAAAATTATATTAAACGTCTCAGAAACTCTATAATTCACAAACACATTTAATTAGCAAATAATCAGCCAAACAAGAATTAGAAGTAAAAAATGAGCAATCTTGAATTAACTTGACAAGAACTCATGATCTTCCTAACGACTACAAATTTAGCCTAACATAATTGAGTTTCACAAACAAAAACTAATTTGAGAATACATAACCCACGATATGTAGAAGAAAATTAAAAGCATATATAACTTATTTGCTCATATGCTAGCTAGTTATTTTTCACATATTGAATAACTTTGAGACTTCAATTAATGAATGTCGATTAAGAAATGTGAAAACTAAATCATAATTAAGGTGCGATCATTACCACCTTTCTTTGTGACTTAGTTTAAGTTTGAATTAAGTGGCAAAATTTTTAATGACTGTTTTTTATATGCTCCGAGGGTCAGAACATTATTTTCTAAAACCACGATTCGATTAATGTTGGTGTGCAATATCTTTTGCTGAGAGCTTAGGAACCAAGGTAGTACCATAACATCCAAGAAAAACATTTTCACCAGAAAGTCTTAACCTGGATTAAAGAAAGGTCATGATGCCTTGTTATTAGTTAACAATATCATAAAAGGGAGATGACATAATAACAATTAGCTAGTGATTGTAATCTAAAAGAGATTACATTTGGGAGGACAATATTGTATTATCCTTTTATTAAGTTCTTCATAATCTGCACTAGTTAGGCAGAACCATCGACGCAAAGCCACTGACTCACGAAGATTGCCTCACAGTTGATGTTCGGGTTAATCTTAATGAAGTCTTCAACTGAAAAATTAAAATTCTGTGCGACGCTTGTACAAGTATCACCACTCTCTGCTCCATATACTGAATTGCAAACCAGAGTGGAATCAGTGCTTCCAAAACCAACTGCATCGGCAAAAACTAAATGAATGAATACAAAAATAAAAAATAAAAAAGGAGTTATTCCAACAATCCTTCATAGAGTGAGACATATAGCCGCAATATTACCAGCTTTTATACGCCTTTTGGTTTTACTCTTTTTAGAAAATATCTGGTTCAGATTTCAGTGTTTTGTTAGATTATGTTTATTCAAACCCATTTTTCTTTCAAATTTCCCGAGTTCAAAATGAAAACTCTATCCGTCCAAAGTTTCGTGCAACCTACTTCCTAGGCATTTTTGAAAAAAAGTGCAAGCTATATATATACGAAATGCTTTGGAAGTTTTTAATAAGAAAAGATTTTTGGGTTGCAACAAATACTTACTGCCTAGTTGTCTGCTGTTGGCCATTGATAGTGTGAGAGTAAGACTAAGCACCAGAACCAAATTGAGTACTGTTTTGTAAGCCTGAGCCATGGTGGTATTTTTGTTTGCTGCCTTACACCTGATGAAGAATTGTGGTTTCATGACATGACTATTTATAGACAGAAACTTTGGAAAGAACACCACGTTAGGCACGTAGATATGGCTGCAAAGCCGGGTGCAGGCCAGTTAATTAATCTTCTGGTTTGTACTTTGTGTTGTTTTAATATGTGGTATAAACTGAGAGGATAAAAGTGGTTGATGATAACAAGAACAGGGACGCAATGCTGGAATGTTGCCAACTGAAGATGTAAATTCGATCACAAAACCATTTTCCCATCCCGCCTCTCACTACGCAATATTACATAAGATAATCCAAGAAATTCCCGACCACTCAACACGGGATTGCTCCTTCGGATACTTCAGCATCTCCTCTCTTCAATGCATTTGAACTGAATCTTCTTTTCAACTATGGAAGTCTAGAATGTCTAACAGTAACTTGGAGGCAGGGCCGACCCTAAAATTTTAGGTGCCTCGTGCAACATTTTGAAATGGTGCCCCTTTTCACAAAATAAAAAAATATATTAAGAAAAAAATATGTTTCAAAGCTAGCCATTCTAGCCATTAAAGTCTTGCAATTCTATTTGATAAGAAAAGTACAAATAAAGCTCCAAAGATCCTCCCGAGCTTCATCAAAATTCATATATCATCGAGGAAGAACCATTCAAGCAACTAAACTCTTTGTGCAATTCTATTTGAGCAATTTTTGAAATCAGAAACATTAAATACAACGTGTAAACCTTGTAATGCAACAAATCGAGTAAAAATATTTCTTCGTATTTCTAAATGTAAACTCAATAATTAAACTTTAGTAGTCAATATGTTCTAGCTCATATTGTTCAACGAATATCAAAGCTAGCTCATCCAATCGTTCTTGTAACATATTGATCGCAAATACGATTTTCAACAGTTAAAAAAAAATTCAATAATATTTTATAAGCTACAAATATTTTCGGAAATCAACCCCATCTTTTCAAATAAGTTAATATATCAAAAGTCTCTTTTGTCTCTTTTGGTAAAAGATTTCACAACATTTTCTCTGGCACGTAAATCAATCCAAGTAGTTGTGTTGTTGATATGAAAACTACTCATTTCATGTTCCTTAAGCTTGACACTAGGATGTGCTCAATCATTATAATGGTGATATTACTATATAAATTGTACTATTGTAGAGTTTCTTCTTTTTTCTGTTTGACTGTTCTTCGTGGGTGAAAATGTGTGAGAGGGAAATGGGGAAAAAGGATATAGGGTTAGCTTTTAACTCTTCACTTTATTCACTTGGATTTTGGATTGTTTATTATCTTGTTGGATTGATAATTGGACAATGAAGTAAATGGGGCATTTGGGGTTGGGTTGGTAAAATAGATAGTTTAATTTTAATTAATGAAATTAATTTTTTTTGAAAGTAAGATAATTTAAAATTTGAATTTTTTTTTTTTTTTTTTTTTTTTTTTACAATAACATGCTAAACCTAAAATATTAATGTAATATAATTTTTTTTTCTCTTCTTTCATAAATATTGGGTCATTTATCTTAACATAATAAAAAAATATAAAATTTTAAAATTAGTAAAAAATTTAAATGTATAACTATATTTTAGAGACCGCGTTCGAGGGAACTAAAACCGTTAAAAACTCTAAACTGCAGATGTTAACCTCTAGATTTGAAGATATTAGAATGAAGGAGAATGAATCGTTCGATGAATTCTATGCAAAGCTTAATGACATAGTAGACTCTAGCTTCAACCTAGGTGAAAAAATCTCCAAGTCCAAAATAAATCGAAAAGTCCTTAGATCTTTACCTGAGAGGTTTAGACCTAAGATTACAGCAATTAAAGAGAATAAGGACTTAGACACTGCTAGGATGGAGGAACTTGTAGGATCGCTTCAAACCTATGATCTCACCATATCTCAACCGAAGAAGGTTAAATCCATAGTCATGAATACCATTAGGGAAGAAGAGAGTGAGTCTACTAACGCTGAGCTCTTTAAGAGTGACGAAATAGCTTACTTCGTTAAGAAATTCCAGAAAGCAACGAGGAATAGGAGAAAACTTCAAGAAAGAAAAAATGGTGTCCCTAGTAGATTTTCGAAAGATAAGCGTGATAAGAATAATCCTAGATCTTCTAGTAGAAAACCCAATTAGATACCATGAGTGTTAGGGTTTTGACCACTATAGGAATGAATGTCCTAACTTTAAGAAGAATTTGGATAAAGGAAAAGGGTAAGGCATTCGCAATAACTCTGATTGATGATGAATCAGATTTGAGTGTTCAGAGTGATACATCGGCGGTGAGGATGAACAAAACTTGATGGCTTCCACGTCTATAGCTAAGATTGAATCTGATTAGGAAAGTAAAAAGGTGGAAGATGATGAACATAATAACAACTCTAGGGAAGGTTCTGAGGATGAGACTGATATTCATTAGTCTTATTGACAGCTGTTTGAGGAGAGTCTTAAAATCAAGAAAGCCAATAAAGTCGTACTACAAAAGGTTAATGAACTTGAAGAGAGAAAAAGAGAGAGAGAGAGACTCATAACTCACCTTCAGGACTCCCAAAAACTCGAGTGAGTTGAAACTTCTTAATGAGAACGTAGAACCTAAAGTTAAATCCTTAACAAGTGACTTAGAAAAATCTAATACTCAACTTCATTCTTTCGTGAGTGGTATTCAGAAACTCTATAATCTGTTAGGCATGAACAAACATGTTGAAAATAGACACGGTCTAGGATACGTTCAAAATATTAATACTCCTTCTAGTACATCCAAGACCACGTTTGTCTCAGCTACCAACAAAGTTAAGAGTACTGCTAATCTTGAACCCAAAGTTACGATAAGGTTTTTTTGTATAATACGTATTATATATGATATATATAATTTTTTGTAATATATCATAAAATATTTTAATTTAAATGGTAATATGATTTTTCCTTCTTGAACATAAAAAATTGATTGTCAAACGAATCAAATGATGAGTGAGTACCACATATCTAATGTTTCTTATCATGAAAAAATTGTTTAATTCGACCACGTTTGATGCTAATACACTCGCAAAAAAATTATGTACATGGGTCTAGGGCCTCAAAATTTCGAGGGCGATTTGACAAAGCACATGCCTATATCTCTATCACCTATAGACCCTTATGTTATTTGCTAAAAAATTCTAAAATATATTAAACTTCTCAGAAACTCTATAATTCACAAACACATTTAATTAGCAAAAAATCAGCCAAACAAGAATTAGAAGTAAAAAATGAGCAATCATGAATTAACTTGACAAGAACTCATGATCTTCCTAACGACTAGAGATTTAGCCTAACATAATTGAGTTTCACAAACAAAAACTAATTTGAGAATACATAACCCACGATATGTAGAAGAAAATTAAAAGTACAAACCTTGATGTTTGAATCTCTTCAAAATTGTTGAATTGCACCATCTTATCCTTGAATTTATTTTCTTCCAAGAAAACCAGAACTTTGTATCTCTCCTTTTTAAATTTTTCATTGAAAGAATTTAGACGAATATATTTTTATCTATCATCAATCTTCCCAGAATGAAGAGAAATTTATTTCTTGAACTTTGTGTCTCTCCTTTAAATTCTCGTGTTTTGCTCTCTTAGACTGTGCATTTTGTTTTACACTAAAGACCTTATATGTGCAGTAGTGTCTTAACACTTGAACTTGCTATTATTTTATTAAAAGAAAATTATTCGGGTCTATTATTTTCTTCTTACTTTGAATCATTAGAGAATAAGCTTCTTGTGTATGGAACCCAGTCAATGAAACAGTGGATTCATTTTTCTTTAAAGAGTCATCACCACTATCTTTTGAATCAGCATTAGTGATAAAGATAATAAAAAAAAAATTCGTAGCGGGATGATATGAACAGAAAAGGAGATTGGAGGAAGCTCTGATCCTATATCAAAGAACAGGATTGTGAAATAATTTTCGGATGATTTCGTTCATTATAATTCTACAATGTATAGAATACATAGAGGAGCATTTACAGGAAAAGATACACGTTTACTAGGAAAGAATAATTAGCCAATAATAATAAGGGAAATGATTAAGGGCAATTATTAATTAACAATATTTGTCCATATCAATCTCTTGATTCTAGGACAAACATGCTACAAATTCTTTCATCCCTCAACAGCCTTAACTCTGCTAGGAACTGAAGTTGCATTGAGTGCTTATAATTGAGTCAAATGTAAATTGTGAACCTTGGAGGAAAAACTCAAATCTTTTTTCTAGGTTCCCATACCATATCTATAATTTTGAAATGAATGTGATTGACAAAATACTGAAGGATTAATATAGAATGACATAACTTTTTGTTTTTTTCCCTATTTTATCACAAAGGCAGCCATCCTATTTACTGGGTTACTAATAAGTGCGAATGTCATACTTAATTCATACCCATTTAAATGCATTTGCTAGCGATTTTGAGTAAGTTCTACGTTGATTTTGTTCTATTTTTGTATTTTAGGGCCCCCCTCCAAGCAGAAGGGACTATGAAGCTGCGCAAGTTGAGTAACCACAAATGGTCTCACCATTGTAAGAGCACCAAAAAACAAATTTATTATAGGTGTATATATACGTATAGTTATACATTTAAATTTTTTACTAATTTTAAAATTTAAAATTTTGTTATTATGTTAAGATAAATGGCACAATATTTATGAAAGAAGAGAAAAAAAATTATATTATATTAATATTTTTAGTTTAGCATATTATTGGAAAAAAAAATATTTTCAAATTTTAAATTATCTTACTTTCAAAAAAAATTATTTAATTAATTAAAACTAAACTGTCTATTTTACCAACCCAACCCCAAATGCCCCATTTACTTCATTGACTAATTATCAATCCAACAAGATAATAAACAATCCAAAATCCAAGTGAATAAAGTGAAGAGTTAAAAGCTAACGCTGCATCCTTTTTCGCCATTTCCCTCTCACACATTTTCATCCACGAAGAACAGTCAAACAGAAAAAAGAAGAAACTCTACAATAGTACAATTTATATAGTAATATCACCATTTTAATGATTGAGCACATCATAGTGTCAAGCTTAAGGAACATGAAATGAGTAGTTTGCATATCAACAACATGACTACTTGGATTGATTTACGTGCTAGAGAAAATGTTGTGAAATCTTTTACCAAAAGAGACAAATGAGACTTTTGATATATTAACTTATTTGAAAAGATGGGGTTGATTTCCGAAAATATTTGTAGCTTATAAAATATTATTGAATTTTTTTTTATCTGTTGAAAATCGTATTTGCGATCAATATGTTACAAGAACGATTGGATGAGCTAGCTTTGATATTCGTTGAACAATATTTGCTAGAACATATTGACTACTAAAGTTTAATTATTGAGTTTACATTTAGAAATATGAAGAAATATTTTTACTCGATTTTTTGCATTACAAGGTTTACACGTTGTATTTAATGTTTCTGATTTCAAAAATTGCTCAAATAGAATTGCACGAAGGGTTTAGTTGTTTGAATGGTTCTTTGTCAATGACATATGAATTTTGATGAAGCTCGGGAGGATGTTTTGAGCTTTATTTGTACTTTTCTTATCAAATAGAATTGCAAGAAGACTTTAATGGCTAGAATGGCTAGCTTTGAAACTTATTTTTCTCTTAATATATTTTTTTATTTTGTGAAAAGGGGCATCATTTCAAAATGTTGCACGAGGCACCTAAAATTTTAGGGTCGGCCCTGCCTCCAAGTTACCGTTAGACATTCTAGACTTCCATAGTTGAAAAGAAGATTCAGTTCCAATGCATTGAAGAGAGGAGATTCTGAAGTATCCGAAGGAGCAAGCCCGTGTTGAGTGGTCATGAATTTCTTGGATTATGTTATGTAATATTGCGTAGTGAGAGGCGGAATGGGAAAATGGTTTTGTGATCGAATTTGCATCTTCAGTTGGCAACATTCCAGCATTGTGTCCCTGTTCTTGTTATCATCAACCACTTTTATCCTCTCAGTTAATACCACATATTAAAACAACACAAAGTACAAACCAGAAGATTAATTAACTGGCCTGCACCCGGCTTTGCAGCCATATCTATGTGCCTAATGTGGTGTTCTTTCCAAAGTTTCTGTCTATAAATAGTCATGTCATGAAACCACAATTCTTCATCAGGTGTAAGGCGGCAAACAAAAATACCACCATGGCTCAGGCTTACAAAACAGTACTCAATTTGGTTCTGGTGCTTAGTCTTATTCTCACACTATCAATGGCCAACAGCAGACAACTTGGCAGTAAGTATTTGTTGCAACCCAAAAATCTTTTCTTATTAAAAACTTCCAAAGCATTTCGTATATAGCTTGCACTTTTTTTCAAAAATGCCTAGGAAGTAGGTTGCACGAAACTTTGGACGGATAGAGTTTTCATTTTGAACTCGGGAAATTTGAAAGAAAAATGGGTTTGAATAAACATAATCTAACAAAACACTGAAATCTGAACCAGATATTTTCTAAAAAGAGTAAAACCAAAAGGCGTATAAAAGCTGGTACTATTGCGGCTATATGTCTCACTCTATGAAGGATTGTTGGAATAACTCCTTTTTTATTTTTTATTTTTGTATTCATTCATTTAGTTTTTGCCGATGCAGTTGGTTTTGGAAGCACTGATTCCACACTGGTTTGCAATTCAGTATATGGAGCAGAGAGTGGTGATACTTGTACAAGCGTCGCACAGAATTTTAATTTTTCAGTTGAAGACTTCATTAAGATTAACCCGAACATCAACTGTGAGGCAATCTTCGTGAGTCAGTGGCTTTGCGTCGATGGTTCTGCCTAACTAGTGCAGATTATGAAGAACTTAATAAAAGGATAATACAATATTGTCCTCCCAAATGTAATCTCTTTTAGATTACAATCACTAGCTAATTGTTATTATGTCATCTCCCTTTTATGATATTGTTAACTAATAACAAGGCATCATGACCTTTCTTTAATCCAGGTTAAGACTTTCTGGTGAAAATGTTTTTCTTGGATGTTATGGTACTACCTTGGTTCCTAAGCTCTCAGCAAAAGATATTGCACACCAACATTAATCGAATCGTGGTTTTAGAAAATAATGTTCTGACCCTCGGAGCATATAAAAAACAGTCATTAAAAATTTTGCCACTTAATTCAAACTTAAACTAAGTCACAAAGGAAAGTGGTAATGATCGCACATTAATTATGATTCAGAACGTCTTTATGGTACTAATTATGTTGAGTGGTCTTTAAATGCTCAAAATAAGATCCGTGGGAGAAAATGTTGGGGTTTTATTTCAGGTACTAAGGATGCACCAAAGGATGTTCATTCGGAGGATTATGAGCATGGGAGGATGAAAACCGTTTTGTCAAATCTTGGCTTCTTGATGCAATGACAAAGGACATTAGATCTCTCTTTCTCCGATTGGCTACAGTGAAGGAAATATGGGATGTAGTTAAACAAACAGATTCAGTCAACCAAGATGCATCAAATGTATACCAAATACACTGTGAGGTTATTTCTGTCCGTCAAAATGGAGGGTCTCTTATTTCTTATTTTGGAAAACTACAGAATATATGGCAGTAACTTGATGATATTGATGATTGTACTATGGAATTTGCCAAAGATATTGTGAAATACAACATGAAGGTTAATTCCCAACATGTGTATATGTTTTTGGCTGGTCTTGATAATCAATTAGATGGGGTTTGAGGTCCCGTAATTGCTACAAAACCTCTTTTGAACATACAAACTGTTTATGTTATGATTTGTATGGAAGCTAATCGCCAAGGTGCCATGCTTGGAGGAATGATTGGGGAAGGGACAATAATGTCTTCTCGAAAAATGCCTATCTCAAAGAAGGATCGAAAGCGTACTCACGGTAAAGATACATGTTTTCAACTCCATGGATATGCAGATTGGCATCCAAAGTGCTAGGTTTTTAATGTAATTGGCAAGTCTGTGAAAAAAAGGACTTATATTAATGTGATGTAAAAGTCAAGGAGTAAGCTGCAATTTGTATAAGTTGAGTTGTATATGTTTTAGGGTTTGAGTATAAAGAGAGGAGAAAAACGGCACAGCAATTTTGCTACACTGACTTTGCTCGAGCGGCAGAAATAGACACATCGTCGCTCGCCCGCCTTTACCTCGCTTGAGCGACAACCTGTCGCTGAGCTCTTGCTCGAGCAACAACATTTTCCGAAAAATCTTAATTCGCATTTTAAGGCTTTTTATTCGGCCCATTCAATCCTAAACCGATTTTTTCGAAGGTTGAATATTTTTTCAAAGGACAATGAATCGTTTGATGAATTCTATGCAAAGTTTAAATCCATAGTCATGAATACCATTAGGGAAGAAGAGAGTGAGTCTACTGACACTGAGCTCTTTAAGAGTTACGAAATAGCTTACTTCGTTAAGAAATTCCAAAAAGCAATGAGGAATATGAGAAAACTTCAAGAAAGAAAAAATGGTGTCCCTAGTAGATTTTCGAAAGATAAGCGTGATAAGAATAATCCTAGATCTTCTAGTAGAAAACCCAGTTAGATACCATGAGTGTGAGGGTTTTGACCACTATAGGAATGAATGTCCTAACTTTAAGAAGAATTTGGATAAAGGAAAAGGGTAAGGCATTAGCAGTAACTCTGATTGATGATGAATCAGATTTGAGTGTTCAGAGTGATACATCGACGGCGAGGATGAACAAAACTTGATGGCTTCCACGTCTATAGTTAAGATTGAATCTGATTAGGAAAGTGAAAAGGTGGAAGATGATGAACATAATGACAGCTCCTGGAAAGGTTCTGAGGATGAGATCGATATTCATGAGTCTTATTGACAGCTGTTTGAAGAGAGTCGTAAAATCAAGAAAGCCAATAAAGTCGTACTACAAAAGGTTAATGAATTTGAAGAGAGAGAGAGATACTCATAATTGACCTTCAGGACTCCCAAAAATTCGAGTGAGTTGAAACTTCTTAATGAGAACTTAGAAGCTAAAGTTAAATCCTTAACAAGTGACTTAGAAAAATCTAATACTCAACTTCATTCTTTGGTGAGTGGTATTCAGAAACTCTATAACCTGTTAGAGATGAACAAGCATGTTGAAAATAGACACGGTCTAGGATACGTTCAAAATATTAATACTCCTTCTAGTACATCCAAGACCACGTTTGTCTCAGCTACCAACAAAGTTAAGAATACTGCTAATCCTGAACCCAAAGCTACGATAAGGTTTTTTTGTATAATACGTATTATATATGATATATATAATTTTTTGTAATATATCATAAAATATTTTAATTTAATTGGTAATATGATTTTTCCTTCTTGAACATAAAAAATTGATTGTCAAACGAATCAAATGATGAGTGAGTACCACATATCTAATGTTTCTTATCATGAAAAAATTGTTTAATTCAACCACGTTTGATGCTAATACGCTCAAAAAAAAAATTATGTACATGGGTCTAGGGCCTCAAAATTTTGAGGGCGATTTGACAAAGCACATGCGTATATCTCTATCACTTATAGACGCTTATGTTATTTGCTAAAAAATTCTAAAATATATTAAACTTCTCAGAAACTCTATAATTCACAAACACATTTAATTAGCAAAAAATCAGCCAACAAGAATTAGAAGTAAAAAATGAGCAATCATGAATTAACTTGACAAGAACTCATGATCTTCCTAACGACTAGAGATTTAGCCTAACATAATTGAGTTTCACAAACAAAAACTAATTTGAGAATACATAACCCACGATATGTAGAAGAAAATTAAAAGTACAAACCTTGGTGTTTGAATCTCTTCAAAATTCTTGAATTGCACCATCTTATCCTTGAATTTATTTTCTTCCAAGAAAACCAGAACTTTGTATCTCTCCTTTTTAAATTTTTCATTGAAAGAATTTAGACGAATATATTTTTATCTATCATCAATATTCCCAGAATGAAGAGAAATTTATTTCTTGAACTTTGTATCTCTCCTTTAAATTCTCGTGTCTTGCTCTCTTAGACTGTGCATTTTGTTTTACACTAAAGACCTTGTATGTGCAGTAGTGTCTTAACACTTGAACTTGCTATTATTTTATTAAAAGAAAATTGTTCGGGTCTATTATTTTCTTCTTACTTTAGCATCCTTACGCACTACTTGAAAGTTAAAGATTAAGAAGAATTTCCATGTGTGTAGAAGCCTACAGTATCGAGACATGTTCAAATAAGGAAACCAAGATTGTCTATGATTACCTAAATGTGTGCATATCTAACTCCACTAAGGTATCGTTCCTACCCACGAAATTAAACTCTAAGACTCCGTTTGATTCGTCATATTTTCCATGAAAAATGGAAATTTTTTTCCAACTTTTGTAGTGTTTGATAGGCAAAATTATCCCGAAATTTTTTTTCCACATTTTCTCATTTCCCCCTTTTTTGAGGAAAATAAATTCTTGATGTTTTGGTGGAAAAAAATTTTCCAGGTTTTTTTTTTAAAATTTTTGCAATTGAAAAAAAGTTTAGTTACAATGGTAAAAAAACTTATCACTTTTATCGACAATTTTCATGCAAAACAAAGTCAAACGAATAATATTCGGTATGATATTTTTTTTTTAATTTTTTTTTGGCAATTGGAACAAATTCTAGAACCAATGGTAGAAAAAATTATCACTTTAATTGACAATTTTCATAAAAAACAAAACCAAATGGACACCAAGTTTTCAACATTTTCCCTTGAATGAAACACAATTAATTACAATTCCAAGTAAAATAATTTATAGGCAAATCAATTCCCTTTAAAGTATTTTCTTTCCACCCAATTTCCACATTTGCAATCAAACAGACACTAAAATCTTGTTGGGAATAATAATTCCAAATAGGAGAAAAGGAAAAGAAACAAAAGAATATAATCAAGAACTTCAAGAAAAATTCAAAGACTTAAGCACGTAATCATTGTCCTGAAACGATATTCGCCCCCTCTTGGATTGAATTTGATATGCTTAAAGGGACTCTTAGCAAATTTTGAGAATTTATCAAGACTTGAAAATGAATAAACACTTAAACACCAGTGAAAATCCTATAAAACTTAGGGACACAAAAATAGAATTTTGAATATCAAAGAAAATAGTTTATAATCTTTCTTGTGGAATGAAATTTTGATCTCAAGTGGTTCGTATATGCTTTATATTGATCATTAATCACCTACTTATATATCTCAACCAATACGACACGAAATGGTGTCAAAACATTATGAAAAGAAGTAATTTTTCATCCAAAAGGACACTAAATTTAAAGTTGAAAAACCAACCAACGGCTAGTTTTTAACACTATGCGGTCGCATAGTTTGTTCATGGCAGGGTGCAAGCCTACATGTGACCTTATGCCTTCAAAGGCATAGGCCAAAGTTTTGGCCCTTAATTCCATTTTTATTCCACATATTTTTTTATTGATTATGAACAACAATTTCAACAAATCTGACCTAATTCAGCTAGGTTTGGTCTTCTTGACATGCATAAAGCTTGGTACAAATTCACAATCAGGGTTAGACACTTTGAGCAAGAAAAGACACAATTTATTGAGTGCTTCAAGTTGGTTTCTCATCTTCTTGCCTTTCTCCTCGATTCTTATACTCAAAATCTACAGTTTGAGGAGAGTGTCTTAGAACAATTCAGGGTAACATGATTTCTCAAAGCATAAGTTCCATGCTATAATTAACTTGATCTAAATTAATTCCACGTTTGCAAAAATCAAATATAAACTAGGACCCTGTTTGGTACACATTAAAATTTTCATTTTTTTCCTTCTACTTATTTTCAACCACACATTCTTCAATAAAATAATATTTTTCATCGTATCAATAACTTTTTATTCTTTTTTAACCACACATTCTCTATTAAACCACCCGTATTTTTACGCAAGGCAAAAGCCTGTATTTGGGCGTGTTCTTTAAAAAACAAGTGTTGGAGACGAAGACAAACCCACAAAGAACAATGAATCGGCGATATAAAGATGATTTTTTTCTTTATTATTTTATTTTATTTTATTTTTAATTTCAGTTCATTATTGCAAATTTGAAGACAATCGTAGAGTGGCGTATGGCCAAGTCTATGGGGTTGGATCCATTCTCCTTTTGGCATATATAAAAGAAGGATAGTCTATGTTTTCTTTTAACTTGAAGTTTATGTTTGGTTTAAATACCGGCTTTCTTTTGTAATTCCTGGCATTCAATTGCATTATTATGATCGTAGTGGATTTATTGCATGGTTAGGGGCCATGAGATTTTCCCATTTGGGCCAAAATTGGTATCTTAAAAGCATATATAACTTATTCGCTCATATGCTAGCTAGTTATTTTTCACATATCGAATAACTTTGAGACTTCAATTAATGAATGTCGATTAAGAAATGTGAAAACTAAATCATAATTAAGGTGCGATCATTACCACCTTTCTTTGTGACTTAGTTTAAGTTTGAATTAAGTGGCAAAATTTTTAATGACTGTTTTTTATATGCTCCGAGGGTCAGAACATTATTTTCTAAAACCACGATTCGATTAATGTTGGTGTGCAATATCTTTTGCTGAGAGCTTAGGAACCAAGGTAGTACCATAACATCCAAGAAAAACATTTTCACCAGAAAGTCTTAACCTGGATTAAAGAAAGGTCATGATGCCTTGTTATTAGTTAACAATATCATAAAAGGGAGATGACATAATAACAATTAGCTAGTGATTGTAATCTAAAAGAGATTACATTTGGGAGGACAATATTGTATTATCCTTTTATTAAGTTCTTCATAATCTGCACTAGTTAGGCAGAACCATCGACGCAAAGCCACTGACTCACGAAGATTGCCTCACAGTTGATGTTCGGGTTAATCTTAATGAAGTCTTCAACTGAAAAATTAAAATTCTGTGCGACGCTTGTACAAGTATCACCACTCTCTGCTCCATATACTGAATTGCAAACCAGAGTGGAATCAGTGCTTCCAAAACCAACTGCATCGGCAAAAACTAAATGAATGAATACAAAAATAAAAAATAAAAAAGGAGTTATTCCAACAATCCTTCATAGAGTGAGACATATAGCCGCAATATTACCAGCTTTTATACGCCTTTTGGTTTTACTCTTTTTAGAAAATATCTGGTTCAGATTTCAGTGTTTTGTTAGATTATGTTTATTCAAACCCATTTTTCTTTCAAATTTCCCGAGTTCAAAATGAAAACTCTATCCGTCCAAAGTTTCGTGCAACCTACTTCCTAGGCATTTTTGAAAAAAAGTGCAAGCTATATACGAAATGCTTTGGAAGTTTTTAATAAGAAAAGATTTTTGGGTTGCAACAAATACTTACTGCCAAGTTGTCTGCTGTTGGCCATTGATAGTGTGAGAATAAGACTAAGCACCAGAACCAAATTGAGTACTGTTTTGTAAGCCTGAGCCATGGTGGTATTTTTGTTTGCTGCCTTACACCTGATGAAGAATTGTGGTTTCATGACATGACTATTTATAGACAGAAACTTTGGAAAGAACACCACATTAGGCACATAGATATGGCTGCAAAGCCGGGCGCAGGCCAGTTAATTAATCTTCTGGTTTGTACTTTGTGTTGTTTTAATATGTGGTATTAACTGAGAGGATAAAAGTGGTTGATGATAACAAGAACAGGGACACAATGCTGGAATGTTGCCAACTGAAGATGCAAATTCGATCACAAAACCATTTTCCCATTCCGCCTCTCACTATGCAATATTACATAACATAATCCAAGAAATTCACGACCACTCAACACGGGCTTGCTCCTTCGGATACTTCAGCATCTCCTCTCTTCAATGCATTTGAACTGAATCTTCTTTTCAACTATGGAAGTCTAGAATGTCTAACGGTAACTCGGAGGCAGGGCCGACCCTAAAATTTTAGGTGCCTTGTGCAACATTTTGAAATGGTGCCCCTTTTCACAAAATAAAAAAATATATTAAGAAAAAAATAAGTTTCAAAGCTAGCCATTCTAGCCATTAAAGTCTTCTTGCAATTCTATTTGATAAGAAAAGTACAAATAAAGCTCAAAACATCCTCCTGGGCTTCATCAAAATTCATATGTCATCGAGGAAGAACCATTCAAGCAACTAAACTCTTTGTGCAATTCTATTTGAGCAATTTTTGAAATCAGAAACATTAAAAACAACGTGTAAACCTTGTAATGCAAAAAATCGAGTAAAAATATTTCTTCGTATTTCTAAATGTAAACTCAATAATTAAACTTTAGTAGTCAATATGTTCTAGCTCATATTGTTCAACGAATATCAAAGCTAGCTCATCCAGTCGTTCTTGTAACATATTGATCACAAATACGATTTTCAACAGTTAAAAAAAAATTCAATAATATTTTATAAGCTACAAATATTTTCGGAAATCAACCCCGTCTTTTCAAATAAGTTAATATATTAAAAGTCTCATTTGTCTCTTTTGGTAAAAGATTTCACAACATTTTCTCTAGCACGTAAATCAATCCAAGTAGTCGTGTTGTTGATATGCAAACTACTCATTTCATGTTCCTTAAGCTTGACACTATGATGTGCTCAATCATTAAAATGGTGATATTACTATATAAACTGTACTATTGTGGAGTTTCTTCTTTTTCCTGTTTGACTGTTCTTCGTGGATGAAAATGTGTGAGAGGGAAATGGCGAAAAAGGATGCAGGGTTAGCTTTTAACTCTTCACTTTATTCACTTGGATTTTGGATTGTTTATTATCTTGTTGGATTGATAATTAGTCAATGAAGTAAATGGGGCATATGGGGTTGGGTTGGTAAAATAGACAGTTTAATTTTAATTAATTAAATAATTTTTTTTGAAAGTCAGATAATTTAAAATTTGAAAATATTTTTTTTCCAATAATATGCTAAACTAAAAATATTAATATAATATAATTTTTTTTCTCTTCTTTCATAAATATTGTGCCATTTATCTTAACATAATAACAAAATTTTAAATTTTAAAATTAGTAAAAAATTTAAATGTATAACTATACGTATATATACACCTATAATAAATTTGTTTTTTGGTGCTCTTACAATGGTGAGACCATTTGTGGTTACTCAACTTGCGCAGCTTCATAGTCCCTTCTGCTTGGAGGGGTACCCTAAAATACAAAAATAGAACAAAATCAATGTAGAACTTACTCAAAATCGCTAGCAAATGCATTTAACTGGGTATGAATTAAGTATGACATTCGCACTTATTAGTAACCCAGTAAATAGGATGGCTGCCTTTGTGATACAATAGGAAAAAAAAAAGTTATGTCATTCTATATTAATCCTTCAGTATTTTGTCAATCACGTTCATTTCAAAATTATAGATATGGTATGGGAACCTAGAAAAAAGATTTGAGTTTTTCCTCCAAGGTTCACAATTTACATTTGACTCAATTATAAGCACTCAATGCAACTTCAGTTCCTAGCAGAGTTAAGGCTGTTGAGGGATGAAAGAATTTGTAGCATGTTTGTCCTAGAATCAAGAGATTGATATGGACAAATATTGTTAATTAATAATTGCCCTTAATCATTTCCCTTATTATTATTGGCTAATTATTCTTTCCTAGTAAACGTGTATCTTTTCCTGTAAATGCTCCTCTATGTATTCTATACATTGTAGAATTATAATGAACGAAATCATCCGAAAATTATTTCACAATTCTGTTCTTTGATATAGGATCAGAGCTTCCTCCAATCTCCTTTTCTTTACAATAGGAATTGAAGTTTGGTCCTGTGTTCACAATTGTTTTTTTTTTTTTCTGTTCATATCAGAATTTTTTTTTATTATCTTTATCACTAATGCTGATTCAAAAGATAGTGGTGATGACTCTTTAAAGAAAAATGAATCCACTGTTTCATCGACTGGGTTCCATACACAAGAAGCTTATTCTCTAATCACTCCAGAACGTCTTTATGGTACTAATTATGTTGAGTGGTCTTTAAATGCTCAAAATAAGATCCGTGGGAGAAAATGTTGGGGTTTTATTTCAGGTACTAAGGATGCACCAAAGGATGTTCATTCGGAGGATTATGAAGCATGGGAGGATGAAAACCATTTTGTCAAATCTTGGCTTCTTGATGCAATGACAAAGGACATTAGATCTCTCTTTCTCCGATTGGCTACAGTGAAGGAAATATGGGATGTAGTTAAACAAACAGATTCAGTCGACCAAGATGCATCAAATGTATACCAAATACACTGTGAGGTTATTTCTGTCCGTCAAAATGGAGGGTCTCTTATTTCTTATTTTGGAAAACTACAGAATATATGGCAGTAACTTGATGATATTGATGATTGTACTATGGAATTTGCCAAAGATATTGTGAAATACACCATGAAGGTTAATTCCCAACATGTGTATATGTTTTTGGCTGGTCTTGATAATCAATTCCATGGGGTTTGAGGTCCCGTAATTGCTACAAAACCTCTTTCGAACATACAAACTGTTTATGTTATGATTTGTATGGAAGCTAATCGCCAAGGTGCCATGCTTGGAGGAATGATTGGGGAAGGGACAATAATGTCTTCTCCAAAAATGCCTATCTCAAAGAAGGATCGAAAGCGTACTCACGGTAAAGATACATGTTTTCAACTCCATGGATATCCAGATTGGCATCCAAAGTGCTAGGTTTTTAATGTAATTGGCAAGTCCGTGAAAAAAAAGGACTTATGTTAATGTGATGTAAAAGTCAAGGAGTAAGCTGCAATTTGTATAAGTTGAGTTGTATATGTTTTAGGGTTTGAGTATAAAGAGAGGAGAAAAACGGCACAACAATTTCGCTACACTGACTTTGCTCAAGCGGCAGAAATAGACGCATCGTCGCTCGCCTGCCGCCTTTATCTCGTTCGAGCGACAACCTGTCGCTGAGCTCTTGCTCGAGCAACAACATTTTCCGAAAAATCTTAATTCGCATTTTAAGGTTTTTTATTCGGCCCATTCAATCCTAAACCGATTTTTTTCGAAGGTTGAATATTTTTTCGAAGGACAATGAATCGTTCGATGAATTCTATGCAAAGTTTAATGACACAGTAGACTCTAGTTTCAACCTAGGTGAAAAAATCTCCAAGTCCAAAATAAATCGAAAAGTCCTTAGATCCTTATCTGAGAGGTTTAGACCTAAGATTACAGCTATTAAAGAGAATAAGGACTTAGATACTGCTAGGATGGAGGAACTTGTAGGATCGTTTCAAACCTATGATCTCACCATATCTCAACCGAAGAAGGTTAAATCCATAGTCATGAATACCATTAGGGAAGAAGAGAGTGAGTCTATTGACACTGAGCTCTTTAAGAGTGACGAAATAGCTTACTTTTTTTGAAATTCCAGAAAGTAATGAGGAATAGGAGAAAAATTCAAGAAAGAAAAAATGGTGTCCCTAGTAGATTTTCGAAAGATAAGCGTGATAAGAATAATCCTAGATCTTCTAGTAGAAAACCCAGTTAGATACCATGAGTGTGAGGGTTTTGACCACTATAGGAATGAATGTCCTAACTTTAAGAAGAATTTGGATAAAGGAAAAGGGTAAGGTAGTGGGTGCATATTAATATTTATTAGAGAGAAACCTAGGGAAGTCATTAACTACCAAAAAAACTAGTTTCTACTTAGTACTAGTCGACGCACATGCAATGCACGTGCTGTAGTTTAGTTGGCTATTTAATAGCGTGGAATGAAAATAAAAAAACAATAATTACCATATGGAAAAAATAAAATCTTTAGTTTTATTACTCGATTTATTTCTCGAGTTTAATTGCAGCTTTAGTCCGAACCGTGAAATAGTTAACAGAATATAAGCAACTGTCTTGATCATGAATTTGCCAACGCATTTAATGGCATCAGCTAGAGATTGTCGATCTGCCCAGCAAAGTGATGCTACTTATAAAGATTTTGATAGAACACAACTAGAATTATGACTAATATAATAACAAAAAGAATAAAATAACAAAAGTAAAGACATGCATACCAACTTGATGGCAACAACTTCTCCATTTTGAATTTTAATACCTACATTAATAGAGTCAACAGATCTTCTCAGGATAACATGAGCAAATTCACCTCCAAGGATATCCACAAGAAAGAACACATAAAAGGAAAAAAAAAAAAAGGAAATATTACAAAGTCCAAATAAATGCAGAACAAATATAAATTTCGAAAGAAAAATGATCTTTACCTGTTTGACTCGCTTTCCAAACACAAACATCATGGCATCTATGACATTTCTCTTTCCACTCCCGTTCGGACTAACGACCGCCGAGAAACTGTCCATCCAATAATTGTTTACTTTTAATACTACGAACGAAGATTTTTACTAAGTGTGGTACTAATTATACTCTCCTACAGTGTCAGTAACCCAGAAGTTCAGAAAATGTCATAAAAGAAAATTGAAAATTGAATGGATGAAATGACAAACCAACAATTAAAATAATTTAAGAGATTGAAATACAGTAAACAAAGGATATGTATTGCAATGTGGATTGAAATGCTGAATTTGATTAACATAATAACCAATAAGGTAAATACTTCATGGACCAATCACCAAAAAAACATCTTCATCAGCCTCCTTGAACTCTAGATTCAAATGGCAAGACTCTGTTTTATTGGGCAGTAATACACAAAGTAAAATTGGACTCTTATTGCGTAAGTTACATTGAACTAAACTTTTCTTTGCCGCGTCACTGATTCCCAATATTGCCTAAAAAATCAACGTACATATGATAACAAATCCAAAATGCATAAATTCCATATTTAACTAAAAACGACGCTACAAATTAAAAATATAATAAGCCAATAATTTCAAATTTCAAACAACTAATCATAGTATATAAGCATTAACGTCTTAATTCATAACTTTAACTTTTAATTACAGAGAGTTCTTCCAAATCAACATGAAATATATCAGCTACAATAACAAGAAACGTAGAACAATACATAAAAAATGGTAAAAGATAAATTTGCCCTATTCAATAGCGAAGCTAAATTAGAGTTCAAAACTGAAAAGTCTTTTTATGCTTCTATCTATTTACATTAGAAATCTGGAGCATTCCTCTAGCTGTTCCAAAAGAATAAGTAACCGACTTTTTGGGTTTCACTTATATTCCTGATACATCACCAAAAAAGTTCAATGAAAAGCTATAAGCATTTTCACTCAAAACAGTTTGATGAAAAGCATGTTTGTACTTGCCTCCATTAATCTTGCAACCAGCTCTACTTTTCCCTTGTTCTTTTCTATGAAAGCCTCAAAAACTTCTTTATACTCTCTCTCTCTCTCTCCTGTTACAACACATTGAATTTTCAAAATTTAAGCGGTTCATATCAATTGTATTTGAGCAAATAACTGAAGTGCTCCAACTAAATTCTGAGAGAGGGTTACCTATTCAAGCTATAAGCAGTTTCACTCAAAACAGTTGATGAAAAGCGTGTTTGTACTTACCTCCATTAATCTTGCAACCAGCTCTACTTTTCCCTTGTTCTTTTCATTGAAAGCCTCAAAAACTTCTTTATACTCTCTCCCTCCTGTTACAACACATTGAATTTTCAAAATTTAAGCGGTTCATATCAACTGTATTTGAGCAAAAAACTGAAGTGCTCCAACTGAATTCTTCAACATAAAATCAATAATTAGTCTTGAATTCAAGAATAAATATTGGTCTATCGTAACAAGTAACTAAAGTTCTGCAAAGTCCTACCTTATCCATGAATGGACAAATATTTAGTTCGATAGAATCTCCCAAATGCCAAATAAATGCAAGACACTATATTGGCACAAGAATGGTCAATTAGTTCTTAAAGTAACAATTTAGAACTAATCGTGCTACTTATCTGCCTGCTTTTCATTAGATTTGATCAAAGGTTGAGATTTTTTACATGCTGCTTTTTGGTTTTATCAGAAATGGTTGTTTTGCAAAGAAAAATGTGGTAAATAATAAGCTAAACCATCTACAGCTGAAACCACTGCTCGACTTGAAAACCAAAAAACTGCAGCCTTTTTCAATTGTGACTATAGCATGCATTAGCAACCCAAAATCCTCGATATAAACAAAACCATATTTTGACAGCAATCAAATATATCTCAATAGTCAGTTGCTCTAACCTTAAATGTCAATAAAAAACCTTATCAACTCTCGGTAGATGCATCGTTAGTATTCAAAACATCAGCATAATATTACATCGGCATAATATAGTCAATCCGAAAGATATGAGCATATGAAAAAGGGAAGTCAGGGAGTACCTCTAGCTTCCTTAGTGCAAGCTCAGCTTTTGCTTTCTGTAGGTTCTCCTAGGCAGATTGATTAGAACTAGAAGGAAAAGAGAAAAAGTAGAGGTAAACAACCTTTAGAATAATTACAATTACAACATTCATCATATCTTATTCGTTGTTAGACTTTGAAAAGCTCAGAAACGAAGAAAGAAACCAAAAGATACAGAAATTTTATTTGACTACAATCATAGAAATTAGAAAGAGACTGTTCTTAATGGTTTATTATAAACTTGACAACAATCACACTTGTATTGCCATGTGAAGAGGTGGGAAAAAGTTGAAAATTACATCAGAAAGTAGATATTTTGTAAAAGCTCGTTTTCTTCTGGCAAACAAGTGTATAACTATTTAGTAGAATTGTAGACCATTGATTACTTCAAAGTACAAGCAAATTATGAACAATAATATGCTGGTATAATTCACACTGCTATGGAAAAGAATATTCTAAAAAAAAGGATTGATAATAAAAAAGGGAAAAAAACAAGGAAAACAACTGGACATTACAAATCTGATGTCACCAAGTTGCATATTTAAGCATGTCTGAACAAACAAAAAATACCAAAGTGATGCCGTAAAACTCACAACAAAGGTCCAAAACTTGAACTTGAATCCTTCTTCTAAATCTTTAATTTTGATTCACCGATTTCTCTAGGACAATTTGAAACTAGATTTGTTTTACAGAGGAAGCGAACAGGCTGCCCCCTTCGGTGCTCAACTTTTCTTAAATTAGAAAGATTTGTTTTACTACTTTTTTTTTGCGACATTCTTTATTATTTGTCGCAACTTCTCACATTTCACGACAACTGTTTATGTCACTTATATATTTTTTGGTACTTATTTTTTTCATTACAATCTTCGCGACACACTCTAAAAATGTGTCGGGTTAAGTCACTTATTGCAACAACTTTTTGTATGTCGCGAAAAATCTTATCGCGAAATCACAATTAGAATTTTTAGCAACAAATATTTATTATCGCGAAAACTAGACCCTATTGCATCACAAGCATTTTGTTGCAAAAAATAAATGTTTGTCACCATAAGTTTCCCACCAAAATTTTTTTGACTTCCCTCATATTTTTGGCGACATTCTTTATTATTTGTCACAACTTCTCACATTTAACCACAAATTTTTATGTTGCCAAACGTTTTTTGGTACTTATTTTTGTCATCACAAACTCCGCAACAAACTAAAAAAATGTGTAACGTTAAATCACTTATTGCAACAACTTTTTGTATGTCGTGAAAAATCTTATCGTGAAATCACAATTACATTTTTTAGCAACAAATATTTTTTATCGCAAAGAGTAGACCCTATTACATCACTTATCCATCATATTTTTGGATACATTCTTTATTATTTGTCGCAACTTCTCACATTTCACGACAATTTTTTATGTCGCCAAACGTTTTTTGGTACTTATTTTTCTCATCACAAACTTCGCGACAAACTAAAAAAATGTGTAGCCTTAAGTCACTTATTGCAACAACTTTTTGTATGTTGCGAAAAATCTTGTTGCGAAATCACAATTATAATTGTTAGCAACAAATATTTTTTATCGTGAAAAGTTGACCTTATTGCATCACAAGCATTTTGTTGCAAGAAATAAATGTTTGTCGCCATAAGTTTCCCACCAAAAATAATTTGGCTTTGGTGACATTCTTTATTATTTGTCGCAACTTCTCACATTTCACGACAATTTTTTATGTCGCCAAATGTTTTTTGGTACTTATTTTTCTCATCACAAACTTCACGACAAACTAAAAAAATGTGCCGTGTTAAGTCACTTATTGCAACAACTTTTTGTATGTTGCAAAAAATCTTATCGCGAAATCACAATTCGAATTTTTAACTACAAATATTTTTATCGTGAAAAGTAGACCCTATTGCATCACAAGCATTTTGTTGCAAGAAATAAAGGCTTGTCGCCCTAAGTTTCCCACCAAAAATATTTTGACGCCTTGTTTCCCTCAGATTTTTGGCAATATTTTTTTATTATTTGTCGCAAATTCTCACATTACACAACTTTTTATGTCGCCAAAGGTTTTTTGGTACTTATTTTTCTCATCACAAACTTTGCGACAAACTCAAAAAATGTGTCACGTTAAGTCACTTATTGCAACAACTTTTTGTATGTCGCGAAATCACAGTTTTGTTGTAGTGAAAGGACACTAAATTTCAAGTTGAAAAACCAACCAACGACTAGTTTTTAACACTATGTGGCTGCATATTTTGTTCATGGTAGGGTGCAAGCCTACATGTGACCTTATGCCTAGCATAGGCCAAAGTGTTTGCCCTTAATTCCATTTTTATTCCACATATTTTTTTATTGATTTTGAACAACAATTTCAACAAATCTGACCTAATTCAGCTAGGTTTGGCTTCTTGACATGCATAAAGCTTGGTACAAATTCACAATCAGGGTTAGACACTTTGAGCAAGAAAATACACAATTTATTGAGTGCTTCAAGTTGGTTTCTCATCTTCTTGCCTTTCTCCTCAATTCTTATACTCAAATCTATAGTTTGAGGAGAGTGTCTTAGATCAATTCATGGTAACATGATTTCTCAAAGCATAAGTTCAATGCTATAATTAACTTGATCTGAATTAATTCCACGTTTGCAAAAATCAAATATAAACTAGGACCCTGTTTGGTACACATTAAAATTTTCATTTTCATCCTTCTACTTATTTTCAACCACTCATTCTTCAATAAAATAATATTTTCCATCATATCAATAACTTTTTATTCTTTTTTAACCACACATTCTCTATCAATCTACTATTTCAGCATACATTTTTCTAAAATAATGTGACTCAAACACACCCTAGGCTTTTATTTTTAGACCACCTGTATTTTTACGCAAGGCAAAAGCCTGTATTTGGGCGTGTTCTTTAAGAAACAAGTGTTGGAGATAAAGACAAACCCATAGAGAACAATGAATCGGTGATATAAAGATGATTTTTTTTTTTTTTTTTTTTTTTATTTCAGTTCATTATTGCAAATTTGAAGACAATTGTAGAGTGGCGTATGGCCAAGTCTATGGGGTTGGATCCATTCTCATTTTGGCATATATAAAAGAAGGATAGTCTACGTTTTCTTCTAACTTGAAGTTTATGTTTGGTTTAAATACCGGCTTTCTTTTGTAATTCCTGGCATTCAATTGCATTATTATGATCGTAGTGGATTTATTGCATGGTTAGGGGCCATGAGATTTTCCCATTTGGGCCAAAATTGGTATCTTAAAAGCATATATAACTTATTCGCTCATATGCTAGCTAGTTATTTTTCACATATTGAATAACTTTGAGACTTCAATTAATGAATGTCGATTAAAAAATGTGATAACTGAATCATAATTAACGTGCGATCATTACCACCTTTCTTTGTGACTTGGTTTAAGTTTGAATTAAGTGGCAAAATTTTTAATGACTGTTTTTTATATGCTCCGAGGGTCCGGACATTATTTTCTAAAACCATGATTCGATTAATGTTGGTGTGCAATATCTTTTGCTGAGAGCTTAGGAACCAAGGTAGTACCATAACATCCAAGAAAAACATTTTCACCAGAAAGTCTTAACCTGGATTAAAGAAAGGTCATGATGCCTTGTTATTAGTTAACAATATCATAAAAGGGAGATGACATGATAACAATTAGCTAGTGATTGTAATCTAAAAGAGATTACATTTGGGAGGACAATATTGTATTATCCTTTTATTAAGTTCTTCATAATCTGCACTAGTTAGGCAGAACCATCGACGCAAAGCCACTGACTCACGAAGATTGCCTCACAGTTGATGTTCGGGTTAATCTTAATGAAGTCTTCAACTGAAAAATTAAAATTCTGTGCGACGCTTGTACAAGTATCACCACTCTCTGCTCCATATACTGAATTGCAAACCAGAGTGGAATCAGTGCTTCCAAAACCAACTGCATCGGCAAAAACTAAATGAATGAATACAAAAATAAAAAATAAAAAAGGAGTTATTCCAACAATCCTTCATAGAGTGAGACATATAGCCGCAATAGTACCAGCTTTTATACGCCTTTTGGTTTTACTCTTTTTAGAAAATATCTGGTTCAGATTTCAGTGTTTTGTTAGATTATGTTTATTCAAACCCATTTTTCTTTCAAATTTCCCGAGTTCAAAATGAAAACTCTATCCGTCCAAAGTTTCGTGCAACCTACTTCCTAGGCATTTTTGAAAAAAAGTGCAAGCTATATACGAAATGCTTTGGAAGTTTTTAATAAGAAAAGATTTTTGGGTTGCAACAAATACTTACTGCCAAGTTGTCTGCTGTTGGCCATTGATAGTGTGAGAATAAGACTAAGCACCAGAACCAAATTGAGTACTGTTTTGTAAGCCTGAGCCATGGTGGTATTTTTGTTTGCCGCCTTACACCTGATGAAGAATTGTGGTTTCATGACATGACTATTTATAGACAGAAACTTTGGAAAGAACACCACATTAGGCACATAGATATGGCTGCAAAGCCGGGTGCAGGCCAGTTAATTAATCTTCTGGTTTGTACTTTGTGTTGTTTTAATATGTGGTATTAACTGAGAGGATAAAAGTGGTTGATGATAACAAGAACAGGGACACAATGCTGGAATGTTGCCAACTGACGATGCAAATTCAATCACAAAACCATTTGCCCATCCTGCCTCTCACTACACAATATTACATAACATAATCCAAGAAATTCACGACCACTCAACACGGGCTTGCTCCTTTAGATACTTCAGCATCTCCTATCTTCAATGCATTTGAACTGAATCTTCTTTTCAACTATGGAAGTCTTGAATGTCTAACGGTAACTTGGAGGCAGGGCCGACCCTAAAATTTTAGGTGCCTCATGCAACATTTTGAAATGGTGCCTGATAAGTGCGTTTTGCACACTTAATTATGCGACAAAACATGATTAATTGTTGATATAAATGCTTGAATACGGCTTAATCCAATATGAATTGTGTTTGTAGGTTTACTTTGATGGAAATAATGAAATATGCGCGAAAAAGGCGAAAATGACCAAAATGGAAGGAAATGAAAGTTCGGGAGACTAAATCGCAATTATTCATAAGTTGACCCGAACGATGAACCGAGCATGGAACCTCGCTAAAGATCTAATTGTCAATATTATGGATGACTAGAAGAAGATGGAAGAGGAAGAAAAGCCAAAAGTGGAATGAAAAGAAGATTTGAGACCAATTTGTACTAGAGGCAAAAATTCATCCATGCTATAGCATGAGATTATACCTTGCTATAGCCCAGACCTTAACAGAGATTTTCAGGAAGCATTTACTTTGCCCATGCTACAGCATGAAAATATACCTTGCTATAGCAAGGGGTAATTTGGGCGAAAAAATCTTTTGTTTCCTTATCCAACTACAACTCTTATGGTAATGATTCTAGGTCAACTATAAAAGCCTAAACTCATCCTAGACTAGGTTTTTTATGCATTCTCAGATAGAAAAACAACATTGAAGAGCAAGGAAAAAGGCGAGAACGAGGGTTTCACTTCAAGATTCAAGATTCAAACTTTAAATTCTAATTCTTTGGTGATGTCTTCTCTTTATTATTTTTATTGTTCTTTAATTTTATTCATGCTAGGCTAGACTTTTTATGTACTAGGTGAACGATGAATCTCGTATTGTGAACTTTTAATTTCTATTTTGCAATTTGATATTTAAACACGTTTGATGGATGTTGAATAATTTATATACACATTCTTGTCTCTAGAATTATATGCTCAATAGTTGTATGAGTTTGGGTGATTTATTTTATGCATTCGAAAGAAGGGAAATAGATTCTACAAGGTATAAATCATCGTAAGGTCCGATAGGGGATAGAAATATACCGCTATACTTTATGTGAATTTCTAAGTGTTTACAAAACGTCATGCATTCTTATTTATTGTATTTGTCATAGAAATATAGTCAAATGGTATGTTAGAATATGTTCAATTCTACTCGAAAGAGATTATTGAATAAGTTAGAAACATTGATTCTTCAACCAATTCATCGTGTTGTCAAATTGTGAAATAGGAGTTAAAAAGTGAACTTGCTTGGTGATTCGGGATCCTAGTACGCTTTTTCATACATTAATTTCTTCAACTTTTGCATTTAACCATCACTCTTGCATTTAGTCGTAATTTTAGTTTAATTTACATGTTAGTCATAGTTTCATCATAAAATCTAGAACAATCATCTTGAATTTAATAGATTCAGTTAAGGTCGAGATAATAATAATCACGTTAAACCAATCATCGTGGGAACGATACTCGAAATTATAGGATTTCCACTTTATTACTTGTCAACGAACCGTGCACTTGCGGTGATTTAAATTCGAAATATATTTTCGTGAACAGTGCCCCTTTTCATAAAATAAAAAAATATATTAAGAAAAAAATATGTTTCAAAGCTAGCCATTCTAGCCATTAAAGTCTTCTTGCAATTCTATTTGATAAGAAAAGTACAAATAAAGCTCAAAACATCCTCCCGAGCTTCATCAAAATTCATATGTCATTGACAAAGAACCATTCAAACAACTAAACCCTTCGTGCAATTCTATTTGAGCAATTTTTGAAATCAGAAACATTAAATACAACGTGTAAACCTTGTAATGCAACAAATCGAGTAAAAATATTTCTTCGTATTTCTAAATGTAAACTCAATAATTAAACTTTAGTAGTCAATATGTTCTAGCTCATATTGTTCAACGAATATCAAAGCTAGCTCATCCAATCGTTCTTGTAACATATTGATCGCAAATACGATTTTCAACAGATAAAAAAAAATTCAATAATATTTTATAAGCTACAAATATTTTCGGAAATCAACCCCATCTTTTCAAATAAGTTAATATATCAAAAGTCTCATTTGTCTCTTTTGGTAAAAGATTTCACAACATTTTCTCTAGCATATAAATCAATCCAAGTAGTCATGTTGTTGATATGCAAACTACTCATTTCATGTTCTTTAAGCTTGACACTATGATGTGCTCAATCATTAAAATGGTGATATTACTATATAAATTGTACTATCGTAGAGTTTCTTCTTTTTTTTGTTTGACTGTTCTTCGTGGGTGAAAATGTGTGAGAGGGAAATGGTGAAAAAGGACGTAGGGTTAGCTTTTAACTCTTCACTTTATTCCCTTGGATTTTGGATTGTTTATTATCTTGTTGGATTGACAATTAGTGAATGAAGTAAATGGGGCATTTGGGGTTGGGTTGGTAAAATAGATAGTTTAATTTTAATTAATTAAATAATTTTTTTTTGAAAGTAAGATAATTTAAAATTTGAAATTTTTTTTTTCCAATAATATGCTAAACTAAAAATATTAATGTAATATAATTTTTTTTCTCTTCTTTCATAAATATTGTGCCATTTATCTTAACATAATAACAAAATTTTAAAATTTAAAATTAGTAAAAAATTGAAGTGTATAACTATACGTTTATATACACCTATAAAAAATAAATAAAAAAATCTGGTGCTCTTACTATGGTGAGACCATGCGTGGTTACTCAACTCGCGCAGCTTTATAGTCCCTTCTGCTTGGAGGGGGACCCTAAGATACAAAAATAGAACAAAATCAACGTAGAACTTACTCAAAATTGCTAGCAAATGCATTTAACTGGGTATGAATTAAGTATGACATTCGCACTTATTAGTAACCCAGTAAATAGGATGGCTGCCTTTGTGATACAATAGGAAAAAAAAAGTTATGTCATTCTATATTAATCCTTCAGTATTTTGTCAATTACGTTCATTTCAAAATTATAGATATGGTATCGGAACCTAGAAAAAAGATTTGAGTTTTTCCTCCAAGGTTCACAATTTACATTTGACTCAATTATAAGCACTCAATGCAACTTCAGTTCCTAGCAGAGTTAAGGCTGTTGAGGGTTTGTCCTAGAATCAAGAGATTGATATGGACAAATATTGTTAATTAATAATTGCCCTTAATCATTTCCCTTATTATTATTGGCTAATTATTCTTTCCTAGTAAACGTGTATCTTTTCTTGTGAATGCTCATCTATGTATTCTATACATTGTAGAATTATAATGAATGAAATCATCCGAAAATTATTTCTCAATTCTGTTCTTTGATATAGGATCAGAGCTTCCTCCAATCTCCTTTTCTTTACAATAGGAATTGAAGTTTGGTCCTGTGTTCACAATTGTTTTTTTCTGTCATATCATTCCGCTACGAATTTTTTTTTATTATCTTTCTCACTAATGCTGATTCAAAAGATAGTGGTGATGACTCTTTAAAGAAAAATGAATCCACTGTTTCATTGACTGGGTTCCATACACAAGAAGCTTATTCTCTAATCACTCCAGCACGTCTTTATGGTACTAATTATGTTGAGTGGTCTTTAAATGCTCAAAATAAGATCCGTGGGAGAAAGTGTTGGGGTTTTATTTCCGGTACTAAGGATGCACCAAAGGATGTTCATTCGGAGGATTATGAAGCATGGGAGGATGAAAACTGTTTTGTCAAATCTTGGCTTCTTGGTGCAATGACAAAGGACATTAGATCTCTCTTTCTTCGATTGGCTACAGTGAAGGAAATATGGGATGTAGTTAAACAAACAGATTCAGTCGACCAAGATGCATCAAATGTGTACCAAATACACTGTGAGGTTCTTTCTGTCCGTCAAAATGGAGGGTCTCTTATTTCTTATTTTGGAAAACTACAGAATATATGGTAGTAACTTGATGATATTGATGATTGTACTATGGAATTTGCCAATGATATTGTGAAATACACATTGAAGGTTAATTCCCAACATGCGTATATGTTTTTGGCTGGTCTTGATAATCAATTAGATGGGGTTTGAGGTCCCGTAATTGCTACAAAACCTCTTTCGAACATACAAACTGTTTATGTTATGATTTGTACGGAAGCTAATCGCCAAGGTGCCATGCTTGGAGGAATGATTGGGGAAGGGACAATAATGTCTTCTCGAAAAATGCCTATCTCAAAGAAGGATCGAAAGCGTACTCACGGTAAAGATGCATGTTTTCAACTCCATGGATATCCAGATTGGCATCCAAAGTGTTGGGTTCGGCAGGAAATTTCATTTTAGAACATCGTGTTGTCATTTGCTTTCTATGTTTTATTGTTTTACAAAGTTCCTGCAACTATTAATGTTAATGTGAAATGTTTTTGTTGAGAGCTTAGGAACAAAGAAAGTGCCATAACGTTAAAGGGACAATAATTCACTAGAAAACATTAACCTGGAATAAAGAAAGGTCATAATACCTTGTTATAAGTTAACAATTGTATAAAAAGGAGATGACAACACGATAATTATAAGTCAACAATTGTTATTTAAAAGAGAATACAATTGGGAGGACACTATTTTATCATCCTTTATTAACTTCTTCATAATCTGCACTAGTTAGGCAGAACCATCAATGCAAAGCCACTGACTCACGAAGATTGCATCACAGTTGATGTTCGGGTTGATCTCAATGAAGTCCTCAACTGAAAAATTAAATTTCTGTGCAACGGTTGTACAAGTATCACCATTCTCTGCCCCATATACGGAATTGCAAACCGGAGTGGAAGCAGTGCTTCCAAAACCAACTGTATCAGAAAAAAACTGTTACTAACATTCCTTCTTAAAGCGGGACATGTAGCAATAGTAGCACCAGTTTTTATACTCATTTTGGCATTAGCAACGGAACTGTTGACAATATTAAATTATCTAACATTTGGCTGTCTAACAGAAGTTTTTAGACAATGGTTCAACATGGTATGAGAGCACACAATGATCCATAGTAATGCTATTTGTACATAATTATTTAGAGATTGATGTATAGAAAGACGGTCCTGGTTTCGACTTTGATCGCCACCCAATTAAATGAATAATGCACACGTTAGGCTTTGATGGGAAAAAAATGAATCTGCCTATACGTGATGGGGCATGTTGAAGATGATGACGATGATAATATGGCCCAATCTAAAGTTTAAACTTTTAGATCGACTTATTCAACAAAAACTCTAGTAGGGATGGCAAAAAAACCCGCCCCGCCCCGCCCCGCCCCGAATGGAGCGAAAAAAACCCGCCCCGATGGGTTGGCGGGGCGGGGCGAGGGTGCCCCGCCCCGCCCCGTTTAGTTAAAAAAAAAAAAAAAAAAAAATTTGAACGTTGTTTATTTAATTTTGGACATTGTTTGTTTTCATTGTTTGGTTTGGATATTGATGTAATTATTTTAAATATTATTTGCTTTGGATTATAAAATTTTGAATTGTATTTACTTGGAAATTTTTGGTTTAAAAAAAAAAAACTAAATGGGGCATTAAACGGGGCAAAAATCCGCCCCGCCCCGCCCCGCTCCCGCCCCGGGGCCGGGGTGGGGGCGCGGGGCGGGGCGGGGCGAGGGTGGCGAGGGCCGCCCCGAACCCGCCCCGTTGCCATCACTAAACTCTAGCCTTCCAAAGTTTCGCCCCGCCCCGAACCCGCCCCGTTGCCATCACTAAACTCTAGCCTTCCAAAGTTAGGTGCAACCTAGTTCCTAGGAACTTTTGAGAAACGAAGTTAGCTTATATTTGAAAATTGAAACAACAAATACTTACTGCCGAGTTGTTTGCTATTGGCCGTTGATAGTGTGAGAACAAGACTAAGTACCAGAACCAAACTGAGTAGTGTTTTGTAAACCTTAGCCATGGTATATTGTAGTTTTATTTGCTGCCTTATACCTGTTGAATAATTATTGTGGCTTCTTGAGATGGCTTTTATAGACAGAAACTTTGGAAAGAACACCCCCTTAGGCACATAGATATGGTTGCAAAGCCAAGTGCAGGCACATAGATATGGTTAATTAATTTTCTGATTTACTAAACATTTGTACTTTGTGTTGTTTAATATGTTTTTAAAAATTGAGAGGGTAAAGGTGGTTGATGATAACAAGAACAGGGACAAAATTGTGGAATGTTGCCGACTGGAGATTCAAATAAGATCACAGAACCTTTTTCCCGTCCCGCCTCTCACTGCTCAATTTCTCACAAAAAAATCCAAGAGATCCACACAGGTCGTTCAAAAGTGCAGATATTGGTTATTCTTGGAGACTTCTTGACAATTTACGAAAATGTGTTGTTTCAAAAAGAATTAAACTACATTGTAGACTCAATTTTTGGAGTTCTACAGTAATTTTTCCACTAGAATAAAATTGAGGTTGTATCTTTAATGGCTTCATTTTCACATTTGCAATTTTGCATAACGAGTAGGTATTAGCTATTGTGGGAATATTTTTTTTTTTAAATTAGAACTATTTAAAAGGTGTGCAATCAATATGATCCGAAACGACTTTTCCTTTCTAGGTTGTGCAATTTTGGTGCCATGGTGACCCAGGACCCTCAACCTCCCAACTCCAAACTGGATGTCTATGGGGTTGCCACTTGCCGGCGACCACCCCCCATCGATTCCCAGCCTCACGCCACCACCCATAGGCCTACGCAACTAAATGAGATGGGATTCATGCAGAATGCACATCGTTGCATTCAATTTCGCCACCGCCGATGGGACCACTATGTCGAACCACTTCCCACCGAGTCTCCGCCCTTGGGCAGATCCACCAACACTATGGGCCCTATTCAATTTGAACCAAATCAGCATCAAAAATCTGAAAAGAAAACAACAAGACAGTAGAACACGTGATTTTGTCGTGATATATGATGGATTTTAGCCATCTGAGTTCGTTTAGCAATTGCAAATTGCTTTTATTGTTTTAGTGCTATTTTTATCATTTAGTTTATTTCAAATTCTTTAGAATTTTTTTTCGTTTAATCCGGATTTTCATGTAAACCTTTATAAATAAATGGTTGATTCGTTGTTTTTTATTATCTTACATTAATAAAATTTCGTGAGTTTATTTTTTTTCATAATTTGAAGGATTCTAAAAATTGTGTTCTTAATATTTTTGCTTGAATTCATTTCTTCACGCCGTGTCAAGTGATATCAAAACCAATTTTTCTGTCTCTATATCTTTGATTTACAACCACGGGTGACATACCAATTACTAGGGCAGATTTAGACACTCAAAATCGACAGTTGATGATCTTACCATTCAGATTGAAGAAATTTGTCAACTGTTGTTGCAGGGTGTTGGAAAACAATGGGCGGAATGAACAACAAGAAATCAACAATGAGCGAATCGCTAAACCTATAGTTCGGATAGGAAATAATAGGAGACTTACAGTAGAAGAAAGAAAATTGGAGTCAGAGGAGGGGTCCGAAGTGCCGCCACATAACGTAATCATGAAAACTAAAATACCTTTGATGATTATCGGATTAAAGTAGACATTCCCCATTCTGTTGTAACATGAAGATCGGGAACTTCCTGGATTGGTTGGTAGAGGTTGAAAGATTTTTCGAAATTATAGATGTTTTAGAGGACAAGATAGTTAAGATGGTAACGCTCCGTTTAAAATCCGCAACGGCCGTATGGTGGGATCAATTATAGAATACTCGAAAGATATAAGGAAAAGAGTCAAATTCAGACTCGGAGCAAGATGAAGCAGTCTATGATGAGTCGAGTTCTACCTACAGATTATGAAAAGATATTGTATCGTATGTACTTGGGATGAACGCGGGGCAATCATACAGTACGGACTATACCAATGAATTTATGTGATTGTCAGAGTGGAACAATCTATCGAAATTCGAAAATCAAAGGATAGCCAGGTATACCTGTGGTTTGAATGAGATTATTTAAGATAGAATTGGGTTGCAAAATATTTGGATGTTGTAGGATGCCATTAACATGGCAACAAAAGTTGAGATGATTGAAATTGACAAGAAGGCGACCACTTATAGAAAAGTTCCCCACTTGTTGAACCATCATCATCCACTCCTTTAAACAAATGGAAGGCCCCACTGCAAGCCCCAATCAACTAAAAAATGAGCAATGTTGACAATAGTGGTTAGTTTGGAAATGGAGGTCAAACCAGAAGTACACCTCAAAATTCAAATCCGTATGCTAGGCCCACAAGGGATATTTGTTATAGGTGACATAAGCTTGGAATCATTCCAATAACTGCCCAAAAAGAAAATACGTTAGTATGGTGGAACCAAAGACAGTGGACGAGAAAGAAGATACTAAAATGGAATATGAGTATAAAGGAGTTGAGTTTACTATTGAGGAAGGCAGTGAGAGGCTCACTTTGGTACTGCAGTGGATCCTTTTGTCGTCTAAGGACGAGGGTTGGCGTTATTGTGTTTTTTGATCTCTTTATTCTATCAAGAGTAAGGTGTGTGAAGTGATTGTGGACAATAGAAGCTGTGAGAATTTTGTGTCGAAAAGAACTATCCTAAACTTTATTCTCTTGATTGGGTGAAGAAAGGTCTTTTCGTTCAGGTTGTTAATACTTACAAAGTTCATGTTTCAATTGGCAAGCATTATAAGGATAAAATTGTGTGCGATGTCATAGACGTGGATGCTTGCCATATCTAATTGGGTCATCTATGGCAATTTGATGTGGACTCAACTCTTAAATGGCGTGATAATATTGTACTCTTTTCTAATAGCCCAAGAATAACTAATCAAGAGGGAGGTGAATTGGTTTTTAAACATTTTTGAAGAATTCATCTAAATTCAAGTAAAGACTAAATAGATTAATTCAAATAATAAGTACAAATATAAAATCGATAAGTAAAAGGGAAATGGGATACAAACGATATAATTGTGGGAGTTCGATTCAAAGCAATGATTTACGTCCTATGTTACCAAGCTCTCCGACACGAGTAAGGCATTTTCACTATGTTGATTGATATATGGTGCAATCTAATCATTTACAACGTTTTCGATAACTTACAAATAAGACGCACTAATTCTTATACAATGTTAAGTCTTAAAAGACCTCAACACGACCCACTATTGAGCTTTCATGCGACTTCAATGACCCATACTATTGAACTTTACGTCTCAATATGACCCACACAGTGACTTACAACAAGTATTCTTATAAAATGTTGATCTTTAAAGGATTTCAACATGAGCCACACTTTATCAAAGTGATTTTACAATAGAATTCCTCTCTTTATAATTAATACAAACGACTTAAATACTAAGAGAGGCTAACACTTCAATAAATAGCAACAAATGATAGCTCAAATGTTAGGTGAGGTTTTTTGATAAATATGATGGTTAAAAAATTAGAGTCAACCAATCAAAGTTTTTCAATGAGAAGATTGAAGAAGAACCAATGCAATTTTAGTTCAAAAATCTTCTTAAAATATTTCTCTCCTTTAATGAATAATTGTAATAAATTAAGTACTAAGAGAGTAATGAGAAACTTTGATAAATATATTTATTTTTACAAGTTTGATTCAATCAATCAAAGTTTTCTATATGAAGAAGTAGAAAATTTTATGCAATGTAAGTTTAAAGATATTCTTCAAAAAAATATATGTATTTCTTTAAAATTGATATAAATATGTTAAGCAGAAAGAGAAATGAAAACTTTTGATGAGAGAAATGATTCAAAAGCTTGATTCAGCAATCAAAGTTTTAACTATGAGAAAATAAGTTAAATAAATGTAAAAATGTAAACTCAAAAAAGATTTTTTAGAAATATATTTCACAAGAAAGCTCTCTTCTTGTTGTTATAATGAATGTAAAGTGAAATGACATTTATAGCAATCAAGATGCCAAAATTTCTTGTCAACCGGACAACCAATCCAGATGTCAAGATCTTGAACCGAGCAAACAAACTAGTCATTGTATGTCAGAAATCACAACGGTTAAAAAAATGACCGTTGGAGAAATCGAACGTCTGGATTCTGAAAAATGTAGGCTTTTGAAGAACATTTTCACTTTATTTTTCAAAGTAAGTAACATTGTAAAAAACTTAAATATCAAATTGAAATACTTACTTTTCTGAAAAATAATTATTTTTATGCAAGTTTTTTATGAAATAATATTTTTAAATATCAAAGTATTAGTACATTTATATTTGAACTAAAAAGTCGAGTTTTTTTATCTTACTTCGAAGTTTGTCTCTTGAAATTTTTGTCTTGATCTTTCTTTGATGTCGTTTCTTATGCTCTTGATCTTGCTTTTTCTTGATATTTATCTTTTAAACTCTCGTCTCGAATTATTTTACTTGAATGCCTAACTTTTATTTTGATCTTTATTTTGAGTCCTATTTATAATGTATTGATTTTGACAATACTTGATTGATTTTAACATTGAACTATCATCACTCAAAATCAATTGTTAAAAATAATTGAAGATTTGGTTTCTTATGAATTACAAAATGAGTTATCCCCTATGAGGAATATTCAGCACTGGATATATTTAGTACATGGGGCTAGTCTTCTAAATTTACGTCGTTATCGAATGAGTCCGAATTAGAATGAGATTCTGAGGGAGCAAATTGAGAAGCTATTGAGGAAAGGATTCATATGGGAGAGTATGAATCCATGTGCAGTACGTGTTCTCTTAGTGTCAAAGAAGATGAAAATTGGCATATGTGTGTTGACAGTCGTGCCATCAATAAGATAACGGTGAAACACATGTTTTCCATTCCACAGTAGAGGACATGTTAGACATGCATGGGGTTTTAAGCTCTTTTTGAAAATAGATCTTTGCAATGGATACCATTAGATCTGTATCATACCTAGGAACAAATGGAAGGTTGTCTTTAAGAGCAATGATGGACTTTACGAATGGTTGGTGATGTCATCAGACTTTCAAATGCCCCGAGTACCTTTACGAGAGTGATGAACCAGGTTCTGTCCTTTTATTAGGTTTTTTGTAGTATTTTATTTCAATGATATACTCATATACAACAAGTCCAAAGAGAATCACTTTTTTCAATTGAGATAAGTCGTAGATATTCTGAAAGGAAATCAGATGTACATCAACATGAAGAAGTGTACTTTCTATACACATAAGCTATTGTTTCAAGGCTTTGTGGTTGGTGAAGATGCTCTATAGGTGGATGAAGAGAAGATAAGAGCAATACATGATTGGTCAACACCAAAATCAGTTTTTGAAATAAGGAGTTTCCACAGTTTGAAAATCTTCTATAGGCAATTATCAGGCATTTAGCACTACTGTAGTACCCCTCATAGAATGTTTAAAGAATATGAGATTCATTTGGGAAGATTAGCCAAATAAGACTTTCGCCTTCATCAATGAAAAGGTATGCACAATACTAGTTTTAGCCTTACCAAGCTTCTAGAAGATCTTTAAGGTGGAGTGTAATGCTAGTGATGTAGGTGTTGTGGTTGTTATTTTCCAAGAAAAGAAACATGCGAGGTAGAAGTGAAGTGCATATGAACAAGAATTCTATGTAGCTGTAACAGCTTTGAAGCAATGGAAATACTACCTCGTACAAAATGATTTTGTATTGTTTCCTGATCACCAAGTTTTGAAATTTATTCATAGTCAGAGACATATCAGTAGAATGCATACTTGGTGGTGACTTTCCTCTAGAAATTTCCTTTTATGATTAAACATAAATCTGAGAGTTCTAATAGAATTGCTGATGTCCTTAGTCAGAGAGCCTATTTGCTAGTCACGATGTCATAGGGAATTGTTGGATTTGAGTGCCTCAAGGAACTGTATGTAGATGATTCTGATTTTGAAGAGATTTGGAAAAAGTGTGTGAATCGTGAAGTAGTGACATGTTTCTATATTAGTTATGGATATTTGTTCAAGGGCAACTAGTTTTGCATCCCCATTTCATCTTTACATAAAATACTGATTCGGGATTTGCATTAAGGAAGCCTAAGTGGACACTTGGGGCACGACAAAACAATAGCCAGTTTGGAAGACATGTATTATTGGCCACAATTGAAGCGAGATGTTGGAGTAATAGTTAGAAAATATTAAACTTGTTAGGTGTCGAAGGGTCAAGTTCACATTACCGGGTTGTACATGCCACTTCCTGTTCCTTAGGGCATATAGCAAGATCTTGCTATGGATTTTGTTCTAGAATTGCCTTGTACATATTGAGGCTCAAATTTTGTTTTGTAGTAGTTGACAGTTTCATAGCTTGTCGGAAGACCTCAGATGCATCGAGTATTACCAAACTGTTTTTCAGGGAGATTATTCGATGGCATGAAGTTCCCAAGTCTATTACATCAGATCAGGATACAAAGTTTTTAGGGCTTTTTTGGTTTACCATGTGAAAGTTATTTGGGACAAATTTAAATCAAAATAGCATTGTCCATCCTTAGACTGAAGTCACTAATCATACCTTTGGAAATATGGTTCCAAGTGTTTGTGGAGATAAGTCTAAGCAGTGGGATCTTGCATTGCTTCAGGTGAAGTTTGTATACAATAGTGCAGTTCATACTGCTACAAGTAGGTCTCTGATTGCTATTGTGTATATTGAGGTTTCCTATCACGTAGTGGATTTAGTAAAATTGTCTAAGGGCAATAGTAAGAGTGTTGTTGCTAAACATCTGATAGAAAAGGTGCTAACAGTCCTTAATTAAGTACAACAAAAGTTAAAGAAGACTAATGCGAAGTATAAGGAAGTGGTAGATTCACATCGATGGGACAAACAAATTCAGTAAAGAGATTTAATGATGTTGTTTCTGAAAAATGAGAGATTTCCCATTGGTACTTACAACAAGTTGAAACCGAGAAAGTACGAGCCTCTCAAAGTACTTAAGTAGATTAATAACAATACCTATAGTATTGATTTGCGAGCTTCTACGGGTATTCCTAGTACGTTCAACATGGTCGATTTGTAAGAGTTCCATGAAAATGATGAGCCGGTTGAGTTCTTTGGAGGTAAAAAGCACTGATGTAGAACAGATGGCTGACTGGATCAAAGAAGAATTGGATCGAAAAGGGAAAAGGTAATAATACCAGTATGGAATTTGAACTCCGATTTGGGCCTATAATACGATTTTGAAAAGAAAACGACGAGACAAATAGAACGCACGACTATGATGTGATATATGATGGATTTTAGCAATCTGAGTTTGTTTAGGAATCGAAAACTACTTTTAAAGTTTAGAGCTATTTTTGTCATTTAGTTTATTTTAAATTTTTATTTTATTTAAACTAGTTTCTCATTTAAACATTTATAAATAAAAGGTTAATTCATCGTTTTTTATCATTTGACGTTAATAAAGTTTCGTAAGTTTTTTTCTTCATAATTTGGTAGATCCCAAAAATTGTGTTTTCGATTGAATTCCTTGTTTGACGCTGCGTCAATTTTTTTATGAAACCCACCCCTAAACCTACCACCAATCATCTTGTCGGCCCTTGAAACCTCAAAGGGGATCACAATTGCTATAATTATGACCAGAAAACAAAAATACGTACAACTAGATTAGAGGGCCAATGCATCTTCCCTATGCCCCTGACTTATTTTCCTCACACGTTCCCACTGTGCCTCCCAGATCATCCTAACTGCCCATTTCCTAGGAGGCTTGATCTACACATAATTAGTGCTGGACAACTTATTTGATACAATTGTCAGCATCTTACTATTATTTAGACTGAAAGGATTTTTAGGAAATCTTTTGTTTTTATACCTCAAGAACCGATCGACTCTGCTTGCAATCACTTCGTGGTTAAAGAACATATTTCACATCTTGTGGAGATGTTTTATCTAAAGTTAAAGAGGCAACACTAGTGTTAGAATTTGGGTATAACCCGAATTCCTTGTTTGAAGTAATTGAATAATTCTAATTGAAATGCACATCAAGATGAATTTAAGTTTGGAATATTTTTGGAGTCATATGTCAAGTTGAAGTTCTATTTTGGAAACACATTGGAAGTTATAATTTGTTTTGGACTTTATTTTTGATATCCTACTTCAACAACAATTCTACTGGAGGGTTTGGATGTTCCCTATAAATATTGAGCTCTTTTATACAATTTTATAAGTATGAGATTTATGATTACTAGTTTTTAGGATCATTGTAATATTTTTCTGTTTTCTCCATTATTCTCGAGTCAATAAAATCTCCTAATTCCTCTGTCATATTCTTGTTTTCTTTTATTCTTTTGTTCTTGATCAAATATTTTATTACTTTTCCATATAACTTCAACATATCAATCCGGTGATTAGTAGCACAACAAGTGGTATCAATCATAACAAGTCTAGACATTCGAGTTCACACTAATTGGCAAAAATTCTAGTTTCACAAGCCCCTATGGTGAAGATACATTTTTCAAAAGTTTGTCTTTTGCGGTATATTGAAGATTGGGTTGGTAAGCATATCTTGATTCATCTTATGCATGAGGGTGATTATGATCAACTTTCTTTAAGCCTTCTTGGTAAGTTGAAGGATATTCCCTATGAAGGTTTTGAAATGGACTTGTGATTTTCGTTTGTAGCTTCAAATCCCTATTTCTTCTATATGGATTTCCTTTATGTTAACGCTTGTTAATTTACTTTCCAAGAGTTTTTTGTTTGCGTGGGCTAAGACTATTTGGACAACATTGAGGATTGATTAGGCCACCTTGAATATGGTTCTACCTAAAAGCTAGGGTTTGTGTTGTGGTGAACTTGCAGCAAAAGCTCCCTGATAAGGTCTCAATCGATCGTGGTAAATATCGTAGCTTTTGGAAACTGTTGATTCATGAGAAGTTTCTTGTAATTTGCTCTAAGTATAGCCACATGAGACACTCTGTTGACTAGTGTAGGGTTAGGATTCCTCTTGCTGCCCATATGGTTGTTGTCCCTTCCCTCATAGCCTATTATGCCTCATGTTGCTGCTACTACTAGTCGAGCTGCTAAGGGTACGAAGGTTGCACATAACTTGGATTACTTCTAGGCATCATCAAGTTAGATCTTCTATGGAATCGACATCAGTTCCAATTCCAAGTTGAATGATATTTGAACTACATGTTATTAATGTTTAATGAATAGATACTAAGGTCTAGAACTATCTGTAACCCAATTTGCTCTCTAGATTTTTCTATTTTCTTAAAATAAAAATAAAATCAAATCTAAATCTACATTGGAAATATAAGTTTGTTGAGTGAGTATGTCTAACAAAGCTTCTAAATCTAGACGAAGTTTTTAAGACAATGTGTATTTTTCCCTTTAAAACATGAGCTCGACAGAGTCGCTGCCAAATTGCATTGAATAATGTGATCATTTTTTGGGATAATTGCAGTTGCGGTCCCAAATATTTCTCTTTTTTGCAGACTTTACCTCAACATTTACTTTGTGTCATCCACAGTCCCAAGCCTTTCATATTGTTGCAACACAAGTACAAATAGACGGATTCCGTCGGTATGACCATTAGTTGACCAATTTTTTTTCTCTTTTGACAAATTCTGACAAATTTAAAAAGGGCAAATTTGTAACTTTATAATTACTTATCCCTAAAATAATTAAAACAATATAAAAATAAAAAAGAAAGTTATCTTCTTCCTCCACCCTACCCCACCTCCACCTCCACCACCGATTATTAGCCTCATCCCCCTCTTCCACCACAATGGCTTCCACCTCTGTCACCACCTCCATCCCCTATTCCTTATTGCGTACGATCGCCACCACCACCTCCAACTCCACATTCCCCACCACCTCCACTTTCGCACTCCCTCACCACTAGCTCCCTACTACTATAGCTCACCACCCCTTCCTCGATGTAGTCACCACCACCACCACCAGTATACATCTATGCATCACCGCCTCTTCCAGGACACTCTCCACCTCCCCCAACTAATTCACCGCCTCCTCTAGTGCACTCTCCGCCTCCACCTTCACCACCACCCTGTATAGAACCCCCCTCCACCTCCACCTCCCTATATAGAACCTCTACCTGAAAAGTAGCCACCTCCACCACCACTTTATGTTTACAAGCCCTCACCATCACCATCACGTCCCTGCCTTATCACTACAATTCTCCGCCCCACCAATATATGAAGGGCCATTATCCCCAGTCTTTGGGGTGGTTTCATATGCATCTCCTCCACCACACATTACTATTGATTCTTTTGAGAGTTTTTCTCTAATCCATCATCTTTGAAACACAACTCATGCCTACAAACGATTCCATTAGAATCCATTGCTGCTATTATTTTCATTTGACAAATTTAAAAAGGGCAAATTATAAATTTACAAATTGAGAGAGAGTGAAGGGGGATTAGTGAAAATAATTCATTTGACAAAAGATCTTGAAAAGAAATTGGTATTTTTTGGTGGGTTTTCTTCTATTTATGGTTTCGTCGGAGGGTGAAGTGAATCTTGATTTTTCGGTAGTTTGCTGTAACTCATTTTTACACAGATTTGATTCAATTTCTCACATAGATTTGATCTTTTTTCTTGTCAATAAGCTTCAGCTTTTGTGGTTTTTGGTTTGGCTGGATGGAGGTAGTTCGGTAACGAGTGTTGTGGCTGGGTTTCAGGGCGGGGCGGGGTGTTTGAAGAAGATTAAGGATTTGGGGGTGATGGTTGGCAGGTTGCAGGTTTTTTTTTTTTAATTTTAATTATTAATATTTGATTAATAAAAATACACTTGCTTAATATGGTCAAAATATCCAATTTTTGCATTTTCCAGGTCAACTAAGATTGAAATTCACGTTTTCCGTCAAGTTGGACTTCAACTGCTAATTTTTCAAAGGTTTGGAACCTTCGTTGGCACAAACTGAAAGTTAGGGTAAAGTCTACAAAAAACTCAAAGGTTAGGAACAGCTACTGCAATTTTCTCTAATTTTTTTTAACAATACACTGAAGCACTTGAGATGCTCTAAATTCTAGATTAAGAAATTATGCTTCTTGCCAAAAATTATTTCTAGAGGAAAGTTTATAAGGAAGAAGCAAGAAGCAAGAAGCAAGAACCACAAACTCTTTTCTTGCATTTGGTTTTTTTTTTTTTTTTTTTATTTCCTTCTTTGCATGTTATGTTCGTTTAGTGGGATTTAAAATCAGATTTTTAGTATATTTTGATAAAAATCGATGAAATGTGTGATTGAAATGTTGTGAATCTCATGAAATATGTGACTAAAATTAATTGTTGACTTTGACTTAAATTAAAATCAAGATTTTGATTTCTACCGAATAGTGGCAGCCACATTCTTCTCCAACGTTAAAGTCTAAACAAACCAACTAATACATAGGATGCCTTTTTTTTATTTCATTTCTTGTGCTGCTACCTACGCACGAACTTATTCCAACCTACTAGGATGCCTTCCTTTGTTCTTTTTCTCCATACTTAGGTTATTAATATGATTCAATATACAACATATTATAAATAATTATACGAAAAGTTTACAACTAACTACACAAAAAGATTAAATTGAGTTAAAACTCCTACATTAGAACACCAATATTTAAGTAAAGAATCAAATTTAAATCACGACTGTAGATCGAGCTTAAATTATAAGAAATTCTTTAGATCATCACCTCGTTGGTTCTAAGATGAATAAGAAAGTGCAACTAATTAATTAATCGGATTGAGCTTGTGCATGGAGAACGCTATGGACAAGAACAAGGCAAATGAGAGGTAGACAGGTTTGTATCAAGGGTCGTTGGCTCACTCTATATCTACAAGGGCTCACAAAAATGCACACATGGATTTATGAACTTCGAAGAGTTTTTCTTCTAATTTTGTGCTGTCGCTTTCTCAATCATGTTTTCAATCGATTTTTTTTTCAAATTACAAAGGTGTCTACATGCATTTGTGGCTATCTTATATAGAATATTTAGGAAGATGGGTTGATTGAGATTCACATGTTATCATTACAAGATTTGGCTCACACCAAATGACGATAAGTTTTTGCTCATTGTTCTTCAATTAATACGCGTAAAAAATGGTTATGTGGGTTTTGATCAATGGAAAGAAACAACTTTTTTTTTTTAGAAACATATTTAATTCGTACTCTATGTTTATGATTCATTACCATTTTCCAACATGTTAATCCTCGATGCTAACATTGGCCCAGCATGTTGATATGTTGTATAATTTAATGGAGTGTGCGATCCTTACAGTTGAAAGAAGAAATTACAGAAAAAGTCTTCTATTGAAGATGCTTGTTAGGCTAACACATGGGTTGTGATCATGTGATACACTACTAGAAAATGTGGCTTCAGAGACGGAAATTTCCGTCACTAAAGCCTTAAATTCCGTCCTAAAAACTTTCACAAACGGATTTCATTTGTCGGTAAATCCGTCGGTAAAACACACCGCCGGTATTTTTACCGACGAAATTCTTGTCCGTCGGTAATTAGCGACGAAATATTCCGTCGGTGTTTAGCGACGGACAAATTTGTAGCTAATTAGCAGCGGTATTATCTACAATTTTTCCGTCGCAAATTACCTACGGATTTAGGTGCGTTGGTAATTAGCTACGGATTTTTCGTCACTATTTCCGTCCCAAATTTGAATAATTATTTAAATTATTCTTTTCTAAGGAAGTTAATAAATTAAAATTTACACACACTCAAAATTAATTAAAGTTCAAGAGAAACAAGATAATAGATGGACATTTCAATATAGACCAATTTTCAGCTGCCTAAGATTCTCTGAGGATCAAGTTGCCCACTACAGTAACTTGAAGGCACAGTAGAAAGTTCGTGCCTTTCTGTCCACTTCTCACCAGGCTGCAAAGTGATAGGTTTTTCCACTACAGCAACCTCAACACACAGCATGTGCTTGTATTCATCATCTCCAAAATCAACCATTGCCTTTGCTTTCTTATCCCAAGGATTCCATACAACTACAAGCAAAAAACAAAAGCTCAATTCCACCCGAAATCTAGAAATTTATAGTAAATGCAGACTGATCATAAACTGATAACATAAATCACCTACTCTAAAAATAAGAGAAATTAACAATAACTTAAAGCACGATAGGAGAATTGATTCTTCTATTATTTTTTTTTTGGTTATTGATTATAGATCATAGACATGGGTTATTAAATATTTGTAATATAATTTAAGTAGGAAAATTTTTATATTGTGTCAATTAACAAGTAACAACCAAATTACTAATGGGGCATTTACGAGATAAGAGTCCCTTGATCAAGTCTGATTTTAATGGAAATAGATACTAAAATACAAGAAGGAAGAAGTAGAAGAGAAACATAAATCACTGGATAATGAAGGAGAAAATGGTGCTTAAAACCAGACAAAGATGGATACATTATAAAGGTTATCCATGTGCATGTGAAACTTTTTGGATGAACAATAGAATCACATATGCAAACTAAAGAACGTAACTTGTTATTAAAAGCTTTCCGAAGAGCTGAAGTTAAAACCCAACACCTGAAAAGCCTAATTGTTAATTTATGATTTATATCCAAATGTTACTAAATAGTGCCAATGAATCTGTTTTCTTGAACCACCATGATTACCACTTCAAGTCATGCCATGATCACTTACACCCAACTAAAAGTTAAAAGCTCATCGAAATAGATCAATCAAAAGCATCAATTTCAAGTTACTGGAAGCAAAAGCAAGTTATGCCCAAATCAAGAATCAAGTAAAATCAAGTCAAATACTCTCATTAAGTTCACCAATCTCTAATGATCCATTCTCATCTCCTCAGCAATTCACATAGCAATATTGGAAGCAATTCATAGTGCTATTCATAGAGTAATTCACATAGCAATTCACAGAATTACAGATTCACAGAGGCGCTGAGGCATACTACAGACAGAGACTACAGACTACAACATTCAAGAAATTCCAATAAGTCAGTACTCACCAAGGCAAACCCAACATTCCAAATCAACAATGCCCAAAGATTAGTTAGCATCAGACAGAGACTATAGACTACACAAATTTCTTGAAAACTATTTGACAAATCAATTTGATTAGCATTCCAATTCAACAAGAGATGCCTGAAATTAAGATGCAAGTTTATTTCCAAATTCAGAATTAGGGAGGCAAGAGATGCCTGAAATTCTGCTTAGAGCGATTAACGAAAGTAACGTCCGTTGATAGCGGAATGCAGAAGAAGTCAATGAATCCATGCTTTTTCGCTAATACATCAATTGAAATAGACAGAATCTCTTATAGTTGAAGAGAATAAAAAATCATTAATTATAGTGTCTGAAAAGAATGCTCTGAAGTCTTAACCTACTAAGAGTTTTCTAGCTAATTTAGTTTTCTGTATCGTCCTTGATTGGAAGTTGGAAACAAAGAAGAGTAATTGGGAATATCAATTTAATTGAAGGAGACAAATTCACAATATCTCATGCTCCAAATGGTATAATCTCTTAATCTCTATGACAAATACACACTAAACAACAAAATATAAAGATTGGCAGGCGTCATAGTTACTTATAAAGGTGCAACTACTCAACCTCCTAAATCGACAGCAACTTACAAAACTATTTTCTCCATAAAAATTGTTATGTTAATTGAACGTAACAATTAACATAAGCGAATGTATATTTTCATCATGGTGAGAGAGAAGATTCAGATCAAGAAAATCGAAAACGCCACTGCCCGACAGGTCACTTTCTCCAAAAGAAGAAGAGGGCTCTTCAAGAAAGCGGAAGAACTCTCAGGGTCCGTTTGATAGAAAGGTGGAAAATGGGTAGAAAGAAAATATTTTACAGGGAAAAGATTTTCTTAGAAATTATTTTGCTGGGAATTGTAATTAATTGTGTTTGATTGGTATAGTTTTCCATGGAAAATATTGAAAGTTTGATATTCGTTTGATTTCGTTTTTTATAGAAATTGTCCATTAAAGTGATAATGTTTTCTACCATTGGGTCTAGAATTTGTTCCAATTACCAAAAAAAAAAAAAAAAAAAAAAATTTGAAAAAAAAAACATACCGAATATCATTCGTTTGACTTTGTTTTGCATGGAAATTGTCAATAAAAGTGAATATTTTTTTTACCATTGTGTCTAGAATTTTTTCCAATTACAAAAACCAAAAAAAAAAAAAATTTGAAAAGTTGGAAAATATTTTCTCACCAAAACATCAAGAATTTATTTTCCTCAAAAAGGTGGAAAATTTGAAAAGTTGGAAAATATTTTCCCGGGAAAATTTTGTCAATCAAACACTACAAAAGTTGGAAAATGGAAAATATTTTCCATTTTCCATGGAAAATAAACCGTATCAAACGGACCCTCAGTTCTTTGTGAAATTCAAAGTCTCAATCACAAAACGTAATGCGAAACGTAAACAAAACAATAAAAACGTAGAAAATAGATCAGAAATTCAGAACTCGCGGGCCAACGGCGAACTGGCGAAGTCACGGTCGAACAGGCGCACGGCTACAACTTCAAGTTCTGGGCTGAAGGCGTCTGCCGGGCCCATCTGGTCTCTGGACTTCCGTCTGCGTGAAGGGCTGACGGGCTGAAGGCGTGGAGCGGTGGAGGAAACTCAGACAGAGTCACAGAAGTGAAGACTGAAGAGTTGTGTTGAAGTGGGGAAGGTTTAGGTTAATTTTTTTTAAGAAAAAAAAAACAAACAAAACAAAACATAAGAGATGGGCCCCTAAAAATTCTGGATAGACCATTGTGTTAGAAGAAATTTTGTCAATTTTAGAGACAAATCAAATTTTAGGAGGGAATTAAAAAATTTTGAGTTTTCAGACGAAATTTTTTCGTTGGTTAGTTATATAATACTTTCAAAAATTTTCAATGTTTACCAACAGATTTTGACGTTGTCACTAAATTATTTAATTTATTATTTATTATTTTTAAATTTTTATCGACGAATTAGTAACAAAAATGTACCAACGAAAGTCTTTCGTTGGTAATTATGTTGTTAATTTAGTATTTAGTTTTTAATAATGAAAAAGTAATAATTCGTTGCTGATTTGTTGTTAATCCGTTGGTATTAGCAACGGAAGACGTTCGTTGCCAAATATCCGTCTCTATTGCCTCACTTTCTAGTAGTGATACTTTGCTCGAATGAGGATTGAGAATATCTAATTATTTTCAAGACGCGTAGCTCAGATTTAATTGAACCGAATGAACAAACATCATTAGTCATATTCTTCTCTCTTTAATTATACTAGATCCTACCCCCATACCAAATATATCTTGACAATCTCATTACTAATTCTATTTATAATTATTAATTTTTTCATGACGACCCCTGCTGTAATTCATCTCATCTAGATGGCATCCTTTGTTTGGGTTTCATTTATTTTGCTAAAAAAATTAATAATCTGACCCAGAAAAAAATAATTATGATAAAGTCCACTATTCTATTAGTGGTGCACAACTCACGAACCATGGAGTGATCACAAGAATATACAAATATACTTACTTTTCCCTCAACTGCATGTGACTAGCACGTGTTTCTTTTGAATGTTTGTTGCAGGCTTCCCAACTACTAGTGGAAAATCAATATGTAGATGGGACCCACATAACATGGGGATCATGGGTCTCAAACAAAAACATGAAAGTGTACAAGAAAGTTTGGTTCGGACGCGAAGTGAGGTGGGTGTACTACCAAGAGAAGGTTCCTTGGGCTGTGTTTGGAAAGAGGAAAAAATTAGGTGTAAGCAATTGGAAGTTGGAAACTGATTTTTTTCAAGTATCTCCAATAGTTTTTCACTTTTTTTCATTGAAATCTATATGGTATTTAAATAAAGAGTAATATTATTCATAGTCACCCATGCGGACCTATAGTGGGGCTTAGTGGGGCACGTGCCCCACTAGGTTTTGAATTTTTTTTTTTTTTAAGTTCATGTTTGGTATCGATTGAAATCTAAATTTTAATCTAAATCAAAGTTAACAATAAATTTTAATAATATATTTCATAGAATCCATAATTGTTTTAACTTTTATCAAAATTTACTACAAATTTGATTTTAATTTCTACCAAACAGGGACAAAATCACAATAAATTTGAATTTCGATAACATGCTAATTTTAAAAATTCACTGACGATTGTACGCTAATCAAATCTACAAATTGTTTATATAATCTCAAAACTTATTTCGATAACTATATTATGGGTATATCGAATAGTTCAAATAGATATCGAAAATAGTTAAAAATACGTTAAACGTGAGTCTTAAAGAAAAACGTCTAACTCGCATTTTTTTCAAAAAAAAAATCAATTATTTCATTAACATTTACTATTTTTGTGATACACCTCAATGTAATTTTCATCATTTTATTAGGAAACTTTATATGGAATATGACATCAAAAATTTTCGAAATTTTACATCCGAAAAACTCATATCCCATGTAAATTTTCGAATGCAAAATTACATGGGATATGATTTTTTTTTACGTAAATTTTCGAGTGTAAAATTTATCCCAACTTCTTTGCAAGTTCGAGTGTGCCCCCCTAACTTTTATCTTCTGCGTCCGCCCCTGTAGTCACCAACTATAATAATCATTTTATATGGAACTGCGTTATTGTAGTTTCGTTATATGGAACTGCGTTATTCATAGTCACCAACTATAATTTTGATGGTTAATTTTCTTTAATTCTATTACATCAAATAACAAGCTGTCATAAGGGATGATTATTGTAGTTTCGTTGACTATGAATAGTTTCTCTTAAATAGGATTTTCAGTTGACGCGACGTTAATGTCTTATGAATATACGATCGAATATAAAATTGGTCCAATACGATTGACATTCAATTACGTTACGCTACTGTAAATAACATGAAATACGTGGTGCCTAATCTTTTTTACCAAACAGGCCTACAACTCAATTAACGGACATGGTGGAGCGATCATCTCTCACTCACATAATCATCGCCGCCATGTGTGGTGTGAGGAAATATAAGATATTTTAAAAGAATTAACAGATGTCGTTTTTCTATTGGTTTTATGGTATAGAAAATTGATCACGTTGCAACATGCAGTAATTGACTATAGCCTGTTTATAAGGGAATTAAAAGGAGCCGCCGGGGGGGGGGGGGGGGGGGGGGGGGGGAGAGGGAGAGAGAGAGAGATTAAAATATTATTTATTGTATTATTCTGGAATTAAAATATTTTTTTCTTACTTTTTTGAATAAGAAAATTCCCTTTAATATTCCTCTCTTAAAAGATATATGTGTGTGTATGTATATGTATATATATATATATATAGCATTTCGTATGCAGCAAAATATAGTTATTTTATTTGTACATCAAAATTCTATCATTTTAGCATAAAATTTATTTTATTTTGTTTAAATCAAATAATTTATATTCTATTCTATTACAAAAAAAAAAAAAAAAAATCAGTGCTATGGCTTCGTTTAAGAATATTTAACATTGAATTGAATCATAATACTCATCCTAATTTGTAAAAAACAATTAACATTTTCAAATAATAAATTGAAAAATAACATTTTTAATCTAGATATTTAAAAATTCATTTACGATTCTTTTTGGGAAAAGTCTTTTGTTTTTTTTGGAATTATATGTTTCATAGGTGATTTCTTATAATATTTTTTGTCAAACACATTTTTTATCAATACATTTAGCATGTGTTTGGCTCCCATTTTTTAAGAAGAATTAATTTTTGAATAATGATTGATGGGAGAATGTGTGGTGAAAAAGTGATGAAAAGTTTTAGATATATAAGAAATATTATTTTATTTGGAGAATGTGTGACTGAAAATGAGTACTCTAAAAAAATAAATGAGAAAAAAGGAGAAAGTATGGGGCTCAAATATGGTATTAATAAAACCCATAAAGTATAATCATTTAAATTTAAATTTAATCACTTATCAAACAAGTAAATCTAAGAATTAGATTACGATGACAAGATTTTTGAGTTCTTATCAAATTCTGTTACTATGATAAATTAATATTTTTTCCTTCTACATTTTATTAGAGTCTGTTTAATTCTTATTAATTGAGAAAAAATGAGTTTTGAATAATATATTTAGAAGAATGTATAGTTAAAAAGTAAGAAACTTTTTTTTGATATATGTTTAAAATATTTGTTTTATGAATGTGCGAATGAAAATAATCCATAGCAAACCATTAGATAAACTAATGGATGTCCACAATTCAAATAATTCACATTTTATGCAAAATAAATTTTAATATTATTTTATTATGATTTTTCTCATCCTTTTTGAAAATTTTCAAAAAGTATAGGTAGTGGTAGTGGATGAAGTGGTCCAATTTAAATTAATTAAAGGGAAGATTTCTAAAGGGGTTCCCAACAAAAATAAGTATGACAGTTATATTCCAAACATTTCATTTATAACAACAATGTTCCCAACCTTTAATTACTGTGCAAATTGTATCTCAAATGACAAGAAACTTCAATTTAGCATATGTTTGCATGCACTTTCTAAAGTCGAATCATTGTTTTGTTTATTTACATAATTTTTGAGACTCATAAATACTATTTCTTTCATCATTCACTTCTACCAATTTATAAACAGAACGACTTATAAACACTTGTCATAAATGACATGTGATATAAATAGGAATGACAACGAGACGGGATAGGGAAGAAAGCCAAGCAATTTCTCGCCCGGTTGCAAAATAAAATAAAAAAATTAAAATTAAATTAAATTGTTTGTTCATTTTTGACAATTTTACCATTGAATCAAACATCAAAAGCATGCAGAATAACTATTTAACGTTAAAATATACGTTTTCCATCAAGTGGGAATACCATGAACAATGTTAAAGATGTTGGGGATGTAATTGTCATAAATGAAAGGTAAGAGACATTTTCTAACATAGCTTTGGAATGTTAGAGACCCCCTCGAGTAATTTATCGGGTATTAAATTGTTAAATAAGTAGGTGCAGATGAGCAAATCCTGCACTAGCAAACAGAATATAACTTCTCTGGTAAACGTACAAAAAAAGGAAATTAAAATTTTACCAAAATACACACAAAAATCCACACCCATTTATTGAATCAATTACGACAATAATAATCTCTCTTTCTGTACCAAAATTTTTTCTCTCTATAAACCAAACTGAAACCCAAGGAAGCAAATTTTTTTCAGAGATATGGAGATTTTGAACACAACAGATGCGAGTTTCGTGGTGGATGACCTCCTTTTGAACTTCAATTTGGAAGAGGAAGAACAGAAAACCGTTTTCAATTTGAAAGGCCATTTTTCTTCTTCTGAATCCACAAACCCGTCGACAACAATTACTGGAACCGAAACTCAAAACGCTTCGTTTCCTGTAAGTCATGCATTCGTGCTTTTTTGTTACTCTTAAATGGTGTTCTTCATTTGAGCGCGGTGTAAAGCCTACGAGTTGGGAGTGACTCGGGAGAGTTTGGGCGATTTTATGATTTTGGGTGCCCAAACTCGGTGTGACTCTGTGGTTATGTGTCTCGACTCGGACGAGTTTGACGAGTCGGTTTCCTTGTCGTCTCCGCGTCGAAATGAATTGAGGAATTCGAGTCAAAAATTGCCGGCCGATATTCCACAATTTGTAATTTCGATGGAATTAATGACGAAACTGCCCTTGTGAACCCTAAACGTTGCGGCAACTTGAATGCTTTAGGGTATTTACGGGATTTAATTATTTGACGTGGGTATTTTTGGAATTTGGATTTTTGGACCCAACTTTATTGTTCTTGGAGCATTGGTTGTCACAAGCTGTAAAAATAAATGTTAAGGTCCTTTTCAAACATTGCAATAAGTGGAAAATAATGTTGCATTTTCCTTCCGTGCAAAGACAATTTTATCCCTACAAAATAAATTATTCTCTCAATTTGTCTACTTGTAACGGTTCACTTGATAGATTTGACTATTTGTACACTTGCTCTAATTATATTCTATCCCATTATTTAAAATTTGGATGCTACAATAATGTTTTTATAAAGGAATAGGCAAGTCATGATCTAAGTCCCCTCAAAAGAGTTACTTTCAAAATAAATAATTGTTTTAGTTAAACCGTTATTACAGGAAAATGTGGAGGAAGAATTGGAATGGTTATCCAACAAGGATGCTTTTCCTTCGGTGGAAACATGCTTTGGTATTTTGTCGGACAATCCTGAACTTATGTTGAACCGCCAGAGCCCGGTATCGGTTCTTGAAAGCAGCAGTAGTAGCAGCAATAGCAATAACAGTGGCAGCACTGTTGCGAGCTGGTGTGGTAGCTTTAAATTCCCGGCTAACTACTTAGGTCGTGCCAGAAGCAAGAGACGAAGAAAAACAGCTGGCTTCGGTGATTTTCCCGGCCAGCAATGTCTGTGGTCGAACGAAGTTAAAGTCGAGAGCGAAAAGCAAGATTCATTTCCGTTGCAACCATTACCAGTGATGATGAAGAATGGAGCTGGTATGGGGAGGAGGTGCTTGCATTGCCAAGCTGACAAGACGCCACAGTGGCGAGCTGGCCCTATGGGGCCGAAGACGCTTTGCAATGCATGTGGGGTGCGGTATAAGTCTGGTCGCCTCCTGCCCGAGTACCGGCCTGCAAGTAGTCCAACATTCTCGAGCACTTTGCACTCGAACTCTCATAGGAAGGTGGTTGAGATGAGAAGGCAGAAGCAGATAGAACCAGACGTAATTGCGGCAAACGAGGCTTGTGGATATAAGGTAGGATAACGGCGAGTACTACCATTTCAGTACTTTTAGCCCCTTCTATTCTTAGTTTTGATAATTTTTTTTTAGCTTAGATTAAGATTTAGGCTTGTTGTACTGGACTAGATGGTTAGTGAACCACATTTGTGTTCCTTTTCTCAAAATCCATTAAGGAATTTTGAATTTTAGTGTGTTTGATTATGCATTAGAATACAAATTTCATACGAGAAATTTCCCCCTTTTTCCCTATCAAATACGGTTTTTTCCTGCATTTTCCTAGATTGAAGGTGAATCTCAATTTTTAGATTTTAGGATATGTTTTAATTGAATGAATGTTTAGCTAATGGGCGGTAATGGCTATTTGAAGATTTATATTGATTCTGCGGTGTAAACTTGAAACTCGTTAGATATATCTTCTCGATTTTAATTCTTTCACTTCGCCAGAATAGGTTGTATATCTGTTTTATGTAGCCAATGCTCTCGTGTGGTGCCTTGTTTATTGCCTTTCTTTTCCTGCATGAGCTGCTTTGTAGTGCAAACGACCGCTATTGTTGTACAGGAAAATGTTCGGCAGGGTAGATTTTATTGTTTTCGTCCAAGCAATAGTTTTTGCCTTGAAGGTCGAGTATCGTTATATCTCCATTTCAGGTAGGGATTTTTGGAAATTGTGGTAATAGAATGTCGAAGGACCCTATAGGAATATGAATTTTGTTTTCATCTAGCACGCAGTAAGTCAATAAACTTTGTGAATGTCCTTAAGAGAAAGGGGGGGATCGACTGTGTAATTGCTTTTTGGAACGATAAAGGCGAAGCAGAAGTGGTACAAACAGACCATATACCCTTTGTCACAGAAGCAGACTTAATAGAAAAGTTCATGTACGAAAGAAATTATCGATCTGTCAGGGTAGTTCAAGATGGGGAAGAGACTCAAATTGTCACACAGAGTGATGAGCCATTTTCAGTAAACGCACTTATCGAAACGTTCAATCAAATGAGGCCAAACATAGTGGCCCTTGAAGAGCCAGTAATTGGTAAAAAGATAGTCAAGGAACTCTGATAAGTTGTCGCAGCAAGAAAATATGACCGATGTTCAGGTCTTCAAAGCCAAATTAATGGCTTTCAATAAGGAATGTAAAGAGAAGACAAAAGAAGAAGCAACATTAAAGACGTTGAGAAAAAAATTAGCAGTGTTCGAATTGGAGCAGAATATTAGCCGAGAAGTCAACAAAGTAGATTGCTTAGAAGAGGAAGTGCCTACAAGGAACCTAGACGATGAAGTAATGAGGATCACAAAGCTTGAGCATACTCAAGCACAAGACCATTTGATAAAGGTGAATCTTGACGACAAAGGGGAAGATCACTCAACATTTGTCAGCCAGATGCTTAGTCAAAATGTAAGTAATAAATTAATCGTTTTATTAAAGGAATACAATGATTGTTTTGCTTGGGAATATGAATATATGTCTGGTTTAGATAAATGTTTGGTAGAACATAGATTACCAACTAAGCCAAATTTTAAAACTCATAAACAACCTCCTAGACGTTTTGCCCCGAATGTATTGCCTGAGGTAAACAAAGAAATAGAGCGATTGTTGAAGGCGGGTTTTATTAGAAGCGCCCAGATATGTTGAGTGGTTATCTAATATCGTGCAGATGTTAAAAAAGAATGATAGTATTAGGGTGTGCATAGATTTTAGAAATTTAAACTTAGCAACGCCTAAAGATGAATATACAATGCCTACGTTGGATTTTTTAGTAGACTCGACTACCGAACATGTAATATATTCTTTTATAGACGAATATTCAGGATATAACCGAATTTACATAGTTGAAAAAGATGTACATAAAACTGCATTTAGATGCCCTGGGGCTTTAAGATGCTTTGAATAGGTAGTTATGTCTTTCAACCGAAAAAATGGAGGGGCAACTTATCAAAGAGTAATAAACTCAATTTTCACGACATGATAAGCAAATTTGTTGAAGTGTATGTAGATGACATAATGGTCAAATCTATTAAAGATGAAGACAATTTTGAACAATTAAAATGCTTATTTGAGCGAATGAAGCAATACAGACTAAAATTGAATCATTTGAAATGTGCATTTGGTGTAAATGTAGGGAATTTCTTTGTTTTTTAGTGCACAAAAGAGGAATTGAACTTGATAAAAATAAAGCGAATGCCATTTTAGAAGTCAAACCACCTGGTAACAAGAAAGAATTGCAAAGGTTTCTAGGCCAAATAAACTTTTTGAGACATTTTATCTCTAATTATATAGGGCGAACAAAAGATTTTTTTACCTCTTTTAAAGCTGAAAAATCAGGACGAATTCGTCTGTAAGGAAAAACATCAAAAGGCTTCTCATAGCCTAAAGACATATTTGTCAAGTCCACAAGTGTTAGTATCACCTAGCAAAGGACGGCCAATGAAAGTATACATATCGGCTGAACAAGAATCGATAGTCAGAATGGTCGCGCAAGAAGACCAATTTGGTAAAGAAATGACGATTTATTATTTGAGTAGACAGTTAATGAAATGTGAATGTAATTACTCTGCTATTGAAACTAAGAGCTTATTTACGGTCTGTAATTGTTTACCTAATTTCTAAAGTAAATTTAGTTAAATATATGTTTTTTCGCTCTATTTTACACCAAAGCATAGGTCTTTGGATTTTGGCATTATCGAAGTTTGAAATACAGTATATACCCCAAAAGGCAGTTAAAAATACATGCCTAAAGAAATTGAATTGGAAGTTTATTCATTTGAATTAAAACCTTCGATTTTATACTTCGACAGATCAAGAACTTCTGGGTGTAAGGGTATGAATAATTTTAATAAATTCTTTAAGGATTTATTATAAGTTTGCTTTCACTTTGTATAGAATGTGTACCAATAAACAAGCTAAATACGAAGCATTAATTGTAGGCTTAGAGCTATCAATAGAGTTGAGAATAAAGAATGCCATTATTAGGGACGATTCCTAATTAGTAATTTACCAATTGATTGGTGATTTTAAATGTCAAAGCGATTCTATCATAAGTCAATATGAGATCGCCCAAGAATTTGATCAAGTGGAGCTTCAATACGTGAACATGATGTATAACGATTTAGCAAACGAATTATCCCAAATGGCTTCGGGTTATTCAAATGTGCTAAATTTGGAGCTCACTTGTGAATATGGAGTAATATTGTCCGTAGTACAACAAATGGTGAGAAAGGTTGATATTCATTGCATACAAAATGGAGATGCAATAGATTGAAGAGCAGAAATAAAAAGATTCTTGAAAAAACTTGACAAAGAGGGTAATAGGAAAATGAAGTTACGCTCATTAAATTACATACTAATAGATGATGAGCTATTCAAAAAACACTCAAATGGTGTGTTATTGAAATGTGTGAGTTCGCAAGAGGCCAAAACAATCATGGCTGAAGTACATGAAGGAATATGTGGAGTCCATCAGAATGGCCAAAGAATACGATAGTTAATTGTTAGGAGTGGATACTTTTGGTCCAAAATGGGATAATCATGCGTTCAGTATGCGAACAATTGTCCAGCATGCCAAAAGTATGGTCCAATACAAAGAGTGCCAGCAAGAGAAATGACATCTATTATTAAACATTGGCCGTTTAAAGGTTGGGTGATAGATTTGATAGGGAATGTTTATCCCCCGTCGTCTAAGTAACATACGTTTATAATAGTTGCGATAGATTTATTCACTAAATAGGTAAAAGCAATATATTTAAAAGAGATGTCTCAGAAGAATATTATAGATTTTATTCGTGACCACATTATTTATAGATTTGGGATACCACAAAATCTAATGATGGATCACAGAACTTCTTTAAATGGAGATCAAATAAAGGAATTCTTGAGCGAGTTTGGAGTTAAGCTAGTAATCACACCTTATTATGCTCAATCTAATGGACAGACAGAATCTTCTAATAAGATTCTAAAAAATATCATAAGGAAAATAATAAATGAAAATGCCAGAAATTGGCATAAATGTTTAAGTAAAACTTTATGGGCTTACAGGACGTCACCATGTTCAAATACCAATGTAACTTCTTTTCAACTTACTTATGGACAAGAGACTGTTGCTTATGGAGGTCAATGAGCAGTCGATTAGAGTAGGCTTGGAAAATAACTTAAGTGATGGCGAGTATGCAGAATCACTAGCCCAAAATTATTGGAGTTGGACGAGTTAAAGTTGGACGTCATAGACAGATTGCAGGTTCAAAAACGAAAAATGGCTAAGTTCTATAACAAAAAAATTATAGCCAAGTCTTTTAGCTTGGACGATTTAGTTTGGAAGACAATATTCCCTTTGGATAACAAAGATCCAAAGTATGGTAAATGGTCACCCAATTGGGAAATACCATATAAAGTGAAAAGTGTATTGTCTAATGGAGCATACCATTTGGAAGATTTAGATGGCACGAAGCATATGAAGTTTATTAATGGTAAATATTTAAAGAAATGTGTTCCTTCCATGTGGGAAAGTGAACAGATAGAAGAAAATTCTATGCATAAGTAAAATCAAGATACTGGGCACACACCGTGTCATTAAAACAAGTAAAGTGAGTTGAACGATTATGTTCAAATAAAATAAGAGCGAAGTACGTTCAAATAAAATCTTTCATTATCAACATTTTTTACAAACCAAGAGAGACAAAATACAAATGTCCCATAAGCTGGAGTTGGAAGCAGGCTATCATTGTTCTCCTATCAACTATTGGAGAGAAATGGTAAATTGTCCTTCGTCACCCTCCTAAATGTATCGCTGCAATGACAAGCAAATAGTTAAAGAAACACTCTCAACAAGCAATTATTTCACATCAAGAACTTCCTCTGGAGATCTTAAATGAAAAAGGTGCTGAGAAGACCTTCATTGACCAAAGAAATGTTTACTATACCTCCCATACCAAAGAAAATATCAAGACAGATGGTGAAATTGGGAAAAGATTAAATGATTCACTTTTGTTGGAAAAGGAAATAGTTGATCTTTTGGATATAGAAAATCGATCATTTGAATGCCAGATGATGGCAACAGATTGGTTTTAAGGAGAATAAGGATGAAGACGCCTAATGTGTAACAAATATGCAACTTTACATAGGTTTGAAGACGAAGGGACGGAATGCAAATGGCCATATACATGTATAGTAACCGAAATTGAAGGTCCAAATCTTGGAAAGAAAAGTCGGAATACCAAAAGTTTCATTCCGTGCAAAGATTCCACGAGGAGAAATGTGCATGAATCTGGGACAAGGTTAATAATTAAATTTTCTAGGAATATTAACGATTAAAGAAAACGTCAATTATGCTGTTTTAGAATCCATGCAAAAGCCATCACACAAGTGAATAAAATGATCATTCCATTGATGAAATTGGCCGCCATTACATTTTAGCCAACGATGGCTGCCATCATAAAATTAAAGGAATAAAGTATAAGACGAAATCGTCCTACAAGAAAAGCCAGGATATTAATGTCTTAATTACAGCTTGCCCCAAAGAGAGCGCATATGTTCTCTAAGTTTTTCGCATTCATCGCGCTGTTCAGGGGAAGCAGTTGATAGCTCGGTCATAAGTTCCTCATCAACTTCCAGTTTCAAGTAACGCTCAAACAAAGATTTGTCTCGCTCAACTTCTTGGGAAACAGTACGCTTCTTGGCGGCTAACCTAACCTTACAGTCTTCCATCTTTGCTTGAAGTTCCTTCATCTCTGCGTCTAGTCTCATCATCAAAGAATCTTCAACCATAACCTCAAAAGACATTTCATTTGGATTGTGTTTGGTCTTCTCAATCTCTTGAAGCAAAGACTCATTTTCATTCACAATACTAAGATACTGAGTCTTCTTGGTTTTTAACTCCACATTTTTGGCTAGCAAAGAACTTATCTCTGAGTGGATAATCTTCAATGTCAGCTTAAAGTCGAATGAGATTTTAAGTTAAGGAAGCTCAAGTGCTTGAGTCATTTTGGTACTTAAAAGCTCAAACTTATCTTTTTGGCTAGAAGCACTAGCATTGTTGATATCCATATCCATGAAAGAAACATATTCAAGCACTGATTGCTTGAGAATGTTCATATTTTCCTTTGAGAATGCAGCAGAAGGACAACTGGCTGAAGAAGAACGAGAAGCAACGTTTGCCCTTGCTTGTTCCTAAGAAGTAAAAAAATCTTGAATGGAGCGTAAAATGACATCAGCGTCCTATAAAGGAAAATGCAAGCAATTAGCATTTTCATTACAGTAAATAAAGTAAAGATGATAGATAAAACAAAGGCTACCTCATCAGTGGCTTTGGAAAATTGGGGCACATCACTGATTGATCCGATCACTTGTAGGAACTTCCCTTTATCTAAACGAGCAGGCTCTTCCACAACTGGCAGATCTATGGGTATCTCTACAAGAATTAAGTGATGATGAGTTAAATGCCAATAACACAAATATGGGAAAAGAACCATAAAATGTGTATTACCTTCCGATTTAATACGTAGGGGGTCAGCACCCTGAAAAGGTGAAAGTTCTCCAATTGGCTATGCAATCAAAGACTCTTGGTCTGTGGGCTTCTCCTTAGGTAAAGTCTCTTCACAGATGACTTAGACGAAGAAGTTTTGGTGGAAAGCGGTGGAACAAGAACCGGTAAAGGTGGGATCTTCAAAGGAGAAGTTGAGCTTTTCTGAAAAATTCAGGTAAAACATTAACATATAAATGATTTTTTATGAATAAACAAACTCTTCATGAATAAACAAACTCAAATACATTTCTCCTGACGACGAGAGGGGCATCATCATCTCATCATCATCATCATCATCACGCTAACTTGACAAAGCTGAAACTGGCCGTTTACAACTGGAAACACCTTTAGCTGTTCCAGTTTGAGCATATGGGGATTTCGAAAGAAAAGTAGGATTCCTAACAGATATAGGAGTGGCAGGAATAGGAGAAATAAAAGAATTTCCTGGCTCTCCAGCAAGTGGAAATCGCTGTTAGCATCAGTTGCAAACAACATATGCTTCAAAGACGCCTAAAGTTATTCAAAGAGAGGGTGAATGACAAAAGTGGAGTTAAAAGGGGCTAAGGAGAAACCATTTGTCAAGAGGGCATTACGAGCATCAATGACCTGTGCCTCTATTTTATTGATGGTGTGAAAACATTATGTCAGACTATTGGAAAAATAGGGAGGAACATGCCACGTTTGGCCAAAACCAAGCTGACGGGCAACAAATTAGGGAGCATATATTTCAACTCCTACCTTAGCATTTGTTCTAGTCAAGATGTCATGGAACAACTCTTTCCCAATCAAATATTAAGCCCAAATGGGAAAAAATGTGCTCACATCATTCATAGTAGAATGAGGTTGCACGTAAATTGGAACTTGGCGAACAACGAAAGGAAAAAAGGAAAGGGTTGAATTTAAGTTATAAAAGAATGACAAAACGTCCTTATTAGACATATTAATAGGGCTCAATTGATTGATGAATAGCCCATAACAAATAACCAACCTAGGAGAAACTGATGGAGCACCAAGTTGTGGAAAATATGCTCTCAACCACAATTGAGTGAGCCAAAGAGGCCCGCTGCCGGTAGGAGATGCATCATTCCTCAACTAAAATTGAAGGGAAGACATACTCTATAAAAGGCAGTTAAGAATAACGAACAAAGATTTAGAGATCTACCACGTGCTAATTCATACGCTATAGGCAAATAACTCATGGAAGGTTTAACGTTGGGTACACAAAGAACATATTTACAAAGCCAAACTTGAAGAAAGGCAACACGCTCAGCATGAGTAGATTTAACACTAGAATTGTTATAAAGTTCTTGATATCCGAATAAGAGTCAGTGTATCTCTTATCAAATTTTGGGACAGCAATAATAACCAAAATAGAAGGAGAAACGGTGTCGCCCAAAGGCGGAAAATTAACTAAGGCTCCAACATCCCTCATAGTAATGGACATTGGGCCAAGTGGAAAGATAAAAAGTATTGTATTTAGAAGACCAAAAGCTCAAAACAATAACACATGATCATAGATTGGAGGGATTGAGAGCGATTTCTAATAAATCAGAAATCCTAGCACGATCAAAAATCGCATTGGTAAGACCATGATTTGTCATACGTGCATGCCAAAGGCTGAAAGTAGTATCAGTTTTTGGCCAAGTACGAATACCTTTTTCACGGATTGGCTTTAGCGGAAAATGGTTTAGAAAAGGAGGATCTTGAGTGCAAGGGAACAATTGGCCCACCGATGCTTGCCCAACAAAATCAGTGTCAATAAATGATTGGCCCAGGTAGAACTCGTGGAGATCGGGATTGGTCGGTAAAAGGGAAGCTAGATTTATATACAGTTTGGTAGAAGCTTTTGGAAGTCTTCAAAATCAAGGGAGTTGTCTGAAGAGCTCTTTGAAGTCGACATTTACTACAAATTATAATCTTCTTGAGAGTTTTGGGAGTGTAAGTATTTGAGTAGAGAAGCAAGAAGATGAACAGTGATCTTTATAGGCAAAATGAAACGTGGCGACGCAGAACGTATGTACAATGGCACGATGAAGTAATGTGTTCTTTGGTTTATAGGAGTTGCGTATATTGCACTTTTTGGGATGTAGAAGGTCATTGTCAAACAAAATAATGATTGGAGCTCTCCGCCCTTTTTGGATTTCAAGTATCGCGGGAAAGTATAAAAGACAAATATGACATAAGATTAATAATTGATATTAATTTTGCCATATTGGGGGGTAATTGTTGACATAAAAAAATGAGGCACAATTGAATGGTCCAAAGAATGAAGCCTAGTTAGGAAACTCGAAGGTTGAGCCCAAATGAAACCATGTAAAAACCCAAGACGGAGTTGTGTAGCGGATGCCCATCATCGTTCGAGCCAGCGAGACACCCAAGATCTAGATGAGTATTGTGAAAACCTAAGACGTAGTTGTGTAGCGAAGACCCATCATCGCTCAAGCCTGCGAGATGCCCAAGATCTGGGCGAGCATGGTGTCTTGTTGTTATTTAAAGCAATGGTTATTGAAACAGTTAATGAACGATCTTATCACATTCCACGACCCAAGAATCTCGGTTGCAAATAGTTAAATGATTGGAGTAATAGCAGCAGTTAAAAACGGTAGTTTCTTGACAAGTTATTCATTATGGATGAAGTTGATAGTTATAGGGCGATGAACAGTTTTCAAACGGTTCTTAAAAAAAAAACTATCAAGGGGGTATCAAAGAGAAAAGAGAACATAGAAGATGGGGCCGAATCAAATCACACTCCAACAGAGAATTATGTAATTTCGTTTCTTTTAGTTCTTCTTGTTAAGGCGCCTTCGATCGGTGTATATCCATTTTTACGCTGCTATCTTGAACAATTTAAATTAGAACCTTTTACTTGTAATGTTATAGCTGAAAATGCTAGTGCCAAATGGACATATACATAGTTTTTGTAAGAACAAAGAGGGAAAAAATGTATATGTTTGTTGAAATATCCTTGGAATAAAAATGCCATATTTATAAGACAATTACAACTATGATATGGAAAATTACAAGAAAAGAAACTAAGATGTTTACGTACTCTGTAATAATGAATGATTATAATTTTTTTATTCTAACATTCCCACAAACTCAAGATGGTGAAGATATTGCTAGCTTGAGTTTGTTAATCAAGTCATAAAATCTTTAGGTGAATAAGCTTTAGTAAACACGTTAGCACTCGAGGATACAAAAACGACATGAATAGTATTTTGAAGAATATGTTGACCAATCAAAACGGCAATCGTTTTCAATCTGTTTTGTTCGCTTGTGGAACAGATCATTGTGATCAATCTAAATAGAACTTTGATTATGACAATTGAGAGACGAATCGTCATGTAATAATCATCTCAATCGAATAAGTTCAAAAATAGTATTTGCTAAAGCCCAATATTCTACTTCAGTACTAGAACAAGTTTTGACTGATTGATTTTTACTTCATCATGAAATAAGTGAATCACCTAAAATAATAATAATAATAATCAATGGTGTATCCCTATCAGTTGGATCATCAGCCCAATCAACAACAGACTAGGCTCCTAACTCAGGAGGGGACTGAGCACAAATTCGGAGTCCATAAAATAGAGTTTCTTTGATGGTTGGTAGAATACGAAGAATATCAACAAAGTTAGTAGTCTAAGGGGGTTGGCTTGAACTAACTAACCACTTGGACTAGTAAATCTAAGATAGACCAAACTTCCAATCAAAGGTCGGTAAAGACTAGAATTTTCAATGGAGCTTAATTAATAAGTGTATTTTATGCGCTTATCCGTGAAAAAAGGCTATTGGAGCTTAATTTAAGTTTCGATAGTTAAATTCGACAATTGAAAAGTTTGGAGACTAAATTGTAAACTTTTGAAACTTGCCTTGGGTCAACTATAATGATTTTATAATGAAGAGGACTTAATTGCAAATATTAAAGATGAAGGACTAAAATTATATGAGAAAATGAGTTGGAAAAAGGGATTTGTTTCTTTTTTTCCTCTCAAACTCTTTAATGGAATTCAATTTGAACAAGGATTTTGTTTAAATCTTATTCTATAAATACATATCATAGTCCAATGATAAATGCATTTTGTGCATTTATTTTGATCAAATTACTAAACTTTTATATCGTCAAGTTATTAATTTTTACTTAACTTAGGTTAATTTTATTTTGTTTCAGTGTCAGACCAATTTCTAAGCAATTGGAAAGGAAGAATGACAAAATCGAATGAAATTTATAATTTTGGGATCAAACTCCACAAGTTAGAATTTGAGGACATTGGTTGCACATTGATGAACTCAAGGACTAAATTGTACTATTTTAAAAGAATTGAGGGCTTAAAGAAAATAAAGCCTTAATTGGCATTGAGATTTGAAACATGCCTCAACTTTAAATTGTACTGATAATGGAATTGAAGTTTTTTGATTAGAAATGCTGCAGGCAGATTAATAAAGGGAGGACTCCTAATTGGAAAAGAAATGGGTGGTTGGGATTAAATATATATACACGCATACAAGGAGACGGGCAGAGAGGAGGAGACTGTGAAATTCTTTTCAATTCACGCAGCAGCTTTAAGGAAAAACTGATTGGTTGCTAGGAGATATTATACATACACACAGATGCAAAGAGGCAGAAAAAGAGAAAAAAGCTACAGACAAGAAAAATAAAAACAAAGAAGAAAAGTCAAAGGAAAAAGAGAGAAAAACAGTAGAGAATAGAGAAAAAGAGGAAATAACAAGAAATAATAATAAATAAATAAAATGCAAACACCAAAAATTTTCACGCTTCGTCAATTTTTGGTGATGTCTTTTCACTTTTTATTGTTTTTATTTTTCAAAGTATGAATAACTAATTTTTATATTAAGGAAAACAATTTAATCTACTTGTGATCCTTTATTTTTATATTCAAGATTTATGTAGTTTATTTATTTATATGTTGATTTTATTATGAGTTTAATGCATTAAATCACTTGATCAATAATTTGATGATTAAGTGAGTCTCTTACGAATCGAGAGACAAATTTGAGGTTTAGACCATATAATAAAATTCGATAAATTAGTATAACGTGTAGAAATACAAATATTAATTATTGCGGTAATAATATGAATTCTTAGAACCAGTGTTTTGTTTAACTAAAATTGATTCACATAGAGATATGAAATTGAATTAGTTAAATATGATCAATGAGAACTCAAGAGGGGTAAATTGAATAAAATAGAAGAATTTGATCGAACACTACATTAGGTTATGAATTTTGAATTAAGAACAAATGTGATCAATAAATGAAATTGTTACTTCATAATATTCATCACATATTTGTTTATTCAATTATCCATTGTTTGCAATTTTTTAATACTTTATGTTAGTTTTAGGTAGTTAATTCATAAAAGAAAAATAATTTTCATGACTTTTACCGTACTTTATTTGTTTACTTTCATCAAATAAGAGTTAAAAAAAGTAGATTAAATCTAAAGTATAGTTCTCGTAAGAACGATAATCTGGACTCAAAAGTCCATTATATTACTTGTTACGATATAAAAAAAATGCAGCACCCAACAGTTAAAAACAAGACTTGTGAAGTTTCATTATACATATATATTCAAGCTAAGACTTGTGGTGGGATTCATTATACACATATTAGACAAGCTTAAAAGGAGGGGAAAATCAATAAATCAATCAAGTTAATGTTTCAAGATTTTACAAGAAAATGCGAAATCCTTGTACAAGATCTTCTTCTTTTTTCCTTTAAATTCGATTATGTACTTTAATCCTGTTAGTAAACTAGCAAGAATTAGATGTATGCCCTGATACCACTTATTAGGAATTAATGACGATATTATATGATACAATATGAAGTAAAAATCACAACATAAGAAGAACACAAGAAAATTGACAGGGGAATGGAAAAAGAAAACAACAATATTTTGTATCTAATGCTATTCAAAGTCTATACAAAGCCATAATTTCGTGGAGTATATATAGGACACAAAATAATATGATTTTGATGGAAAGAGGATAAAAGATAAATCAGAAAAATGGAAACAAAATCTTCACGGATAATACCAACGCTAGAGCAGCAAAGCTCATGCAGTCTCTCACGGTAGGTGAGTGACAAACTCCCTGTTCTAAGCGCTCGAGCGGGAGATGAGCGTTCAATGAGCCAAAATGCGACGACTTCTTTTCCTTGGTCCATCTTTAGACTTCTTCAAGGTCTCTTCAACCAAACCACCAATACTCAAAGGAATTTGGGTCATAATTCAACCAATTTTTATTTTTTTAAAAAAAAATTCTTCTCCCACGATGTTTAATTAAGTATTTAGTTAGGATGAATGACTATAACTTAGTTTTGAACCTTAATTTTAATTACAAAGTTTTATATCCTTAATTGATTTTGTGAATTCTTTTTACTTCCGTTGTTAATGCTTGAATTAATTGGCCACTAATTCATTGATTTTGTAAGTGACAATTATGTAGAGATACGAATTATTTGTTTAGACCACACAATAAAAGTTGAAAACTAGTATAAAAGTATAGAAATACATTTTCTAGTTAATGCGATCGTTACATGGATTATTAGATATTTAATGCGTTTAACTAAAGTATATTTGGATTTACATAGAGATATGGAATTTACTTAATTAAATATAATTAATTTGAATTCGAGAGATGTAAATTGAATATGTTAGAAGAATTCAACCGGATAAACATAATCAATTGTATAAAACTTGGTAATTGAGATTAAGGAAATATATGGTGAATTTATGAACCATAACACTTAAATCATCATATAGAAAATCATTTTTATTGTTTTAGTAAGTTTAAAATAAAAAATCACTAAAAGAAAATAACTTTTTTCTATTTTGTTATGAATCAAATTGAATTTATGAGTAATTTAACCAATTGTTATATAATAGTTCTCATGGGAACGATTATCCGGACTCTTAGATCCACTTTATTACTTGTTACATTTTGTACACTTGCGAGATATAGAATCGACAACAATTATCAATCAAATTAACTCGAGATATCTTATATAAGCATATTTTACTTGCGACAAGTAGTATTATGTATTGTCAAAAGAGGTCTCTAATATCAAGCAATAGTTAAGTAAGCCAAGATCTCTCATATCAAACTGTTTTTTGAGATATTCTTTGAATTCACCAATACCTTGAAAGTCATTACCTATAAATAATCACACCATCAACATAAAGGAGAAGAATAAGACATTGATCAGTTTTGCAAATCAATAGGGCATGATTATATGAACGGGAAGAATGGCTAAACTGATGAACTGTCTTACTGAATTTTTCTAACCATGCATTAGAAGCTTGTTTAAGACTATACAAAGCTTGTCGACACTATAAACTTAGACACAAAATGAACTATCCCAAAATGGACAAAGATTTCATCTTGGACACAACTGTAAACTTCAAAAAAACAAAACTAAGTTTTCCTTTTTAAGTTTCCAGCTGAATACATGAAGTGACGACCATCTTCGTTTTCTCTATTCCTTAAAATGCTTGCACGTCTAGTGTTTCCTTCCCAACCTTGAACAATTTAGCCAGAAGGTTCGCATGTTGAATTTTGCTGGCATCTAATCATAAGTCATTTATCAAATTCCCCCACATACTTAATCACAAACACACTACAAATGTGACTGCATGATGTGTACTAGAATGTTATTCTAAATTGATAAAAGTATCTATCGGGTTTTGATACACAATAAATCTGAGACAATGATTAAAAGCAGTTGTCGAATAATTTATCAAACACCATAGACTTGGCTCAACCCAAAAACAACCAATTGGGCTTTCGGTTGGCCTAAGTTAGTGCGCCCAATTGGATGGTGACATGTGAGTTAGTTGGCCCATTTATTGATAATTTGGGACTTGGATATTAGCCCATTTATTTGACTAGCTTGGGCTTTTAGTTAGCGGTCCAAATAATGTGTTTGGCCCATTTGGAAAGAAGAGTTCTTTTTTGGCCCATTATTGGAGGTAACCTAATCTATCGTTTATATTCACTTGGATTGTTCCAGCCATGTGTGTGCACGCTACAATAGAGAGAGAGAGAGAGAGAGAGAGAGAGAGAGAGAGAGAGAGAGAGAGAGAGAGAGAGAGAGAGAGAGAGAGAGAGAGACGATATGTCGGTAGGTAGTTGAGAGTTTCAACCATTGCTTCATCATTTCTTCTTCCTCCCTTCCCTTTGTGATATTGTAGCCACCACCATCATCCTTTGTAGGTAGGAAAATAGAAGCAACCAAAGTGCAAAAATGGTTGTGGGTTGAGCTTGGCTAAGGTGGTATTCATTTTCTATGCCCGGAATTAAAACTTTCTCTTGGATTTTAGCAACAAATGGTATGAGAGCTATTGGTGTTGATAAATATGTGATTTTTGGGTGCCAAAACCGAATGGAAAATGGCTAGAATCAACTAGAAAATCGGGCAGAAAATAGGGAAGAAATTATCCAGATTTTTCTTTAAGGTGTTGGATTGATTTTTTGCATTTTCTGGCCAAACGACACATTCTTTAGAGAAACCAAGACCACTAGCGTGACATGCAGGTTGAGGCGTTTTGGTAGAAGTTGAGCGTTAGAGACACACGTGCCGATGACGGCGCATGAAGCCTACACGTAGCCACAGCGACAACACGTAGCTGTGCGTGAGGTGAATTCCGGTGATGGCATCAAAAGACAGAATATTACGAACAAGGTGGTGGAGCATGCAGTGATGTGGGATTTCAATTTCGAGTAATATAGTGAAATTTGGACGATTTTGCCCTTCGACGTTCGACTATCATTTTGTGTCGTCACAGTTGCTGAAAGCTTTAGGGTGAATAGTGATAGCCATAAAGCGATGATTTGTATCTCTCCTAGCATACGGACCAACAGATATGGTCCGCTCGGTATCGTGTTCTTACATTTTTATTATTACAATTGTGGCTATCGTGTAGGGTAATAACTTACTTTTTATATTAGAAGTCATCACGTGAGATGACATTAGGATTGAGGTTACCGTGGAGCGATAACCATTGCCTATTGCCAATGGCAGATCCAAAATATTAAGTCAGCTATGGTGGTCTTTGATAACCATAATAATAAGATTTTTTTATTGATATTTAATTACATAATGTTAAAAAAAATTCAATTAGTATATAAATGCACTAAAACGTAAAAAACTCATATACATTTGAAAATATAATCAAATACAACCTAAAATAATAAAAAAAAAAAATACATTTTTCAATTATATATATACGATCAAGTTTCAAGTCTTTTTTTTTTTTTTTTTTTTTTACGAACTCAAATGAAATAGTTTATGCATAAAACATAATTAAATGGCAAAGACAAGCTCCGAATTTAGGCGAAAGTTATGCAAATTTTTGAAAACAATGATTTTTAAAACTAAAATTACTTTTGGCCCATCAAACTTTTAAAAGAAAAAGAACATCACTTAGATTGTCCAAATTTGGATTTTATAAAATAAATTAATAAAACCTAACAATAAAAGTATATATATCGTAGAGTAATGATTTGAGTCAATAAATTCTTTAAAGAAATTATTTGGAAAATGAAAACTAATAATATATAATTATTTCGTATTATTTATTAATTAAACAAAAAAGTAAAAAAAATATAGAATTGAACCCCATACTTCTAATGCAAAAGATGGTCCTTCTACCATGTGAGCTACACTTCTTGCTGTTGAACAATGTAATTATTAATTAATATTTAGTTATTATTTACATATTTAAAAATTAAAAGGAAGAATGTTGTGAAAGAGAATCGAACCCAACAATCAAATGTGGAAGACAGATCCAAATGATCTACGCACCATTTCTTAATTAAACTTTTTTCTCAACGAATCTAGCACGGACGGCTGCGCCGGCTCGTCGGGAGCATGATCCGCCCCTGCCTATTGCTCGACATGGGAATTATTTGTCTTAATTCTTTGTGAATTTGTTGTTAATTGTTTCCTCACTATTAGAATTGTATGTAATCTTAGGAAAGTTGTGTTTGACTATTCTATATGAATTGTATCTGTAGTTTCCTTATGGTTGTTGTTGGTTGCATTTTGTGTTTTGTGTACTTTTTGGTAAGTTAGTGAGCCCAATTGGATAGTGACATGTGAGTTACTTGGCCCATTTATTGGTAAGTTGGGTCTTGGATATTAGCCCATTTATTTGACTATTAGTTGGTGGTCCAATTAATGTGTTTGGCCCATTTAGAAATAGGAGTTTTTTTGGGCCCATTATTGGAGATAACATAATGCATCATTTATATCCACTTAGGTTGTTCCAACCGTGTTTGTGTGCTACAATTGAAGAGGGAGGGAGGGAGGGAGAGATGCAGCAGGCATGTAGGTGGGTATTTGAGAGTTTCAAAAATTGCTTCATTTTTTTCGTCTTCCTCCCTTTCATTTGGGATATTGCAGCCACCACTGTCATCCTTTGTGAGTGGGAAAATAGAGGCAACCAAAGTGCAAAATGGTTTTGGGTCGAACTTGGCTAAGGTGACATTCGTTTGATTGTTTTCTGAGCTCGGAATTAAAGCTCTCTTGGATTTTAACAACAATATCATATCCACAATGAAAGAATCACAATATGCACAAACTAACAAAGCACTATGCAAATACCCAAAATACATTTTTAAAATGACTTCTTTTCGGCTTAATATAGTATAAGTAACTCAATAAATATGTAGTTACTCAAAATTTCATTAAAAATTTCACGTTGTACTTAGCTTTTGTTGGGTAGAAATTAAAATTAAAATTCAAGTCAATAATTAATTTTAACCACATATTTTATGGGACCCACAATTCTCAACCACATGTTTCATTAAATTTTATCAAAATTTACTATAAATCTGATTTTAATACCCATAAAACAGGAGTTTAAATGTGAAGGCAAACGTAAGACCCTTTCATAGCTTCGAATATTATATTTATTAAATGCCTTGTAATTTGTAGCTATCCTAGGCTTCCTATCATTATTTATTTACACTATAGAAATTGTAATGCAATCAATGAATAATATAATATTACTATTTTTCATCATAGACCTCAATTGATTAAGCCGTGAGAAATTGTAATGAAATTAATGAATAATATAACATTATTATTTTCATCATAGACATCAATTGATTAAAGCCTTGAGTGATTTTGTTAAAAATATTTTTTTAGAATGGTAGTTAAAAAATAAGAAAACATTATGGTTTCCCATGCAAAATTATTTTACTGACAGAATTTATGAATGAAAATGAGTTTAAAGAAATGTAGATTTGAAAAAAAAAAAAAAAAAAAGGGACTAAAAGTAAAAGAAGGATTCGTCGACATGGTGTTTTGATGAAATTATATATACAAAAAATGTTGTTAAAGGGCTTGTTAAGCCTTCTACAGCAAGGCTCCGTGCATGGCCACATGACATCCACACAGTAAACAAAATTGAGCTCACACTTCACATCATTATACCTATATGGTAATTTGGCCGAACTTCCATGAAGAGGTTGAACCCCTATGGAGAGGCCAAACCCATATGACGGCCCAAGCCCTCACGGATGAGACGAGGTAGTAGAACTGATGCAAACGATCTTCCATACAAGATGATGTCGCGTATCTCTTCATCCAGCGATTATGATTTCTTACCTTTTGATATAAAAACTCACACTTAATGTCATCTAAAAGTAATGCAAGTTTATGCTCTCAACATAAAACTTTTACAATCTCTATAGCACCTGGATCCAAACCCCTTTTATTTAAATGGCTAATGTTCTAAGTGCGTTGCATACTCAAATATTTACTCATGAAAATATTGACTTGACCATTGGAGTGTACATGGCCGCCTTCATCCACTCTGAAAAAGGCCATGTAAGACATACGATTTGTCCAAGTGTGCAAAACAAATGCTTACGTGGACGAGAAATGACTCAAAATATGTGGCCACGTTACCCTTACAAAAATGAGGTCAACAAATTGGTACTGTCTGTGAAAACCCACACTATAACTAGGAGCAAACCTCATGGAAAAATCATACCAGAAAAGTGTTTCAACTTCTCTCTTGAAGAAAGATTTTGTTCTTGAATAAAGAACAAGGGGAAGTTCCCGAAAAGAAAGAAGATCCTAAGTATTCTTTGCTATTAGTTTTATATTACTTGAAAAATGAGTATTTATAGTGAAAAAATTCATTCGAAAGACTCTTTTCTTTGAAGAAAAGAGGCATCTACCATCCATGAGTCCCAACAATGATGATTCTCATTCAAGAAGAAAAAGGGAGATTTCTGAATAAGAGATCCTCCGGACTAATATCAATCACCATCAACCCTACCACTAGCACCGTCGAAGCGATAGGATAACGAATTGCTTCGCCGAGAGGTGGAAAAATTGGCGCCAACGTGAACAGCATAACGCAACAAAATGCTACTATGTAGCAGCTCCTTATACAAATACAAGAACAAGCAGACTATCAAATGCTCCAAAATGCGCCTCAAGCAGGCGTCTTCAACAACAGACCGAGGAAGAAGTGCACAGCCATGTTAGCCCTAGTAAAAAGGAAGCAAAAATGGATGTGTCCACAAATTACACATCTAGCTGACCTGCGCACGATCCAATTCCAAAGAGAGGATAACGTTCCTCCTGAATATCAGTGAGGGTGAAGTCCTCAGATGCTTACTAGTATCTTTGACAAGATTAGCCCTAATATTCCTAGAAATAGGTCCTTTCAACTGCCTCCAGTAGCAAGGTCTCATGATCACATCAGAATTATACGTTCCAAGATGTCCTGTCGCCTAGAAATAGGCAGGAGAGAAAGCCAATAGAGGCCATAAGGAATCAAGTAGGACCCTCACAACTACCTCGGTATCAAGTTGGTGAGGGAGATTTATACGGGCCATACAGGTCCTACGAACTGGATGACAACAATGACGCCCTCTCGTTGTTGTAAAAGCTAAGGAGTGGCCACGTCCCAAGTCATTCGTTTCTCCAAGGACTCCTAAGTATGATGGGAAAGATGGCCCAGTAAAGCACCTTAGCAACTACATGACTCACATGAGCTTGAGGGGTGCCAAACCATCACTAAAATGTAGAACAACCTTACTCTTAGTGAAGTGGCCGAAATATGGTATAGTAGAATACTAGGAAGGAGAATCAAGAGTAGGTTTGAACTCAAAAATGCATTCTTTAACCAGTACATATCTAACAAAGATAGAAAAGCCCATATTCAATGCCTCCAAGATATGAGGTCGAAAGTCAATGAAATGCTGAAAAGCAACTTAGCCCGTTTAATTAATGAGATGACCTACTACGAGCAGGTCACTGATAGAGAGACACTCTCAGCTTTGAGGGAAGGCTTCAACAAGAACCCCACCACCTATAATGTATTAATGAAAATGATGAGAAGCGAAAATCGTCAATGAAGAATTGATTGATCACTGCAATAGAACCATTATGGGGCTCTCACTTCCCCAAAGGCGAAGAAGAGTACCCGTCTCCCACTTGGCCCAAGCCCTCACTATAACCACTTTGAATGTTGTGCCTTTATTAGCTTATGAAGAGGTTTGACATAGCACCCTAAGGCAACCAACTTACTAAATTGGCTTATAAAGAGGTTTGACCTAGCACCCTAAGGCAACCAACTTACTAAAGGGAAAGAGGCAAACAACGGGAGAATAAGCCTAGAAATAGGTCGTATTGCACCTATAATCGAGCCTACAGATATGATACAAATTAGTATATGTCATTACCACAATATATGGAGCGAATTGATCCTCAAGTGTCTAGAAGAAGTGATCATTCCATGCAAGTAAACCAGTCTTTGTCTATGCAGGATCCTCAACCTATGATGGATGAAGATATATAGAGGCCCAGAAATGGGCAAAAATAAAGAAGAGACTCCCAGTGAAAGTGAATAATGCACTAATTCGAAAAATAGACAGAATATTCGGAGGTCCATATATTGGAGGCAAAACTAGAAACGTCCAAAAGAACTAAGCAAAAGAGGCCAAAGACCCTTTAAATGGCTAGATACATAGTCAATAACAACCTCCAAGAGGCTAGAAATGTGCAACCCATCACCTTTATCCAAAAAGATACAATGGGACTGTACTACCCCCGTTGCAATGTCTTGACAGTAAGAGTTGTTGTAGCACGCAATGGGCTGAAGTATATGCTAGTAGACAACGGGAGCTTCATTACCACTCTATTTGGAACCGCATATAACACATTGCTGGGAGATCGAACTCACCTCATGACATCTTCACTATATGGATTCATCGACAACAACATTGTCCTAAAGGACAAGATCACCATTGCAGTGGAAATGGGCTCACCCATTCAAGTAGCTCGCCATTACATGGAAGTCCGCCTACCATGAAGTATTAGGAAGTCTAGCTCTAAAAGTGTTATGGAATATCACCTCCACCTATATGAAGTTTCCCATCAAATATAGCATTGCTACAGTTAGAGGTGATCAGATGGAAGCAAGGAAATTTCACTTGAATTCTCTAATGAAAATCGAGCTTCGAAATATAAACACGGTGTTATTGGACACCAAAATGCTCAATGCACATGAAGAAAGGTAGATTCCTAAATAAAGGGAAACTTCGATATGGTAGACGTCTTCTGAAGATGGAAAGATCCATAAAGAAAGGATGACCCTCGAAGAAGGAAACATATACGATGAGTTGGACCTTCACATTATGTAGTACAACTCACAAACAGTTTGTTGGAAGAACAAAGAGCTTTCTAGTAGACCCTCAAGATCCCATCAAAGCACTACAAATGGAAACGAATCTACTCATGGAAGCCAAGGAGAAGTTTAAAAACTTTCCTATACAAGAATTTTGATGCTTTTACTTGGAAGTACGAGGACATGATAGTCATTGACTCCAAGGTCAGTTGTTACAATCTCAAAATTGATCCCAAAGTTGCCCCGCATAAGAAAGAAATGACCCTTAACCCTAAGAAATATAAGACCCTAAATGAAGAAGTGGAGAAATTGATAACCAACGGTTTTATTAGAGAGGCCACATACCTCATGACATCTTCACTATATGGATTCATCGACAACAACATTGTCCTAAAGGACAAGATCACCATTGCAGTGGAAATGGGCTCACCCATTCAAGTAGCTCGCCATTACATGGAAGTCCGCCTACCATGAAGTATTAGGAAGTCTAGCTCTAAAAGTGTTATGGAATATCACCTCCACCTATATGAAGTTTCCCATCAAATATAGCATTGCTACAGTTAGAGGTGATCAGATGGAAGCAAGGAAATTTCACTTGAGTTCTCTAATGAAAATCGAGCTTCGAAATATAAACATGGTGTTATTGGACACCAAAATGTTCAATGCACATGAAGAAAGGTAGATTCCTAAATAAAGGGAAACTTCGATATGGTAGACGTCTTCTGAAGATGGAAAGATCCATAAAGAAAGGATGACCCTCGAAGAAGGAAACATATACGATGAGTTGGACCTTCACATTATGTAGTACAACTCACAAACAGTTTGTTGGAAGAACAAAGAGCTTTCTAGTAGACCCTCAAGATCCCATCAAAGCACTACAAATGGAAACGAATCTACTCATGGAAGCCAAGGAGAAGTTTAAAAACTTTCCTATACAAGAATTTTGATGTTTTTACTTGGAAGTATGAGGACATGATAGTCATTGACTCCAAGGTCAGTTGTTACAATCTCAAAATTGATCCCAAAGTTGCCCCGCATAAGAAAGAAAAGACCCTTAACCCTAAGAAATATAATGCCCTAAATGAAGAAGTGGAGAAATTGATAACCAACGGTTTTATTAGAGAGGCCACATACCTAAAGTGGATATCCAATGCAATCCAATCTTGGTAAAGAAGCACAGTGGCAAATTGAGGGTCTGCATAGATTTCTCCAATCTCGACCAAGCTTGCCCTAATGAGAGTTTTCTTCTTCTAAGAATTGACAAGTTCATGGACTCTACTGTGAAATAGGAGTTGCTGAGTTTCATGGACATCTATTCGGGTTACAGTCAAATTTTCATATATCTCGCGGATGAAGAGCACATCTTTCATCACTAATAGAGACCTTTATTGCTACAAGGTGATACTCTTTGGGTTGAAAAATATCGAAGACACCTACTAAAGGCTTGTCAATACAATGTTTGTCAACCTCATTGGCAAAACTATGGAAGTCTATGTAGATAATATACTTGTAAAGAGCTTCAAGACAAAAGATTATACAGAGTACCTAAAGGCAACTTTTCAAATTCTAAGGAAGTATAGGATGAGGTTAAACCCCTTTAAATGTGCATTTAGTGTTGCACCTGAAAAGTTCCTAGGTAACATGCCAACCAAAGGAGAATAAAAGCTAACCCTGAAAAGATTAAAACCTTGCTAGAGATGAGGTTTCCTTAAAAACTAAAAGATGTGCATTGTATCTTAAAAGTCATCGACAAATATCTTTCCTTCTTCAAAGTCCTCAAACGAGGAAGAAGTTCAAATGAAATGAGAAGTATGAAGAGACTTTTCAGAGGTTGAAGAAGCACCTAAGACATGCATAACTCCTCTCAAAACCAAAGGCTGATGAGCCACTGCTAATTTATTTGGCATATCTGAGGAGGCCATCAACTCGATCTTTTTAAGAAAAGAATGCAACAACCAACTGCCTACTTATTATGTAAGCAAAGTCCTTCTACCAATGGAGGCTTACTTCCCAGACATGAAAAAGCTTTCCCTCGTCACCACGTCAAGAAAGTAGGGTCTTACTTTTAGACCCATAGCATACATGTACTAACAAACTTTCTATTTAAGCAGGTGCTTCAAAAGCTTGATACTTCGTGGAGGCTAATGAAATAGGCTATGGAACTAAGTGAATTCGATATTATTTACAAACTGAGAACCTCCATCAAAGGTTAAGCCCTTGCAGACTTTGTAACGACATTCACCAATGCCTTTGAAATAGATGTGGCTATGGAACCTATTACGGGCCCTCAGAGCCCATCCACTTAGTCCATCCAGGTCATTCGCCACATATTGCGCTACTTAATTCTGTGCTGCCACGTGGTGGACAAACTAGATTTGCACTGGGCAAATTGAATTTGCACCGGACGAAACTAAATTGTATTGAATGAACTGAATTTGATGCCCAGAACCAAAATGCTACTGCTCCCTTGTAGAAGAACCGAACTTATCCGCCATATACTACGGATGCAAAGCCCCGCACTCTGCTACGTCTCACACACCTCCCTCTAGCTTACCAAAATCTTTTATGAGGACATCTCTCCAAAGTCAAGTCCTTAGACTGATTGATGGGATGTGTGATAGGCTACAAACGGTCAACTCATGTTGATATGTCAAAAATCATTTAATGCCAGCCACCCTATGGATTGACAGATTGACACCTATGAAGGGATGACCCATTCGAGATCCGAAAGCACGTGTCCCCCATCCAACAACTCTCCTCTTCCTTTCTCTAGTATAAATACCCCCACACTATAATAAAGGAGTTCCCATTCTGATCTTGTCATTCTAGTCTTTTAAGTCTAAAAAATCTTTCATTATATTTACTCACATTCTCAACCGAACTTCACTTTTCGATTTACTGAAATACTGAATTGACCATCGGAGTACTCACAGCCACTTTCACCCCATTGAAAAAGGCATGAGTGACTAAATGTGTGTTACCATGCGTAGGGAAGAGCTTACGTGGAGTCGCGTTAGCCACATGTCATAACTATTTTTCGAGGTCAGTAGATTGGCGTCATCTGTGGTCTCTTACTTAAAGAGTTCAACCTATCAGCCCATTTCTTGTAAGCAGCCAAGGTAGTTTTCAATTCCCTCGCCCTAGCCACACTTCGACGGATTGTGGCGAAGTCAGGTCTCAATGGTTTCTTCTTTAAAAATTATCTACAAGAAAAGGAAATGTTAAGTGTATTCAGATAAGTTTGCAGTTGATTACATCCTAATGGAACAAAAAATTAAAGCTCACCTTGAGTTGCCATTAACCCGTGTAGAGTGAAGCTGGTGTTTTTGTCAATCAGCTCGCTGAAGCTCCGATCAAGGGCTATTGGTAGATGGAACTGATGATGTTCCACTGCTCTTCGAAGATCTCACGCCTCAGTAAAGAGCCTGCAAACCACGAAAATATTAAGCAACAAGAAATAGCTCCAAGTAAAGTTAGCTAGGTAAGATGACTTACTAGTTGTGGAGTAAGAAGTGGAGACAGTAAGAAGAGCCATGTGGTCATTCTTCATGGTGTCCCATCTCCCAGCAACCTAGAACCAGGACTTCCGCCACTCCTTCAGCGAAGAGGGCATATCTACCATGAGTCAAATCCCCCCACTTTTTTCACCCCCGGCTATGCTCTTAGGGAAGTAATAGGATTGGAAAACACTAAAAGGCATATCTACACCTAGGTTGGTCTGACGCCAAAGCATCCACGACCTAACCATCTGAGCCCAAGAGTTTGGGTGGAGTTTGGTCGAAGCCAACCCATAGGAGTGGAGGACTAACCTAAAGAATGGGTGAAAAGGGAGTCTAAGGCCAACCTTCAATAGGTCTCGCTTATGACCACACAACCCAGCCTCGAATAACATGCCCTCTCGTTAGGGTTTGGTATTATCAGGTTTATGTTATCAAGAATCCTAAAATCCCGTCTACTTCCGTTGTGATTTTGGAGGGACAGCTAGAAGGCCCCTTATTGGATAGAAGTATCCACGGGTGAGGCGTATAGTCTCCATATGTTTTCTCCCGTCCTGATAAATTTCCCTATTTCACCCAAAGAGACAACTTTTGGATCTTTCATAATTGAACTCTCAACACTTTGCCTCTCCCAACTAATAGAAGTGTTTCTAGATGTCTCAGAAGTCATTCAATCAAATTTTGAAACAAAATGAAGCGAGTAAAGAATGAATAGTTTACCTAAAAAGTTATACGTCAAAAGGGAAGACGATCGTCATGAAATTTTGAAAAGGTCCCCGGGGTTTCAAAGTCTTAGTCATTGAAAAAATGGAAACAGAGTAAAACTAGAGGTAGAAGGGAGAAAAATAAGAGCTTTTACAAAGTAAACTTTATGAAATGCAGGAACTTAGCCTTATATAGGTGTCTCTAGTTCACCCCCGCCGTTATATCATTGTTGATCACATCTTGGACGTCCAAATCTACGGTTCATCATAATCATTGAAACCAAATGTTACGTAAGTCGATGGTCCTAATGAAACGGTGTACTTCACATACCGCCCAAGCGCGTCGTCTTTAGCTCTCCCAGTCGTTGCCATGATTACCATTTATTGCCTGGGAGGCGTGTATTGGAAGCAAGCGATGCCCACAAAAACTACCTTAGGAAGATGCGAGAATTGCCAAATCATTAGCACACAACCTAAGGCTATCTTATTAGTAGATACTTCATCCTTCAGCCAAGATGTCGCTTCTACCACAACTTTTCTCAAAGTTGCCAATACTCAATGCTTCGTCCTTCAGCCATGATGTTGTTTCTACCACAACTTTTCTCAAATTTGCCAACACTCAACGCTTCATCCTTCAGCCAAGACGTCGCTTCTACCACAACTTTTCTCAAAGTTGCCAATACTCAACGCTTCATCCTTCAGCCAGGACGTCGCTTCTGCCACAACTTCTATCAAAGTTGTCAATACTCAATGCTTCGTCCTTCTATCAGGACGTCGCTTCTACATACCTTTTTGTTTCTTCTACAACAACTAGTGCGTACACCCTATAAAATGACATGATATAGCCACATCAATAAAGTCCATATAATATATAAATATCCATTCACGGACTTGAGGGACTGTTGTTATAGGCCTTCAGAGGTCCTCCACCTTGTCCATCCAAGTCATCTATCACATATTGTGCTACTTAATTTTGCGCTGCCACGAACTGGGTTTGCACCAGACGAACTGAATTGTATTGAATGAATTGAATTTGATATCCCGAACTGAAACGCTATTGCTCACTCGTAGAAGAGTCGAACTCATCTACCATACACCACAGATGCAAAGGCCCACACTCTACTACATCCCACATTCACTTTCCCTAGCCTACCAAGATCTTTTATAAAGAGATCTCTCCAAAGTCAAGCCATTAGACTGATTGATGGGACGTATGACATGCTACAAATGGTCAACTCATTTTGCTATGTCAGAAACCATTTAATGTCTGCCTACCTATGGATTGACAAATTGACGCCTATGAAGGGATAACCTATTCGAGATTCGAAACTACATGTCCCCCATCCAACGATTTTTTTCTTTCTTTTTCTAGTATAAATACCCTCACACTATGATAAGGGGGTTCCCATTCTGATCTTGGCATTCTAGTTTTTTTAAATCTAAAAAAACTTTCCCTATATTTATACACATTCTCAACAACGTCCCGATGACCTCTTCACCATCGGGCATCACTTTTTAGTTTACTGAAATACTGACTTGACCTTCAAAGTGCTCACGGCCGCTTCCACCCCCACCAAAAAAGGCCACGAGTGACTAAAGGTGTGCTACCATGGGCATGGAAGAGCTTACGTAGAGTCTCGTTCTGTTGGCACATGTCGTAACCATTTTTTGAGGTCAACAAAACCTGTTGAGCCTCCTACTTGGAGTTTTTTTGTTGATGGATCTTCTAGAGAAGCAAGCTCTAGGGCCGAAGTAGTATTGGTTAGTCCGAAAGGCTACAAGCTTAACATGTATGATAGGGTTCAGATTCAAAGCCTCCAACAACATTGCTGAGTATGAAGCACTTCTAGCTAGCCTTAGAATGGCAAAGGAGATGCAAGTGAAAAGGTTACTCATCAGTAACAATTCTCAACTAGTAGTAAGCTAAGTAGATGGAAGCTCACCATAGGAGATAAAGGTATGGCGGCATACCTAAAAATGGTTGTGGACCTTCTCCCATCTTTCGAGAAGTTTGGGTAGGCGTATATTTCGCGTCTTAAAAACTCCCATGCCTATGCCTTCTCAAATTTGGCAAGCAACAAGGACTCTAATCTGCTCAAAATACTACATACTGAACATCTTGCTAGACCCTTTATCTCAAAAGGTGCAAAAGTGATGTGAACTGAAGGCATCCCATCATGGATGCAACCAATTATTGCATTCCCTAAAAATCGTGTCTGAACTAAATGTATGGTTGAATCTCACAAACTTATAAAAAGAACCACACACTTCATTTCCCAAGACAATGTGCTATACAAGATAGGCTTTTCCTCGCCTCTCCTTTAATGCATATGAGGAGAAGATGTGACTTATGTCCTCCGGGAGATTCATGAAGGTGTATGGGGAAAATCATACCTGAGGACCCAAACTTGTACAAAAGGTGTTTAGACAAGGATACCATTGGCCTGCCTTGAAAAATTATACACTTCAATTTGTGTGAAAGTGTGATAAATGCTAGTGCTTTTCTACCATTCAGAGATAGTCATCCTAAAGCTTGTAGTAGTTTCAAGTCCTTGGTCGTTTACCAAGTGGGGGATTAACCTCATAAGTCCCCTACCAAAAGGAAAGGGTCGGTGCTAGCTAGGTAATTGTCGCAGTTGATTATTTCACTAAGTGGATCAAGTGTAAACTTCTAGCTCTAATTACTAAAGCCAACACTTTCAGACAATGGAAAACAGTTTGACAACAAAAATATTTGGGACTTATTTGAGGAGCTAGGAATGAAGAAGCACTTTTCGACGCCTCATCACACAAGCAAACAGCCATGTAAAAGTGGTCAACAAATACATCAGGTATACTATGAAAAGAAAACTTAATGTCTCAAAAGGAGAATGGATTAACGATCTCCCCCAAGTGCTATGGGCTAAAAATTCTAGTTGATATTTCAAGTTTATTTGTTCCATATTAGCATTTAAGTTTCCTAATGGTTTCAATTCAATTACATATTTTATTAACTTTTATCAAAATTTATTATAATATAATTTTTAGCAAAATGGACTTCATCTTCTAAAATCATGAAAAGTCTTTGAGACGATAAATGTGTTGACATATGGTTGACTTCATGTTTTGATAATAACAAATAAATTGTTTTTATCTCTGACAATTGAATTCGAGTCTTCATAGTTATTTTTGCAAAATTGATCAATTGAAGACAAAAAAGATTGCTACCAAAAGACTTGCAATTGATGATCAATGAAAATCAAGATAGAAGCCGCTCTCACATCAAGACAAGAATTTCAACAATTAAACATTGAAGATATTAGACTTAGAAGTTTTGGATTCATATGTAAAAGTAAAATGCTTTACTCCTAAGCAATGAATCATCAAAACTCAAATAATGGATTTTTATGCACGAAAAAATTATTTCATAAAGATGCCTGCACAAAAATTATTTTTCAAAATGTAAGAATTTCTACTAGATATTCAAACTTTTTACAATGTCACTTATCTTGAAAAATTAAGTAAAAATATCCTTCAAAAACTAAGGGTATGTTCTCTTTATAGTTTTCAAGACGTTTTTTTATTTTCAATTTTTCAAAATAATGAAAACGCGTTCTTTTTCTTATTTTCAAAAATGCGTTTTTGAAAATAAGTTAAAAATTTATAAAGAAAACTTAAAACGATAAATTTGTCTTTTGAGTGTTTTCAGTTATAATCAAATCAAAATATTCAAAACGTGTTTTGAATGTTTTCAAAATGTCAAAAATAACACATTTTCAACAATCTCAAAATGGACACCCAAAACACAAAACTGAAATACAAAGAGAATAGCCCCTAACATTTTTCAAAAAAATCAAGAAAGAAGAATCTGGGAAATTTTCACCTAAGCAAACGTTCGGTTCGTCCAACGATCGATTTTTTAACCGTTCTAAATTCTACCGTACAATGATTATATTGGCTGTCCGGTTCAATATGCAGACGTCCGATTAGTTAGAGTTTTTGACATTTTTGATTGCTATAAATGCCATTTCACTTTGCATTCAATTGAACATTTTTTAAAGCATTAATATGAGACATTCTTGAGCTAAACTGTATTGAAAACAACACATCTTATTTATCTTTATCAAATTATTTACTTTGAAAAACTTTTGATCGAATCAACTTTTGAAAATCATTCTTCTCATCAAAGTTTTTTTCACACCTAACACTTAAACTTTATTCATTACTATTTATTAAAGTGTTAGCATATTTCTCTCTTTGTATTTAATTTGATCATTTCATTTATTAAGAGAAAAGTTTCAAATTGTAAAATCAACGTTCTTTAAATATGTGTTGAGGTCCCGTAAAGTTCAATATTGTATGAGGATGGTGCACCTTATTTGTAAGTTATCGGAAGCTTTGTAAGGATTTGAATTGGACCATAAATCAATCAAATATAGTAAAAAGACCTTACTTGTAACAGAGAGACTGATAACGGATGACGTAGTTCATTGTTTTGAATCGAATGTCCACAATTACATTGTTTGCACACTCTCTTCCATTTTACTTATTGCTTTCATATTTGTGCACTTTTTGTTTAATTGACTTGTTCATTTCTAATTTGCTTAAACTTGAATTAATTTTTCAAAAAAAGTTTTAATAACCAATTCACCATCTTATTTAGTTATTCTTAGGTTATCAAAATGAGGATTAGTAATTGTAATTTGAAGTTTAATTATATTTTATGTGACTAAAATTTTAAGAAGCCCGCATTAAGCAAATGTTTCAACGTGGACTTGAACATTTATTCCAAAATTAAGACTTCAATCTTATCATTTGAGTTATGCTTTAATCTTTAAATAGTAAATGCAAATGATTAATATTTGTCCAATCATCACATATTTATATAAAAATCACTTTTCTAATAATTATATTCTAAATTTAAAAAAATTCTTTAGCGGAGACTTATTTCTAACTTTATTTATACAATTGATAGATTCGTCAAGTCATGCAGGGGCGGAGCCAAGATTTTTTGCCGGGGGTACAACTTATCGATATTAAACGTCAAGTTTTTGTCATGGATGTAATGATAATAAAATTATAAACAATAATACGACAATACCCAAACTTCAACAATACCCAAACTTCAGCAATTACAATTCAACAATACCCAAACTTCAGCAACTTCGACTCAACAATACCCGAATTTCAACAATATCTACTCAGCAGTCAACATTCAGCAATACCCGAATTTCAGCAATACCCAATTTCAATTCCATAACAGACAACAGTGAATCTCTGCTGCACACAGCACACAACAATACCCAAAATGTAGTATTAAAAAAACAAAAATGTCTCAACTGAACATAGAAAAAGGAGCAGTTCCATCTATGGAAAATATTTAATTCATGGTTATGTCAGGTCTTTGTACAGTGCAAAGATAGGGCTGAAAATTAGAATCATGTGCAATTTTATCAAAGAACAAATCTAATATTATCTCAAGCTACTATCGCCAATAATCCAATTGCTAAAGAAATTAAGAAAATACCTGATTCGGCCGAAGAGAAGTCACTGTCGAAGCGGAGCCTGGAGCCTGGAGAGGTGAAACCGTGGTCCGTGGAGGAGAGTAGAGGAGGAGTGTGCGATTGCGAGTGTGAGTGTGAGGCGAAGGCTGCGAAGATGGGGTGGAAATTCTAAATGGCAGTTGTTCAGCGGAGGTTGCGAAGATGCTAGAGTTGAGGTGCGAATTTCGAACGAGGCTTCAGGCTGTGAACAGTGGAGGTGGAGCAGGTGAGCAGTCGAGCAAAGGATGGAGTTGTGATTTGTGAACGAGGTTTAGATTTTTGGAATTGGGCTCAAAGTTTTGGGCTTTTTCTCTTGGGCTGGGACAGTGGGACTTAGCCTATGACTAAAAAAAAAAAAAAAAAAGAAAAAAAAAATTTGAGCCCAGTAAGGCCCAGGGTGGGCACGACTAAAAAAAAATATATTTTTTTTAGCCCAGAAGTTCAGGGTGGGCCCTGGGCCTTACTGGGCTCCGCCCTTGGAGTCTTGGTGGTATGCATACCCTTTGCTAAATTAAACCTCTTCAAAAATTAAAACTTCGATTTGATGGTCATTATTTTGAGAAAATGAAGTTTGAATAGTGATAGAAAAAAATTGAGTTCATCTACAAAATATTTTATTTTTTAAATGTATAGTTTAAATGTGTATAAAAATTAAAGAATTTTGAAATAATAATTATCAAAAGAGGGCTAAATATAGCAAAAAGTTGATGCCAAAAAAATTTAAATTTACTAAAAATAAAATATATTGGCCTACGAAGGTTGATTAATTCCAAAATGAAATAAGTAGTGATGAGACTAAAGTACATATTCACAATCGAGTTGGAGAAAAATAAGTGGTGGGGAAGCTTATCATCTTCAATTTCAGGACCCGTATCCTTTTTGTGTTGGTGGGCCATTTACAAATAGATGTTCACCAGTTTATCACGTTGTACACCACCTAATTTTGGATTTATAACTTTTATTTCACCTCTCTCTTTTCCCACTTTTCCTAATCGTATCATCCAAACATATTTAACTTTAAAAAATAAAAATTATCTACTCACTTTTGAAAATAAAAAGTTATTTTTTTTAGATTAGTCCAACACGATCTTTATCTACTAAACATAAAAATGCAACAAACATCCCGCTAAATGTATGTTAAATAGTTTAATTAAGATTTTCTACCATAAAAATTATATAGACTAAACTATAGTCAATTTTGGTCTTTATTTACACATAATTTCATTTTTCTTGCATCAATTTTAGTGGATATCGTATTTTTATTTTTCCATTTTTAATCAATTTTTTTAAAAAAAATTATATTAGAGAGATAAATGAATTCCAGGAGGTCCTTTCAACTTTGCTTTTTAGAATTGTTATAATTTATGCTATATATTTCACATAAATTTATGTATTAATTATTTAATATCCCAACAAACTAGGAACATTATGATGGCTTTTAAGGATTTTAGTCATGTCCAATGCTGTTCATTGGACATCCATTATGATTAAAAAATGGATCTTTTTGTATTAAATGCATTCATTTCGTATGAGAATTTAGGGATGGCAATGGGGTTGGCGGCGGGCGGGGGAAACATTATGATGGCTTTTAAGGATTTTAGTCATGTCCAATGTTGTTCGTTGGACATCCATTATGATTAAAAAATGGATCTTTTTTTATTAAATGCATTCATTTCGCATGATAATTTAGGGATGGCAATGGGACTGAGGTGGCGGGGGAGATTCCCCGACCCGCTAGGCAAGTCTCTCCCCTCCCCTCCCCTCCCCGTTTAAGGCAAGTCTCTTCATTCATTAGATTAAGATAGTAATATTTTTTAATCTTTACATATTTTTAAAAGTTAAATTATTCAAATACATTTGATAAACTAAAACTTTTATTGTTTACCATATTTTTTAGATAATTTTAGTTGCCATTTTCTATTAAAATTAATGAAATTTCGTGAAAATTTTCATTTAAAGTATTGAATTATAAAAAAAAAATTAAACGCCACGTTACCGGTTCCTGCCCCAAACCTGCCCCAGACAAAGTTACCCGGCCCGAATACCCGATTAAGCGGGTAATCTCCACCTCGTTCTAGGCAGGATCTCGCTGGTATCGAGTTTGTCGAGGGTTTTTTTTTTTTTTTTTGCCATCCCTATAAGAATCTTTGTCTAGGGCATCTCATTACAATTTCACATTTTCCTTTTGCCCAATTATAGGTTGTGAAATTGATAAAAATGCCCGAATACATATTTCATTTAAAATATTATACTATATTAAGGTATGTTGACAATTATTTGTTTTTATTTCTACTTCTTGTAAAAAAGAGTTTTATGAAAAAGTTACGTTAGATTAACTTCTTTTAAAAGCTCTTCTAGTTAGATAAAGAAATTTTAGAAAATTATCCAAGTATGTTCCAAAACAGTTTTTAAGTCTAACAAAAAACTTTTAAATTTTCAAAAGTCATGTCAAATATGTTCTAAATAATACAATAAGCATGATTGTAGCTTCTTTCAATTTATCAAACACATATTTAATTTTCAATAATCTTATGTAGGAGTGTGCAACAAAAAATATTAAACTCATGTTTGGTACACATTAAAATTTTCATTCGCATTCTTTTACTCATTTTCAATCACACATTTTTCAATAAAATAATATTTTTCATCACATCAATAACTTTTCCTTCTTTTTCAACCACTCATTCTTCATCAATCTACTATACTAAAATACATTCTTCTAAAATAATGTGGCTTAAACACATCCTAAGCATGCCATCGCTGTCTTAAGAAAAATATACATTACAAAAAGTGCAATTAAATGTGGGACAAAGGACAGTCTAATTAGTACGTCACTCTACTTTGTACCACATAAGTATGGATTTGGATGGAAAAAAGTGAGATGGGATTATTAAAGACGATAAATAGCAAGATATTAGCTTATGTGTGTTTGAGCCACATTATTTTGGAAGAATGTATTCTGAAATAATAGATTAATGGAGAATGTGTGCTTGAAAAAGAAGGAAAAAGCTATTGATGTGATTGAAAATATTATTTTATTGAAGAATGTGTGGTTAAAAATGAGTAGAAGCGTGATAATGAAAATTTTAATATGTACCAAATAGTGGCTTATTATTATTTTCAACCTTACCAATCTACTTTACATATAAAATTTCATTTCGACACAATTGTGTCATAGGTTTCGCCTTTCGTGAATGGACCGTGATAAACCACCTCAAAAGTCGTCCAACCCACTTTTACGCATCTACATAAACAAACTCTAAACAATTAAGAAATTATTGTGAAAAGAGAGAAAAAGAGAAGAAATAATAAAAGTCAATAGACTTGTGTGCATTATAATGAAAATCAAAGCACTATATTTATAGGGTAGGATTATGAATACAATAGTAATAATTTCTAAGGTTGCAGGGTTACAATTGTCATTCACTAATAAATTTACAATTTACAACACTCCCCCTTGAATGACACATTACAAAATATCTGTCTCGTTAAAATCTTATTTGATAAAAACTCAATAGGACAAAAAATCAAACAAAGAAAAAAGAATACGGTTATTTTTTAGTATTAAAGATAAATGTTGTATCATTAAAACGTTACTAGAAAAATTCAGTGGGATAAAACTTAAGCGAAGGAAAAAGAGTACAGCTACTCCCCTTAATATTGATCATTGAAAATCTTTGATTCGACACATTCCAATCTTGAACTAATTTCTTGAATATAGATGTTGGCAGTGCTTTTATAAATAAATTAGCCACATTATCACTTGAACGAATTTGATGAACATTGATATCACCATCCTTCTAAAACTCATGTGTATGAAAGAATTTTAGAAAAAAATATGATTTGTCATATCACCTTTGATATAACCTCATTTGAGTTATGCAATACAGCAACAATGTTTTCATACAAAATTGTTATACTATCTTTTGTTGAAATTAATTCGCATGATACTTGGATATGTTGGGTCATGTTCCTCAATCATATACATTCTCGACCTACTTCATGAACTGAAATAATTTTAGAATGATTTGAGAATGTTACTGTCAGTGATTGCTGCACAGATCTCTATGATATAGTTGTTCCTCTTCGTGTAAACACGTATTCTATTTGTGATTTAGCTTTATGTGGGTCAGAGAAATAATTTGCATCTTCATATCCCACTAAAACAGATCTCGACTTTTGAAAATAAAATAATCTCAAATCAATAGTACTCTTTAGGTAACGAAAAATATGTTAAACACCATTCCAATATTTTTGTATTGGTGTAGAGCTATATCTTGCAAGAAAATTTACAGAAAAAGCTATGTCAAGTTGATTACAATGTGTAAGATAAGTTAATGCTTCAATTACACTAAAATGTGGTACTTCAAGACCAAGAACGTTTTTCCCTATTTTCAAGTGGATGAAAATGATTTTTTTCACATCATGTGATCGAACAACTATAGATGATGTCAATGGATGTGCATTATCCATATAAAAGCACTTTAAAACTTTCTATATATGCAGATTGATGAACAAATAATTCTTTTTGAAAATGTTCAATCTGCAACCCGAGACAAAATTTGATTTTTCCCTAATCTTTCATCTCAAATTCATTTTTTTCAAATAATTTGCAGTTTTGTTGAGCTCTTCAGAAGTTCCAATTAAATTTAAATATCAACATAAACTGTCACAATTGTGAATCCAATATTTATTTTCTTTATGAAATGCATGGACAAATATCGTCATTTTTATAGCATTTCTTCAACAAATATTCGCTAAGGCAATTATACTACATGCGTCCAAATTCTTTCAATCCATATAATGTGATCTTTTCAATTTAATTGAGAACATGGTTTTCGGCCATGTATCATTTTTTCCTCGCACTTTAAATCCTTCAAGAACGTTCACATATATGTCACTATCAAGTGAATCATACAAATAGGTAGTCACTTCATCCATGAGGCGCAAATCGAGTTTTTGTGACAGTCAAACTAATTAAGAATCTAAAAATGATGGTGTTCATTATCGAAGAATATGTTTCCTCAGAATCAATTCCCCGATCTTTGTGAGAAACCATGAGCCACGAGTCGAGTTTTGTATCTTGTAATTTCATTATTTTCTCATACAAAAATACATTTGTATCCAATAGGGATTACACTTTCAAGTGTTCGAACTATAGAGCACTTTTCATTTCTCAGAGGATTTCAATTCCGTATGTATGACTTCTTCCACTTTGGTCAATCATTTCTATGCTGACAATTTTTGATAGACTATGGTTTATGACCCTATTTTTGCATAATATCAAAAGTCACGTTAAAGGCAAAAATATTGTCTATAACAACAATATTTCCTTCCCATGATTTATGAGATAACATATAATTTATTGAAATCTCATTATTTTCAAACACTTGTGATTTTTCAAGAACCATATTTTCAATATTTGGTTAATCAATCTTTACTAATGTTACTGTTTGGTCTAATGTTGTAATTGGCATGTCGGTGAACAAAAGTGTCTTAATTGAATACTTGTAAAATGTCATGGACTTGGATGTAATTTTGTATAATGAGTTGGTAGCCTAGGGTTTGAGTTCAAGTTTGGAAACAAGGAAAAAGCGGCGCCGAAATTTCGCTAGCAAATCGCCAGACTCACGCTTGAGTGACAAAAACAAAACCGTTTTCGCTCGTCCGTCGTCGCTCGAACAACAAGTCCCCTCGCTCGAGCGACATATTTGTGCGGCTAAACCTAGCTCGCGATTTTGGAAAGTTTTACATGACACATACTATTCATACACCTCCAACTATAAATACAGAAGGTCTTGCTCGATTTTTAGAGGTTGTTTCATTATGCTACATTACAAAATACATTTTTATTCTTTGAAGATCAAAGAACAAAATATATTGGTGAAATTATTTATTCTTGAGATCCGGCAACAGGTTTGGAAAAACATAAAATTGAAAAATCCAAAATACCGACTTCATAAACATCCTTAGGAAGGCACTTTCTTAGTTGGACTTCAGAAGTTTCTGGAAGTTGAGAGAGGTTGGCCTATAAGCGCAGGAAGAAGAACGTGAATTGGTAATTCCTGAGTATCCACTTGGAAGAGACGTGTGTAGAGAACGTGAGACTGCTACAGCATATCTTGGGAGAAGATTGTGATTCTGTAAGTACAGCAGAACTTGGAAGCTACAGGAAGTAGATCTAAAAATCTAACAGGGTAGTTAAATAGTATTTACAGTAGCAGTTCACAAGGCTGGAATGAGCAGTAGACCTTAGAGTTACATGGTTTACAACAGCTAGTGGAACTAGTTTGAAATTGAACTGTAACCCACATTATCTATAGTGGAGGTAACTGGCTTGGTCCCAGAGTTTTTACCCAGTTGGGTTTCTCTATCATCATATTGTGTTCATTAGTTATTGCTTTCTCATTACGAACTGCGGTAATTCAACTTAGGATAATTGAATTGTTTGTTTAACCATCTAGAAACTAATGAAAAGTGACTTGTTGCTTTAGTTAGTATTATTTCGCACATAAGATCGAACTTAGTTAGTAAACTACGCGTTTTTCAATAGGTATCAAAGCCTAATTTTGATTCCTGACCTTAAATTATCTAGATGAGTAGTTCATTATCCTTCCCGCCATATTTTGATAGTAGTAATTATGCCTACTGGAATGTCAGAATAAGAGCCTTTTAAAAATCTATGGATAAGAGAATTTGGCTGAGTGTTGTGAATGGTTGGAGTGTCCTCAGTACTATTGTAGAAAACGTAGTAACCTCCACTCTCATTTCTAATTGGACTATGACAAACTTAGATGAGTGTAATTGGATTAGCATAGCCTTACACGCCTTATTTATGGCAGTATCCCCGGACGAATTTAGACGAGTGTCTATGTGTGAGGTTGCCAAAGAGGTTTGAGATATTCACAGACCACACATGAGGGAACTCAAGCTATTAAAAACTTTAAGTTGTAGATGTTGACCATTAGGTTTGAAGAGATTAGGATGAACAAAGATGAGACATTTGATGAATTTTATGCGACCTTAAACGATATAGTAAATTCTAATTTCAACCTAGGTGAGAGAATCTCGGAGCCTAAAATTATTAGAAAAATTCTTAGATCCTTGCCTGAGCAATTTAGAGCTAAAATCTCTACTATTGATGAGAGTAAGGATATAGACTCTATTAATGTGGAATAACTGGTTGGATCTCTCCAAATTTATGAGCTGACCTTAGATAAACCTGATAAGGATAAATCTCTGGCTGTGAAATCCATGAAAAATGCCCAGATCGAATTTTCTGATTCTGATTCACCGGATGATGAGGAGTTAACTTACCTGACTAAAAAAATCCAAAAAAAATTTCGGAAGAAAAATAACCCTCAAGAGAGATACAAATGTAGCCAGAGTAAATCAAGGAGAAAATCTAAATCTGTGAGGTGCCATAATTGTCGAGGTTTTTGCTATGTTAGGAGTGAGTTCCCTAACAGTAGGAGACATTCAGATAAGGCTATGAATGCTACTCTTATTGATGATGAGTCTAACTCAGACATCAGAGTGAGACATCCACTCGTGAGGAAAGTGGAAAGTATATTGCCTTTACTACTAGAATTAGGAATGAATCTGATAAGGATAGTGAAAATGCTGAGGACTTAGATAGTAATGAGGATTCTAATGAAGAGTTTGAGAGTAAAGAAGATATCCAAGAGGCTTATGATAAGATTTATGAGGAGAGTCTTAAGATTTTTACTAAGAATAAAGCCTAGAGTGTGAAGAATAAGGAACTTGAATTGGAAAATGAGAAGTTTGTAGCATACATTAAGGAGTCTACCTCGATCCTGAGTGAGTTGAAATCCATGAATGAATCTTTAGATACTCATGTTAAGAACCTTACTAGTGAGCTTGAGAAGTCCTTTAGGAGAGTCAGCGAGTTGACCATTGAGAGAGAGACATTAGAAATACAATTAAGAACCTTCTGAATGATCTAGAATATTCTAAGTCTCAGTTTCTTGTCTTGTCTAATGGTTCTGAAAAGGTAGATAATACTTTAGGAATAGGCAAGCTGACTAGAAATAAGAGAGGTTTAGGTTTTAAGGAAAATATTGCTAGTACTTCTAAGACCATATTGTCCCTGCCATTGACTAGCTCAAATATGTGCCTAACCCTGATCTTAAGGATAAAATATTTGTTAGACAGAGACCCTACAAGACAGCGTAGGACTCGTCGATCTAGGAATAGACGTTAGTGTCCACATAATATTGGTCCTAGGTTTGTCCCGACTTGCTTTCACTGTGGTGAGTTAGGACGCATACGACCTAGATGTCATAAATTCCTAAATAGACATCGAGCCAAGAGCCTTGACATGGATAGAAATAAGGAGTTTGTTGGTCAAATTAGATTTCTTACTAATAAAGTGAGTCATTTGATAGAGTTGATGACACAATTGTCTAGGAATCGTTCTCGTACTAGACAAGTTTGGGTAAAAAAGAGTGATCTCAAAAACTTTGATATAGATCACAGTGCTCTTAAAGGTAAGAGTTCTCATATACCTAGCTGATTAGGTAATTTTGGTGCATGCTTGTACTTAATTGTCATGTATTATTGACTTCTGCATACATCACATTTATTTGTTTATTTTTGAATTTAGATTCATGCATGTGCATTTTAGTCATATTTGCACTGGCACATGCACGTTTTGTTTATGTTTATTTGTTTTTTTAAGTGTGGCGCATTTTTGTTTTGAAAAAGAAAAACACAAAAAAATTGAAGTAAAAATGGGGAATGGTAACTTTATTTACATCATTCTTAAACTTGTATGGTGTGATTATGTATAGACATAATTGATGAGATGTAGCATAGTTCCCATTACTTGCTTGGGTTGATATGGAGTATTTAGTATATGTGTCTTCATGTACTATCTGCACTGCACACATTATGATATTGTTAGTGGACTCTACCGTGTAGGGATGGCAATTCGAACTATAAAAATTGAAAATCGCGGTTAACCAAACCAAATGAGGCGGAAAAAATCGAACCGATGGTGCAATGGGGTGATTATAATTTTGATTTTAATGACCCGATTCGTGGTAGGGTGGGTATGGTATTTAACAATGGTGCCCCGCCCCGAACCGATTACCCGCTAAAAAAATAAATTTAATTGGACAATTTTAGTTTTTTTTTTTTTTTTACAAACCCAATTAAAAAATTGAGCCCATTATATCAAATCACTCACATGTTAAAACTACCCAAAAGCCCAACCCAATTCATTTATACACTAACCCATATATCAAATCATTCACATGTTAAAACTTAAAATTGGAAATCCTCCAAAGCAGCCGTGAGCCAACTACATGTTGCTGAATCGTTGATTCCTGATTCCATCGACCATCACGTCTCTCTGCGAAGTGCGAATCCAAAATTAGTGGCGCTAACAGATTTTTGCATTAAGGTAGGTAAGTTATCGTTTCTAATCAATTTGTCTTGCTAAAGTGTGAATCCAAAATCGGTGTTTGATTATAAAGATAAAGTGTTCTGCAGTAAAAACTAATTCTTCCCACCCCTACTCCTACCCCTAATTCTCCCTCAAATTTGTCTTTCTTCATCCATGTGAATCTTGGGTGTTCCGTGTTCCCTTTTCATTTTTCATCTATTGTCGCTCTCAATTTTTATTCCTTTAAATGTTGGATTAGTGGGTAAAATGAAATAATGTTGTTAGCTCTCTTTCTATTACTAAAGGAAGAGGGAATGCCGAGCTAATTGGGGTGTGTGTGTGTGACTGTTGAAGATTCAAGTGAGTGAAAAATGAATGTGAAGAGTCCAATACACAAAATTTTTACTTTGTGATTCTCTCCCAATGCGGCATCACTTATCGAAATTCAACATTGTTCGTGGAGACGTGGGGAAAAATACGTTAAATTTTACAAGTCTATCGTAAATAATGAATTCAAATTACACTTTAAACTTGTGAGTAAAATAGTAGGCTTAATCGACATTGTTGACCACCAAATGAATATATATGGTGGCACATATAAGAGATGTCAGCTAAGTACTAGGAGACTTAATTTCATACCATCACCGACTATACAAGATAAGATATAATACAATCAAAATCGTAGAATATAATTATAATACAACTTGCTTCATTTCTTGACTGGCTAGATTTTTTGCAGTAACTAATCGCTAAGAAGGTACTGGCTATTGTAGAAGATAAACAACAATTATTTTATAACTGTATCACTAACAATAATTTTTAATTTACTTAATACTTATTTCTCTTAGCTCATAAAAATATAGAATCATAGATTTATTTAATAAAAATGTATTGAATATTGAAAGAAGAGAATTGCATAGAGATTTATTTAATAAAAATGAATTGATTGGTGTCCCGATGTCTAGCCATGGGTCGGCGTCTTCTGTTCCGACTCTTTCCACTTATGTTGGAAGTGCTTCAGTTGAAGTTGGAGATACAGCTTCTGGCATTCAAGAGGATACATCAAGTACACTGAGTACTTCACAAAATCCAAGTGAGGTAAATGCAAATCCTACTTATATAGATTTAGGTGATGATGAACCAACTAATGAAATTAGAAATAGAAAATTGACCTCTACAGTGTGGCAGCATTTCAAGCTACAGAGAATTAATAACGTACCCAAAGCAATTTGTAAACATTGCAAGAAATAGTTAGGTGGTGATTCAAAAAATGGGACAAGTCATTTACGTGCTCATTTGGATAGATGTCCCATTCGAGGTCAAAAGGATGTCAAACAGATGTTTTGAAACAATTTAATAACCTAGTGGCAGGACTGCAATGGGGGCATTTAATTTTGATCAAGAGAAATGTAGGAACGAACTTGCAAATATGGTCATCCTACATGAATATCCTATTTCAATGATTTGAGTATTCTGGAATACAATTCAACCATTATTTAAAGTTGTTTCTCGTAATACCATCAAGGCTGATATCTTGAAAATTTATGATTACAAGAGAACGAAAATAATGGGCTTGTTAGAGGGGACCAATAGTAGAATAGCAGTCACCACTGATATGTGGACATCCAATCAAAAGAAGGGATTTATGGCTATCACCGCACATTACATAGACGATTCTTGGAGGCTTCAAAGCTAACTTTTGATGTACAATAGTTTTATAAAATAGACTTTAAGCTACTCTTGTATATCTACTAAAATTTTATGTTATCTTACAAACTTTTTCCCCATCGATACAAATTTATATACGTCCATTGTCCCCACACTGCTGATTCATTATCTATTGTGTTCATGGAATGCCTATTTGATTGAAATATTGATTAGAAATTGTTCACATTGACTATTGATAATTGCACTATGAATGAAGCTATGATTAACATTATGTTAGATAAGCTTTCTCTCGGTTCTTTGCTGTTGAAAGGTGAATTTTTCCACTTGCAGTGTTGTGCACACATCTTGAACCTGATGGTGAAGGTTGGTTTGGATATCATTAGCTCGAGTGTCGAGAAAATCTGCGATAGTGTTTCATATATGTTAGCAACACCAAAAAGAGTTGAATCATTTGAGGCAATTGCACGACAAATGAAAATCACTTGTGAAAAAAAGTTAGTGCTGGATTGCAAGACTCGATGGAACTCCATGTATCTAATGATTCATACTACTTTGCTTTACAAAGAGCTTTTTCCTCGTCTAAGGTAAAGAGAGAGAAGTGTACCCAATAAGATTGATTGGGACTTGGCTACAAAGATTTATAATAAGTTGGAGATATTTTATGAAGGGATTGAATTATTTTCAAGTACAAAATATCCTACCGCCAATCTGTACTTTCCAAATATTTGTGACATAAAGTTGGCAATTCATAATTGGAGCACATCATCTTGTGATGAAGTCAAATGGATGGCGTCAAGCATTAAGGAAAAGTTTGACAAATATTGGAGTGGTATGCATGGAATTCTAGTTGTTGCAACTGTATTAAATCCGAGATACAAGATGAAACTAGTTGAATACTATTTCCCTTTGATCTTTGGAGATGAAGCTCAGGTAGAGATTGAATAGGTTAAAGCATTTTGTCATAAGTTGCTCAAAGAGTACAAGAGACCAAGTCATTTGATAGAAAATACATTATTTTTGCAATCAGAGTCATCTACTACTGTTGGAAAGCATTCTCACATGGTTGGTTTTGATAAATTTGTTAGCCATTCTGTTACTGCCGATCATGTAAAAACAACGTTCGATGTTTTTCTAGAAGAGCCAGTATTTCCAAGAGTGGATGGTTTTGATTTATTGACTTGACATGGTGGAAAGCAAGTTCAATAAAATATCCGACTTTACAGAAGGCTGCTAGAGATTTATTAGCTATTCTGGTATCTACCATGGCATCTGAGTCGGCGTTTAATACAAGTGGTAGATTTGTGAGTCCACATAGAAATAAGCTTCACTAGAATACTTTAGAAGCTTTAATGTGTGCTCAGGATTGTCTTTGGACTGATATTTATGGTAGGATTTATTGTTTTATATTTGTTATTCATGCACTTTCTTTTAATGCTAATATTTTTTCTATTGTGTGTAGAAAATTTTGCTCCTTCATCATACTCCGGAGCTTGTGCAAGATTTAGTGAGGAGGACATTGATGAAGATGTACTTTTTTTGTTTAAATCTTCAGTTAATATCATTTTTTATTAAGTAGTATGGTTATATTATTACTCTAATTACATTTCTTATTTACTTTATAAGAATCAACTTTGAGCATTGACTCTTGACATTGCTAGTAAGAGTTGTGGGGAAGAATGAATATTGACCTATACTAATAAAAATCTTGACCTATGTTGATAATGTTGTCTGTGAAATTTGAATTTTGCATTTGAAAGTTGGAATATTGAATTCAAATTTCATTTGGGATATTGTTTGCTAAATTGGTTTATTATTGTTTTTTATTTTTGTTAACTTTTCTTCATACTTTTTTTTCACTTTGACATTTGGAGTTTGGACTTATAAAAAATAATTTATTTTCGTGGTTATTAACCGAATCGAACTGAACTGACTTATGTGGTTATGGTATGACCAAAAGTGTGGTGGTGCGGTTATGGTTTTGGCCGTACCGACCCCGAACCGAACCATTGCCTCCCTATTACCGCGTGTGTGAGAATTGGGATAGCAGTCACATGTTAATATGGTGACTTTGAATATGAATTGACATTTTTTATTAGACCTAAACTACAGTTTATCCCTGATATAAAAAAGGCTCAATATCTTATCTTCTTCTTCGAAGCCTATTTGACTTGAGCAATTAAGCCTGCGGGGTTTCTCATAACCTGGTATGGTCAACTGACTTGGATTAACCGACCTAAAGTTCGTTACATGAGTCATTTTAGTATATGTATGTATGTATGTGTGTGTGTGTGTGTGCGCGCGTGCTAAAAGTCAGGGATACAATAGAAATAATCAATATAAAATGGTTTGACTTTCATAAGTAGAGGAATATACTTATTGGCAGTGATATTTAGCATGTTCCTTCTCACAAAATTAAGGTTTAGAGTCTTACTTACAAAGGATTAGTGACACTTTACACACATTTGTCACTTATACAATTTACTCCATGTTACCTTGAATTGAGTATGTGAGAAGGTTTATGTACATTGATTATCCATTTGTCATTTGTGACAAAAAAAAAAAAAAAAAAGGAGAAAGAATATACAAAGGGGAGCATTAAATGATTAAATGAAAAATTAAGTTTTGCATTGTTTTACATTTGATGTCTGAGGGGTGAGACATTGATACATTTGTCTACTGCATAAAAACATTTAGAGTTTGCAGTAATGGAAAGCATGTGCATTGCATTTACTCATATTTGTGTGGCTAAACCTGGTTTGCGATTTTGGAGAGTTTTACACGGCTCATACTAATCATACACCTCCAACTATAAATATAGAGGGTCTTGCACGATTTTTAGAGATTGCTTCATTGTGCTACATTGCAAAATACATTCTTATTCTTTGAAGATCCAAGAACAAAATTCATTGGTGAAATTATTCATTCTTGAGATTCGACAACCAAGTTTTGGGAAAACATCAAATTGAAGAATACAAAACACAGACTTCCTAAACATTCTTAGGAAGGCACTTTCTCGGTTGAACTTCAGAAGTTTTTGGAGGTTGAAAGAGGTTGGACCACAAGCGCAAGAAGAAGAACATGAATTGGTACTTCCTGGGTATCTACTTGGAAGAGACGTGTGCAGAAGAACGTGACATTGCTACAGCATATCTTGGAAGAAGATTGTGAGTCTGTAAGTACATCAGAACTTGGAAGTTACAGGAGGTAGATCGAAAAATCTAGTAGGGTAGTTAGATATTATCTACGGTAGCAGATCGCAAGGCTGGAATGAGCACCAAATCTTGAAGTTACAGGGTTTACAATAGCTAGTGGTAGTTTGGAATTGAACTGTAAACCACATTATCTATAGTGGAAGTAACGACTTGGTTCCAAAGTTTTTCCCGGCTGGGTTTCTTCGTCATCATATTGGTATTCATTATTTATTGCTTTCTCATTACAAACTGTGGTAATTCAACTTAAGATAATTGAATTGTTTGTGTAACCATCTAGAAACTAATGAAAAGTGACTTGTTGATGTAGTTAGTATTATTCCGCATGTAAGGTCGAACTTAGTTAGTAAACTACGCATTTTTCAGTTCCTTCTGTTGAAGTTTTTGGTTGATTTTTCTCTTGTTCTTTTTTTTCAAGGTACATAGTCCTTTGAACCAACTAGTCGACCATACTTCTGGCGTATTTAAGATTCATTTGTTATAGTAAATTGTTCTGCATGGATATCAATTTTTGTTGGAATATGTTTTGTCGGTATATAAGATTTTGTTAGTTTTCTTGTGTCAATAAATACATTTGGTAATTGATTTTCAACTCTTTGCAAATGAATGATTTTTCAACCTCTTGTGCACACTGATTACTGCAGGAATCAAAGTAAGATATAATTGTTTCATTCCAAGAAATTTTACCTTATTTATCAGGATGTAGTTTTTCTCTCCTAAAGTTGGGATAAATATTTCATCAAAATGACTATCTGTAAAATGTGCAGTAAATAAATCACTTTGAAGGTTCATGATATCTAATAATAGATGGTGAATCAAAACTCGCTTAAATCACAAGTCTTCGTTGGGGACCCATTTTAGTACGTTATGGGAGTGAAATAGGAACATGAACATCACAACAAAAAATGCGCAAGTGAGAAATATAATATTCATGAACAAATGTTAGTTGTAAAGAAGAATATTGATAATATGCAATTGGTTTGATACGAACTAATGACGCGACATAAAATATAGCATGACCCCAAACAAAAGTTGGGAGTTTTGTTTTCATAAGTAATGGTCTAGCAATAAGTTGTAATTTAATAAATGGCTCCACTAAACCATTTTGTGTATGAACATGCGCAACCGAATATTCGATAAGAATCTCAATTGATATATAATAATCATCAACTGATTGTGATTTAAATTCGCCAACATTATCAGGACGAATAGTCTTGATTGAGTAATTAGAAAATCGCGCTCATAATTTTATGACTTAAACAAGTAGTGTAGCAAAAGTTACATTCCTAATGGAAAGTAGGCAAACATGTGACAGTCTAGTAGAAAAATCAATTAATATCATAAAATAACGAAATGGTCCACACGGTAGGCGTATTGACCCACATACATCTCCATGAATTCTTGGAAGTTGGAGATTCAATATTGATATTTGTAGTCGAAGGTCTAATAACTAATTTGCCTTACAAACAAATTAAACATGGATAATCATTAGGTAAAAAAATCTTCTGATTCTTTAAAAAAATGTCCATGTGAGATATTTATTATTCGACACATCATTATAACTCCTAGATATCCAAGTTGATCATGCCAAAGTATAAATTGTTTGGGATCAACGAACTTCTGGTTCGTGATAATATTTGATTCAACCATTTTTATAAATGTATAATACATGCCGTTCTTTTGCCTGCTTCTGGCCAGATACAAAATAAGTTATGCAAAGATATTCAACATTATTTTCTTGCATCATCTCAATATGATATCCATTGTAGTGGATATCTTTAAAATTAAGCAAATTTCTTCTGAATTTGCTAGAATAAAGTGTATCGTCAATATATAATTTTGTATTTTTAATAAAATAATATAAACTCTTCTGGAGCTTTCAACAATATTCAATGCACATAACATCGTATTAACATTATTTTTTGCTAACGTTAAGTCCAAAAAATATTGTCTTGAAAAATGGTATGCGTAGTTGTACTATTAATCAAGAAAGTATATTGGCAATCCATCAAGAATATATAACAAAACAGATATATTTTTAAAAACTTGAATTTAAATTTAAAAGAGTAAACATAATTTAATATTATGAAATTAACGATACATAATAAGTTTCATTTTTTTTTTTTGGTGAAAAGTAAGAACATATTTAAAATTGAATTTCAAAAATGAAAGAAAATACTTAAAAGTAAATTAATATATATTTTTCATCACACCACCTCCAATCAAATGGTCAATATTCTCATTTGGACCATCAAAGAAATCAGAGACATTCAAATGAATCACATCAATTGGACCATCATAATCAGCAAAATTTGTCTTCACTTTTCACTTTCCTTTGATCGATTTTTGGTAGAGATTCACAAGGTGTTTTGTAGTACGACAGGTACGTGCCTAATGCCCTTTCATTCCACATCTAAAACAACTTTCTTCATACTTCTTTTTAGATATGCTACTTTTGTTTGCTCCGTGCCTTTTGAAATTGTTACCTTATTGCTGATAGTTTCGTTGATTATTTCATCCATGATTTATTCCACGTACACATCCGCGTCCATGTTCACATCATTGTCTTGATATGGTATCTACTTCATGCAATGTAGTACCATTTGTTTCAAGTAATGGTATAGAACTATTTGGTCGTAACCCCTTATTCTTCATCAGCAATATATTATTTTGTTTAACCACAAGCAAGATATGAGTTATGAGTATCTTTTGAAATCAAACACATGATATTGCTATTGCAGGAGGACATTCAAGGTATGAAATGCGGAAAAGGTTTTGTCAAACATATTTTCATCATTTTTTCCACATAAGGTCAATCTTGAACATATTACCCTTATAAACAATTCAGAATCGTACTCACTAACAATTTTGAAGTCTTGTAAATGAATGTGCATCCATTTATAGCGGGCTTTGGGGAGGACTATAATCCTTTGATGATCAAATTTTTCGTTAATTTTTTCAAAGAACATGTGGATATTTCTCAGTAAGATATTCAATTTTCACTCCATCATGAAGATGATGACAAAGAAGATGTGTACTTTTGCACGATCATGTATGGATTCTTTGTTTCCTTCTTTTATTGCCTCTACCAAACCTTTTGAGACAAATTGAATATAGCATCAAGTACCCATAATAAATACAAGTTTTGTTATGTTTGCCATTTGATTAACTGCACAATAAAGCTAAAGAAAATACAATTAGTTTCAAAAAATATGATTAAATATCAAGAGTCAAAATCAACATGACATAAGTTACATGTATTGCTTCAGAGATAAACACTAATATAAAATAATATGTTATTCGAAACATGTGTTATTTCGAGAGTGCATTGTATTTTACTAATACTTTTTCAAGAGCAATATGTCAATATTTTTCTAAAATAATGAAAATTATAATTTATGTTATTCAAGAGCAAGTAATATTTTTCATGAATATTAATTATAATATTGTGGTATTTTAGGAGCAACAACAAGATATATTATCAATTTAACTATAAAAAATTTAAATATTATTTAAATATTAATTATAATGTTGTGCTATTTCAAGAACAACAACATGATATATTATCAATTTAAAGTCTATAAAAAAATCTAAAAATTATTTAAACATTAATTATAATGTTGTGCTCTTTCAAGAGCAACAACATGATATATTATCAAATTAAAGTCTATAAAAAATATCTAAAAATTACTTAACTAAGTTAAGGACACAAAGGATATTTAACAATCATCATGTATATATATTTCTAAAATAAAGAAGAAAAAAATTAAAATAAATATGTATTTATGAATTGATCTATGCAAACATGAAAACGAACACTTGTCTTCATAAAACTTAATTTACTATCATACACAAACTATCATAAATTGACCTAATTCATTGTCAAGCACAAACTTCTTCGTTGAGATAAGCAATTTTGGCATCATGCATGGTTCAGAACAATTCACATGTATGTATTAAAAAAATCAGCAATTAATGCAAATTGGGGTGGAAAATATAAAGTGTAGATTGCGCGGAAATCAATGCAAATTAGGGTAGACTTTTACAAATTATAGCATGCCTAATAAGAAATTTCATTAATTGCGGCAATTTGTTTCAACCACAATTCGTATCGATTTTAGAAGAAATTCTATCCAATTTATAATGCACGTCTATATAAAAAAAACTCACATATCACCAAATTGATTTTGGTACATATGATTGATAATTATGCTTATAAAAAAATTACTACCTTCACGAGACTTTAAATAATTAAGTTTTCGTGCTGATAAACATGTTGTAAAAAAAGAGAATAAAAGTAAATAGACTTGTGTGTATTATAATGAGAACAAAAATCCTATATTTATATAGCAGGATTATGGATAATAATTTCTAGTATTGTATGGTACAATTGTCCTTCAATAATATATTTATCATTTACAACAAGAATAACGAAATATTGTAATTTTAACGAATAAAAATATAAATTCAAAGTTATCCAGTGAAAAATGAAAAAAAATAAAATAATAATAATAATAATAATAATAATAAAATGGGAGAGAGGACAGAATAGCATGCATCATTTCTGACTTCATATGCCATGGTGTGCAAAATTCGGCAGCCTACCAACAAATGCCAGTCTCTATCCAAGAAATGCCCACACATTTTATTTATTTATTTATTTTATCAAAATAAATAAATAAATAAAGTACACTTTTCAGTTTTCGTTATCGCCTAAAAAAGTTCACCTTTACACAGGCTGAGGCACTAAAAAAGACTCGCTCGACTTTTTACAGAGGAAAAAGAGTTTTTTATTTTCTTGATTTCTGTATCAATCTCCTATATTTAGCCAATTCTTCATTTTGTTCAGCAGTTTTCGTTTGTTGGAAATGTTGAACTGTATTTCTGAATGGTAGGCTGCTTTGATATGAACGATTCATCACTCTTCTGAATAGGATTTTTATCAAATTTATTGGAGCCATATCATGGTTATTATTCCTAGAATGTTTTTTTGCTGAGTTGCTTTCACAATTCGAATTCTCTGAGATCCTTTCTGAAATTGACAGCTTTAAGCCCAATTTTGAATTCGAAAATCCTTTTAAGAGAATTGAGAATATCATCTTTTGGTGGTGTATATCCAGTGATTTCAGTCTCAATCACAGTTTTGACAAAGTTACGATTCTTATTATGTCTGTGGAGGTTGGATGGAAGAAATGTCCTTTTTTGGGTTTGGCTGGAATATTAATAGCTTTGATGCTGGCTTGTCCATCAAACGGGATGACTGCAGATGGAATATACCTCTTAGAGTTCAAGAAAAACATTGTCGATGAATTTAACTTTCTTGGGAATTGGAATCCAAATGCTACGACACCCTGTGAATGGGTAGGCGTGAATTGCACCTCGGATTATGCTCCGGTGGTATGGTCTCTAGACTTGAGTTCGCAGAATCTTTCAGGGACTTTGAGTCCTAGTATTGGCAATTTGGTCTTTCTAACTTATCTCAGTGTTTCTCATAACAAGTTCACAGGAAGTATTCCCAAGGAAATTGGAAATTGTTCGAAACTAGAAACTCTTTACTTGAATGATAACTATTTTAATGGCCAAATTCCTGCTGAATTGGGTAATCTTTCTTGTCTGGAAGATTTCAATTTGTGCAACAATGAGGTCTCTGGCTCAATTCCTGAGGAAATCGGGAAACTTTCTTCCCTTGCTAATTTTGTGGCATACACAAACAATCTTACAGGCTCATTGCCTCAGTCCCTTGGCAACTTAAGAAACTTGAGAATATTTCGAGCCGGTCAGAATGAAATCTCTGGAAGCTTACCAACAGGGATTGGCTATTGTCAAAGCCTGGAAACACTTGGTCTTGCTCAAAATAGAATAGAAGGTAATCTACCTAAAGAACTCGGTATGCTCAAGAGCTTAAGAGAAGTGATTCTATGGGAGAACCAGTTTTCTGGATTTATACCAAAGGAACTTGGAAATTGTACAAATCTTGAGATGCTTGCTTTATACCAGAACAATCTTATCGGAGATATTCCTGCCGAACTTGGGATCATCATGTCTATGCAAAGGTTATACCTATACCGGAATGGATTGAATGGAACAATTCCCAGGGAGATTGGGAATCTTACTCAGGCAGTTGAAATTGATTTCTCGGAGAACTATTTGACCGGAGAAATTCCAACGGAGTTCAGTCAGATAAAGGGTCTATATTTACTGTACTTGTTCCAGAATGAGCTTACTGGGATTATCCCAAATGAGCTTAGTAGCTTGAAGAACTTGACGAGGCTAGATTTGTCCATTAATCACTTGACAGGCCCAATTCCATTTGGCTTTCAGTATCTTACTGAACTATATCATTTACTGCTTTTTTCTAATTCTTTGAGTGGCATCATACCTCAAAGTTTTGGGCTTTACAATCAACTTTGGGTGGTTGATTTTTCCGAAAATTACCTCACTGGAAGAATTCCTCCTCACCTTTGTAGGCATTCTAACTTGATGTTGCTGAATCTTGAGTATAATAAACTGTATGGAAACATCCCAGGTGGCATAATTAATTGCATATCTTTGCAACAACTTCGTCTAAGTGGTAACAGACTAACTGGAAGCTTTCCTTCTGATTTATGCAAATTGCCGAATCTCGCTGCTATTGAATTGGGTCCGAATAAGTTCAGTGGTCCAATACCTCAAGAGGTTGAGAAGTGCCAAAAGTTGCAAAGACTTGATCTCTCAGGAAATCAATTCACCTCCGAGTTGCCGAAGGAAATAGGAAATCTATCCCAGCTTGTGTCTTTTAATGTTTCATCAAACTCGTTCACTGGGCGGATCCCACCAGAAATTTTTCACTGCAAGGCTCTGCAAAGGCTTGATCTTAGCCGGAACAGATTCATTGATGCTATACCAATTGAGCTAGGAACACTTTCACTGCTTGAACGTCTTAGTGTTTCAGAAAATATGTTTTCTGGAAATATTCCAGCGGCATTGGGCAAGCTCTCTCATTTGACAGAGTTGCAGATGGGTGGAAATTTATTATCCGGTGAGATACCAAAGGAGTTGGGTGATTTTGCAGGCCTGCAAATTGCAATGAATCTTAGTTGTAATAACTTAACTGGGAGAATACCGCGTGAGCTTGGAAACCTTATCTTATTAGAATATCTCTTGCTCAACAACAATCATTTGAGTGGTGAAATTCCTAGCACATTTGTAAACCTGTCGAGCTTACTGGGCTGCAACTTCTCATACAATGACTTAACTGGGCCGTTGCCTTCTGTACAGTTGTTTCAGAACATGAGTATCGGTAGCTTCATCGGAAACAAAGGGCTTTGTGGTGGGCCGCTCAGTAATTGTAGTGGGTCTACACCTTTCGCCACAATTCCTTCTGTGAGAAGTTCAGATGCTCCTCAAGGAAAGGTCATTACTGTGGTTGCAGCTGTCATTGGTGGAGTGTCTCTTGTTCTAATTGTAGTTATTTTGTATCTTATGAAGCGTCATCCAGTCGAGATGGCTGCGTCGTTACAAGAAGATAAGGACATTTCATCCCCAGGTTCTGATATTTATTTTCACCCAAAAGAGGGGTTTACTTTTCAGGACCTCGTTGAGGCCACAAACAATTTTCATGATAATTATGTTATTGGAAGGGGAGGAGTTGGGACAGTCTATAAAGCAGTTTTGCGATCCACTCAAACAATTGCAGTTAAGAAGCTGGCATCTAATAGAGAGGATAATAACATAGAGAAGAGCTTTCGAGCTGAGATTTTAACTCTTGGAAACATTAGGCATCGTAACATTGTCAAGCTATATGGTTTTTGCTATCACCTAGGTTCCAATCTCCTTATTTACGAGTACATGGATAGAGGTAGCTTGGGTGAAATGCTTTATGGGTCATCTTGTGACCTAGACTGGCCAACGCGGTTCTCAATTGCTCTTGGAGCTGCTGAAGGCCTTGCTTATTTACATCATGACTGCAGACCAAAGATCATCCATCGTGACATAAAGCCTAATAACATTCTTCTTGATGAGAAGTTTGAAGCTCATGTTGGTGATTTTGGTTTAGCGAAAGTGATTGACATGCCACAGTCAAAGTCTATGTCTGCAGTTGCTGGATCATATGGTTACATAGCCCCTGGTGAGTACCTCTTGTCCATCTGCATGATAACTATGGCTTTTGTATCCATGTTTATCATAGTAGTTTATTTCTTATTGATTCTCCTCGAAAAATCGAAATTCTATGTCTATATGAAATGTATTTTGTCCATAAGTAGTGCATAAAGTAGTCTTTATCTGGTAAATGTGTATTTTGTGCCTTGGTAGTGCATAAAGTAGTTTTTATCCAGTAAATGTTATCTTTATACCATTTAATGCTCTCTCCTACCTCAAAGATGAACAGGACAAATAATAAAGGCTGTTTACTCAGTGTAATTATTTAAGTTTCTCTTTATCAGGTGGACTAGTAAGTATTTTTCAAGTTTGTAATGTACTTCTAACTTCACTGTTAACATTTGTCATCTTATATCTTAGAAAGTTGTGAAGTTCTCATTGTATCATGATATAATATCTGGGTTAGTTTTGGGGCTTCTGCTCTGTTGTTGATGTTCTGATCTTTGTTGAGCAGCCATATGCAATACCTCTATAAGAGCCTACATCTATAGAACTAGCACTTGATCTAGTTAATTTTTTATGACATCCTTTTTGGGTTTATTACATTATCATTCTTGTGGTATGTAGAACTATTTAAGAAGTTGTAACTTATTCGAATTACAAGTCAGAAAATCATAGCGTAAATTGGACAGGTTGGTATCTGAATTCTTGTAAATCTACGAACACAATCATATCTTGCTATGTCCATTTTCACTTAGTTGATACAAATGCATTAGGATGATATATGAGATCTGAAAATTTCAATCTGTCATGAATAAGATTAAACAAATCAAATCTCGAGATATCACAGTTTTTGTCTTAGTAAAACTACAACGCAATATGTAAGCTCTACAGTAAGATAATCTTCATTAGTAACATAATTACTCTTTACTTTCATCAAAATATATTTAATACTAATTTCTATCTAATTCTAATATCGATCTCACTAGGTCTTACTGTTTGTGTGGGATTCTTGGAGATCTTAGATCTCTTTAGGTCTTATAGTTTGCTTAGGCTCACTGAAGATCTCTCTATGCCTTGATAGTTTGAATAGGATCCTCGGGGATCACACTAGGTCTGATTTGCCTGGGATCCCCAGGGATAGATCTTTCGTGCCTGTGAACACCCAGATGGTCGCTAGGTGTTACAGCTTGCTTGGTTCCTTAGAGATCTTTCTAGGTCTTATAATTGCCTAGGATACTTAGTGCCTCATTAGGTATTATAGTTTGTCTGGGATCATTTGAGATATCTGAAGGTCTTATCCGTTGCCTAAGATCCTAGAAGATCTTGCTAGGTCTTAGAGTTTGCTTGTGGATCCTAAAGGGCCTTACTCAGTCTTTTGATCCTGCGAGCCCCAAAGGATCTCGGTAGTCTTTGGCGCATTTGGACCCTTAAAAAGGGGTCTCACTATGTCTTATTTGGATCTCTTTTTCTCCTCTGAGTCATCTTCACATTGGGAGGTTAGTTGAGACATTTTACCATGAATAATAGAATTCTACATAAATAATGAGTCGTGACAGAGTCAGTTTAATATTTACGAGTATTGGGATGGACCATCTTGAGTAGCATTTTTGCTTATCCGCAATTTAATATTACATAGCCCATTCATGTCTTGCTTACCTTGAGACTAGAATAATCAGCTACTTGAATTAGACACGGTAAAGACGCTAACAGCTTGGCGCGAGGCATATCTTACAAATAGTGCACTAATGATATGATCATATGCAGGTATTCTCCCTAACATCCTACTCATAGCGTGCGCGTATGCTAGTTGTTCGAGCTTGTCGGCCTAAGAATGAGGGGAAGACAATCTTGAGGCGTTATACCTCGGGAGTCAACCTGCGATTCGTGAAAGTCGGTATCAGAACAGGTTCGCTCGAGCATGCAGTGTTATGAGACAATGTCATGTGTTCTTGCGGAGAAAAGATTTTGGGCCACGGATTGTATCGCTAAGTTGGCGGAACACGATGAAGGAAGTTGTGGGCAAGAAGGATGAAAAGGGCAATGTTGCGCAATTGCTAGGTGCCTTTCAAGGAGTGTTCGAGGAGCGCACATTGCACGACACAATTATTTGACATGCGTCGCGGTTTGGAAGCCGTCCACCCGAGGAACCAATGCTTAGAGAGGCGGAGGATGAATGTTGGTGTTGAAGGCGGTAAGTACTGCAGGCTTGTGAAAGCCTATCCATATAGAGTGGTGCCGTTGTTATTTTTGCAATGAAACGAATGCGTGTTGATGCGAAACTCACTTCTCGCTACGAGGACGTAAGCGATTTCAAATGGGAGAGAATATCACACAGTGAGAATGCTTATCCCCCCATTCGGCACGACAATGACGCTAACAGCTAGGCGCAAGACCTATTTTATCAAATAGTGCACTAATGACATGATCATATACATGTATTCTCCCTAACATCTTACTCATAGCGTGCGTGGATGCCAATTTTTGAGCTTGCCAGCCTAAGAATGAGGGGAAGGCTGCCTTAAGGCATTGTACCTCGAGAGCCTAACCTGCGATGCGTGAACCATGTCATGATCCATGAAGGCATTACGGCATATCTGCATTTGTTGGTGCAATTTCTAAATGGACTTCTATAGGATAGAATGGATAAACATAGATAGGCTATATGTGGTCGAACTTCTTATATTATGAAATATTCCACCTTCCATTCTGAGAAGGAAGTTTTATCTATCTTTACGGTGTTTGGCTAAGAATACCATTATATTTATCGTCAAGGAGAAAGAAATTGTAAAGAATATTTTTTACGCTTGTTACATTAGAGATGCTCCAAAACTGAATACTGCATATATTGCAAAATGTTATTGGCGATTTTTTTTTCTTCTTTTTTTCCTAATTTGCCTCTGTTTCCCAGCTCAACATTTTTGTTGTTCTTAGAAAGTAATTAGACTTCATGTTATTAGGAATCTTATTAATTGCTATTTTTATTATCCATGCAGAATATGCATACACCATGAAAGTTACAGAAAAATGTGATGTTTACAGCTATGGTGTGGTCCTCTTGGAGTTGCTAACTGGAAAAATGCCGGTACAACCTCTGGAACAAGGAGGTGATCTTGTCACATGGGTGAGGAGTTATATTAGGAAGCATTCTTTGTTGTCTGGGATACTTGATAGCCGTTTGAATCTGAAAGATGAAAATACTGTTAATCACATGATTAATGTATTAAAAATTGCTTTGCTGTGCACAAGCATGTCGCCCTTCAATCGACCAACGATGCGGGAAGTTGTTCTAATGCTGATGGAATCAAATGACAGAGAAGGAAATGTAATTTCACCTCCAGATCACGATCTTTCCCCGAGACATGATGCATTGTGAATGTAAGTATCACTTTTCTTTTGCTTTAACTGTGACGAATCTTTCGAGGCAGATTCTTCCCTGTATTACTGACCATGGTTAAATCATAGAAATTTGTGTACATTTATTGAAAGAAATTATTGTTATTCACTATCCTTTCTAGTGTTTTTGAGGTGCTTTATTTGAATCATAAAAGTATTTCTAAACCATCAGATGTACCACCTTGATCACGTATTGCAAAACACTATCTTCAAGAGGTTAAGAGAGATACTTAATTTATAATTTTTATATGAAATTATTGAAAATATTGATGAACATTAATGTAAAATGATTAAAAGTCTAAACAATCTTATGTGCTTTGATGCATTTTTTTATGATCAATTTTGCACAAGCAATTCTCCCTCGAACTTCACTCCCACCTCCTCCTCTCCCCCTCTCGCCCTCCCCCCCCAACGTGCTGCATATATATTTTCAACCTAAAGTTTTCTACGTTATAGTTTATATAGTCTATCCTAAATTTTCAATACTTATGCCGTCCCTTCATAGGCTGTTCTACAATTTCTTTTCCTTATGGATTGTTGTTTTGGGGCGGGGGGAGGACAAAGTATTCTCAAACTCATGGAAGCTTGTTTTACCTTATCTTCAGATATTTTAAATGTTCTGTGTCAAATCTAATGAGTTGTTTTAATCTTTATGATTAAAGAGTGTGGAGACGATATTTAATTTGTTCACATCTTACAGTTACATTCTTGCCTTTGTTTTATATATGTTACTATATATGAATTTGAACTACCATTATGAAAAAAGAACCATTTTGAAGCTGTTGCACAAAAATTCTGATTTTTTAAAGAGTTCTACTAATAAGAACCTGAAATTTACTTGTGCATGCGGTTGAATCATATGTATCGAGTAGTGTTGACAATACCTTTTTGCAATACGGGAGCTAATTTGTTAATTCTCTATGATAGTTGTCCTATTTGAATTTATTTGAAGTAGGATGCATTCAAACAATTATAGGAGGAGGAGGAGGAGGAGGAGAAGAAGAAGAGAAAGGAGGGGGAAAGAGAAGTGGAGGAAGATAAAACAAGAGAGATAGAAAGGGAGAATTAGAGAGGAGTAGAATTTAAGAGAGGAAATATTTTTATTTCATCATCTATTACAAAGTATAAGCTCCATTTATATCAGTGTTCTAAAAAGCGCGTCTAGGCTGAAAGTGTAATAAAAACATTTCGCCTTGAACCTAAGCGGGAATTAAGCGGTCAACGACAATGTTAACCACTTAATGCTCGCCTAGGTGCACCTCCGCCTCAGGCTCATATTAAGAGGGTCCAGTTTTTTCCTTTTTCTTTTTAAAATAAAACCTACAGCCCAGACTCAGTAGCCCACTATCCCTTCAAATTTCAAAAACTCCAGACTCCAGAGAACTGAGAAAACGGAAGAACAGGTAAAAAAATGGAAGAATGACACAAAACCTCTCAATTTCTTCGCACACCGTACTGATTTAGGTATCAGGTATGTATAACATTAGGAGGTTATTATGCTTTACATTGTATTTATAATTTTGGGGTATGTGATTCTTGGTATTTTGTGGATTCTCAATAAATTTTGCTTACAATTCTTTTTTTTTTCCTCAATCAATCAAATGTTTTGAAATTTGGATCAAAATATATTGTACTGTAAAATTTACTAATCCAGACACGAGTCAAGAAATGATCAAAATGAAAAAAGAGAGCTCGAGAATGATGATTTTGTATCGGACGGTACGGAGGACTAATTAGATGAAGAAGATATTGAATTGAAGTCCGATAAAGAATTCGATTAGATAAGATTTAAACTACAAGTTATACGTTATGTAATTATGATTTTGAAACTTATCTTTACATAAGAATTATTAAGTAAATACAATATTTTATAATTTTAGATGTTTGGTATGTATTATTTGAATTATTGATTTTTTTTACAATGATTAAAAATTAAAAAATGTATTTTTATGCCTAGGCTTCACCTAGTTTGAAGTCACGTCTAACCACGCTTTATGCTTTTTAGAACACTGCTTTGTATAGAGTTTCAAAAAACTATTTTAAATAGGAAATATCTAATCAAATTCTAGAGAATTTAGCAAATAAACATAATAAAATCCTAAAAAATCTAGTAAATAAACCCTAATAACCTATGATGTTCAGACTCTTAAATAATGGAGAAGTATCCGTGTCGACACGGCATGACACATGATACGGATTGGCTTCTTGGTCGTGCAATCAGACACGACAACAAAAGGGTGAAGACGGCAGACGGTAGAGTATTGCTTCTTGCTTGCGTCTGTAGCAGGACAAATCCATTTATTTTGAGTCTTGTGATAGTGATGTGCAGAAATTTATGGCCGGGATCACGGCAGCAACATTCGCAGAAATTGCAGAAGAAAGGGAAAGACAAAGCGGAAGATGATAGAGTTGAGAAGGCAATAGGTGGTGGAGAGAGTTAAATGGGCTTTTGTGAAGCCCAAAGAATGGAGTTAATAAAATTAGGAAACTATGTTGTTTCAAATTCAACAAATTAATACATGCTGCTATAGATTAGGGGTGGCCTAAGTGGCGTAATTTATTATTTTATTTGAGAAAAAGTTAGTTTAAAATTTAATTCTAAATTTTCGTTTGATGTGATAGTTTAAGTTACAATTATCCATTTTGAGTATTTTAAATCTTTAGAAAGCTTTGAAAGCCATCTTTACATGAATTATTGGATGCCTATATATATATATATATATATCTCTCTCTCTCTCTCTCCTCTATTAAAAGAGTGAACCCGCAGTTTACTGTTCATTTATGTCCTATTTTGGTTTTCCCTGTTTATCCCCAGTTTGTTACCAAATTCCTCTTATGTCCTATGTCTATCAATTATAAATAGCGATTGTTTGGAGGGAAAAAAAGGTTGGCGCCGCGAAAAATTATAAAGTATAGGCGGTTGAGAATTTGCTGTTACCAATGAAAATGAATTTGCTGTTACCAATGAAAATGTAGACGCCGAAATTCACTGTATTTGCTTTCTTCAGTCGGTCGCCGATTTTCACCGTGTTTGTTTTTTGTTCGAAGGCGGTGCTGTTTAGCGTGTCATAACAGTGGCTGTATTTTCCTTATATAAAGGAGACAAACGCATTTCATTTCATTACTTTGCAATCTGCAAATAAGAAAAAAACTATTCCATTTCATCGTCCTCTTTTCTCTGCCAAGAAATTTGACGAATATTTATTCCATTTCATTATGTCTCGTGAAGAAGCAAGTAAGCAACTGTTCTTGAAGCAACTAAACAACTGATTTCCACTTGCAACGGAATAATTCGAAATTTTCATACCGTTCAGCGGTGAGTACTTATGTAAAATGTTATGTTAGTTTTATATATTCAGCGTTTAAATAAAATGTTAAGTGCTTCTGTTTAGGAATAAGAAATTTTTAATGCTTGTTATTCCAAATCAAGAAATGCATTCAGTATTTGTTTAAATACTGAATGCATTTATTTAAATTCAGTATTCTAAAAATGTTCATGTTCAGTATTTATTTAAATAGAATAGAAATCATCCGAACACAGTAAAAAAAAAAATTGTCGAGTTGGATGGATTAAGCAGACAAATTGCATGTGTTGTATAAAATTTTTTTTTTACAATCCGAATGTTTCCTCCCTCGGAGAGGAGTACCTCCGCGGACGGAGGCGAACGCCTCCGCTTGCGGAAGTCGTCCTCCGCTGGCGGAGGTAAGTACCTCCGCGCGCGGAGGTGTGAACCTCCGCGCGCGGAGCTGCTAACCTCCGCGAGCGGAGGTTCACACCTCCGCGAGCGGATGAACCAACCTCCGCGTGCGGAGGTCCTGGCGACATTATATATTATATATATATGTTTTTGAATTTCATCTGACATTTTTTGGGACATAAAATTCGAAAATTATGTTTAACATTTTCAGTGTAGAATTTCAAAATCATTCAATAATTTTACATTGAAATTATACATACAATTTTACTAAGTTATTTATTTTCCTAAAATATATATTAGGGAGCCATTATTTTTGTTTATCCTATTTCGTTCCTCATTAATATTTTATAGAAATTATTTAATAATCTAAACAAAACAAAATAACATTTTTTCATATTAAAAATAAAATATTTTTTTCTTAATAATTTTGGACAAATAAATACAAAATATATATATATTGAATATTGGGCGTCATATTATATATATATAATTTTTTTTTTAACCTTTTTTTCCTGCACTTTGTTGTGCTATTATTAATTTACAATTCTCATTTTCTTGTTTATCTAACGTATACAATATTTTTATACATTTTAGCTGTATCCTTCCCTTGAAATTTACATTATAATATTTACCAACTGCCTTCAATTTATATTTACTTCTTCCTTGTAAACTGTATTGTTTTATTATATTTAAAGTGAATTTCTGTGCCCGAATTATTTTTTCCTATGTTCATAACAATTTTATTTCTTCCTTTCCCTCATTTTCCAGCAACAATACTATTTTCCATTTTAATTTTTTTGTTTGTGTTTTACCATAAGAAAAATTTTTCCTTCCCAAAACTATTAATTTCTAAAATTAGAATTTATCTATCTACCAACTTTTTTTTTTAATAATACAAAATGAAATATTTTTCTACACAGACAGCTATTCAATATTTTTATTTTACTCTAAACATTTTGATAACCTTTGTAATTAATTTCTTTCAGTTCCTATATTCATCAGGTTAGGTTTCAACTGTTCGATATGAACACTTCGGATGGTAGTTTTGAAACAATGTCTTATCGTCAACAAGAAAATCAAAGAAAAAGATGTCGACGAAAAAGAGTTCAACATAGCTGCAATGATCACCGTAAAAGAATATGTAATCTTACATCATATGGTGATGACATTTCGAATGATATACAAATTCAACAATCTGTAACACATCATGATCTTGAGGCATCTACTTCAGACCAAATGGTACTCCATACTTCCGATTCTACATTACCAATTAGTTTTAATGTATTAAATATACCAACGAATGCATACGTATTACCGACATGTAATAGCTGTACATATTGTGGTGCAAGAAAAATTTATAGAGAAAGTAAAGGTTTTTGTTGCTCTGATGGAAAGGTCCATATTTCCATACCTGATTCACCAACCGAATTATATAACTTATTTACTTCTAAAGAATTTAAATGTATGGAATTTAAGAAAATTGTACGAGGATATAATAACCACTTTGCTTTTACTTCTTTTGGTGTCAAATACGACAAAGAGCTCTTCAAAACATATCGAGGTATTTACACATTTAGAGTTCAAGGACAAGTATATCATTACCTAAATGAACTTATTCCAAAGAATAACAAGCCTTCTTATATGCAGTTATATTTTTATGATGCAGATAATGAAGTTGAAAATCGTATGAAAATTTCGGAGAACTTTAATGAATTCACTTTAATTATTCTACTTGAAATCCTAAAGGTAAATCCATATAGCAAATTTTTTCGATCTTTAAGTAATATGCCTAACTTACATAATTATCAGATACATATAAGATGTGATCCAGGACTTGATCAAAGAGTGTTTAATACTCCAACTTCATCTGAAGTAGCTGCTGTGTGGGTTGATCATGACGAAAATGCTACCAATCGTTCTCGTGATATTATTATATATGGTCATTCTGGTGATTTACATAGAGTTCATTATTACTACGGTTGCTATGATCCTTTACAATATCCTTTGCTTTTTCCATATGGAGAATCAGGTTGGCATGAAGGCATTAGAAGATGTAGACGGACTGAACATTTGTCCGAATCTGTTCAATTTCCTGACACGATTACTTCAGCATCTGAATTTATTGAAAAAGAAGAAAATAAAAGTATGCAAACCTTTATTCTTGTATATTCACTTCTGTTTTGCATTCTCACTATTTTCATATAATACCTTCTTTTTTACAGTGCTTACAGGAATGAAGAGCCGATCACAGGTTTCTTGTCGAGAATACTATTCATACAAATTGCAAATCAGACCTTTCGGTAAGTCTGTATTACTTCACAGTGGTAGATTACTCCAACAATATGTTGTAGATATGTATGTCAAGATCGAAACTGCACGGTTAGACTATTTTCGTAACAATCAAAATCAAATTCGAGCTGAACTTTACCAGGGTATTGTAGATAGCATTCAAAATGGAGAAACAAGAGGATCGAAAATTGGACGAAAAATTGTTTTACCTCAATCCTTTACATGTGGACCTAGAGATATGTTAAGGCGATATATGGATGCGATGGCTATTGTACAGCGTTATGGAAAACCGGATATTTTCTTAACTATAACATGCAATCCAAATTGGCCAGAAATTAAACAAGAACTAAAACACAATGATGAGATTCAAAATCGGCCTGATTTAATTGTGCGTATATTTAGAGCAAAATTAGAAGAGTTGAAAAATGATTTACACCAAAAAAATGTTTTAGGCCCAGTCATTGCGCATATATATGTTATTGAATTTCAGAAAAGAGGGCTTCCTCATGCACATCTATTGTTAATATTTAATCACGGCCATAAAATCTGTTCTGCTGTAGATGTTGATAAGATAGTTTGTTGTGAAATTCCTGATCAAAAAAATCATTCCTATCTTCATTCTGTTATTGTAAAACATAATATGCACGGCCCTTGTGGACATCTTAATCCAAAAAACATATGTATGGAAGCAAACAAAACTTGCAAAAATAAATACCCTAGAGATTACTGTAATACTACTATTTTTGGTCATAACTCATATCCATTGTATAAACGTCGTGATACTGGTATTTCTATCAAAGTTAGAAGCCAAATGTTAGACAATCGATGGGTTGTACCATATAATCCTTATTTGAGCGCAAAATTTGACTGTCATATTAATGTTGAAGTTTGTTCTTCTATTAAAGCTGTAAAATATTTGTACAAATATGTGTATAAAGGGCATGATCGTATTCATTTTTCATTTTCTGCAAATGAAACGGGAAAAGAAACCGATGAAATATCAGCATACCAATCTGCTAGATGGATATCTCCACCTGAAGCTATGTGGAGAATTTTCTCGTTCAATTTAGCAGAAATTTATCCAGCTGTTTATTCTTTACAGCTTCATATTGAAAATCATCAACAAATAAGGTATGATGACGGAGATAATTTATCTGTTATTATTAATAATGAAAATACGAAAAGAACAATGTTGACAGAATTTTTTGAGGTAAATAAAGTAAATAAATTTGCTCGTACATTGTTGTATCGAGATTTTCCAACACATTTTGTTTGGAACTCAACTAAGAAGATTTGGAGTCCTAGAAAAAAACACGTTGTTATAGGACGAGTTGTCACAGCGAATCCATCTGAAGGAGAACGATATTTCTTACGTGTTCTTTTAAATCATATTCGAGGTCCAACATCATTTCATGATCTACGAACTTTAAACAAAGTAACTGTTAATACATATCGAGAAGGAGCGCTTTTACATGGTTTGTTAAGCGGAGATAATCATTGTGAAGAATGTATGTCTGAAGCTATCATTTACAAAATGCCTACTTCTTTAAGACGTCTTTTTGCTACACTTCTCATCCTTTGCAATCCCAATCATCCAAAATTACTGTGGGATAAATTCAAAATTTATATGATCGATGATTATGTACATCAAAATAAATCTTCAAAGGATGCTGAATTACAATCTTTAGAAGATATCAATTCCATTTTAGAATCATCAGGTAAAAACATAAATGACTACGAAATAGTACCATTCAGTATAAATGTAAATGAAAGTGAAAGATTGAGAAGGATGATTGAAGAGGAGACAACAAACTGGAACTTAAAAGAAGGCTACACTTGTACATCATTTTTAAATAATGAACAACAATCTGCATATAATACAATTATGGAAAAAGTCAATTCAAAATCTAGCGGGATTTTTTTCATCGACGGTCCAGGAGGAACGGGCAAAACTTTTTTGTACAAAGCTCTCCTAACAGGTGTACGGTCTCAAAATTTAATTGCTTTAGCTACAGCATCTTCTGGAGTATCTGCATCTCTTTTACCTGGAGGTCGAACAGCTCATTCAAGATTTAAAATTCCTCTTGAAACAGTTGGTGAAATTATTTGTTCTGTTAGTAAACAATCAGCTTTAGGGACTTTATTAAAAATGTCTACATTAATACTTTGGGATGAAGCACCTATGGTTAATCGTTGTACCGTTGAAGCCGTTGATAAAATGCTCAGAGATATTAATGATTGTAATTTGCCTTTCGGTGGCAAGGTGGTCGTTTTAGGAGGAGATTTCAGACAAGTTTTACCAGTAATACCGAGAGGAAAAAAAGAAGACATAATGAAGGCTAGCTTAGTCTTCTCAGACTTATGGCCTTTGTATTTACATTTACCCTTAGTTGAGAACATGCGTGCAAAATTAGATCCTGCATTTTCTGAATATTTGCTTCGAGTTGGAAATGGAACAGAGGAAAAACATAATTGTAACTACATTCAACTTCCGGCTAGCATAATTATACCATTTGATGATGAAGTTACATCTTTGCAAATTTTAATAAATCATGTTTTCCCAAATATAGAAACATATGTTGATACTTTACATACGATGGGAAATCGTGTAATTCTTACGCCTAGAAATGAATGTGTTGATTATATTAACAGAATTTTACTTGATCAGATTCCTGGTGAAATTTTCACGTATTATAGCTTTGATGAGATGATTGACAAATCAGAACAAAACCTTCAGGAAGATTTCTTGAATACTTTAACTCCAAATGGTATTCCACCGCATGAATTGAAGCTTAAGATAAACTGTCCTGTTATGTTGTTACGAAATATCAACCCTTCTGAAGGATTATGTAATGGAACACGCCTTACCTGTAAGAAATTCAATAAGAATGTAATTCTTGCTGAAATTGCAACTGGCGAATATCGTGGAAAACATGTATTTTTACCAAGAATTCCTTTTGTGCCTCTAAAAAATGATCAAACATCAATTCATTTTAAACGAACTCAATTTCCAATCAGACCATGTTTTGCAATGACGATAAATAAAGCACAAGGTCAAACACTTGATTATGTTGGTTTATATCTCCCTGAACCAGTCTTTTGTCATGGTCAACTTTACGTAGCATTATCAAGAGCTAAAACAAGTAAATCTTTAAAAGTTTTGTTGAAACCATCAAACAATGACAATTTACACAATATGTGTACAAAGAATGTTGTTTATAAAGAAATTCTTTCATTTATTCATTCATAGAAGTATAAGTAAGTATTTGTTTATTTATTTGTTTCATAACTAATTTCATTTTCAATATTTTAAATGTATGTATTTCTTATTTATGAGGTGAACTGAATTACTGATAATTGTCTTTATTTTCATATGCAGGTATATTTCACACTATCTTCTTATACTTATAGTTGATAGTGGGAAACTTGATCCGAATATGTATGGATAGCTTTCACTCAACCTGGCTTAATTATTTGCTTATGGTCGCAAAACTATGCTAGATGTGCGTGACACATGTTAGCCCGAAGATGTAACATTGAGATATGAGTTATTTTATGACTAATGTATAATTTATTTTGCTATTGTAATTTTCAATACATGTCTCTAATTACAATTTTTTTTCCTTTTTCATTCAAGAAATCTACATTTTGCAAATTCAGCGGGTGAGTATTTTGTCATAATTTCAATATGCACCAACAATTACTTTCAAATAGCCATTAATAAAATACATTATATATATATTCAATACATTTGACTTTAACTTTTATTCACTTTAAAATATTGCTAAAAAATATTACTGCAAAAACAGAACACAATAAAATTTACAAATGAATACAAATACGAATACAAAAAAAAAATGTATTTGTCGAAACAAAAGTATAATCAAAGTCGACAAAAAAAATATAATCAAACTTATATATTTCTATTTATTATCTATGTATGCTTTTTATAGACAAATTTTTTCGCCGACAATTATAGTAAAAATAAAGATATTTGTGCATAACACGTGGATACACCACATTAGATACGTAAAGACACGTACCTATGTTACATTGAAACTTGAATTTGAAATTATTAGGTTTATCTTTCCAATAACATATTAAAATAAATTATTTATTTATTAACACTATTCATCTAGCTTCGTCTTCTATAAATAGCTTCGTCTTGACACTTTTTCTTACTTACAAATCACAGACCAAACACAGGCATGGCTACACCATATAAACTTATCCCACAAATTGCAATTTCAGAAACTAATTGGTCCGCAAAGGTGGTTATCATCGGAAAGCAAATACCCAAAATTGCTCGTAATTCCAACACCAGATACCAAACTATTCTGCTGATGGATTTAGAGGTACAGTAACTGAATAAATTTTCGATTTTATTTTGTCTATATATTCTATAAGCACTTAACAAGTTCTTTAAACAGGGTAATGAAGTCACAGCAACTCTGTACGATACAAATATTACTGCACTTAACGATCAACTGGAACTGGGAAAAACCTATGTGATCTCAAATGCAACGGTGAAAGAAAACAAAAGTCCGTTTAGAAGAACAAGCTCCTCTGACCAAAAAATATGGACCATAACAGGAAGAACAAAGATTGAAGAAATAGATGAAAACAATTTAAACTTCGTCTTCTCACAATATCAACTTACTCCATTTCATCAACTAGAACACCACATGGATCAAAACAGCAATATCAGTAAAATTTCTATCAAATATTATACAATTATAATTATATGTATGATTCTGTGTATCGAAAAAATTATAACAATTTTTTTCTCAGGTGTAATAGGAATAGTTGTGGACGTTAAACCAAAGAGAACTATCCAAACTCATTTTGGCACAGAGGCCGTTCTTCAGGATATCATTTTGATAGATAAAGAATTTCAAACAATGATATTAACGTTGTGGGACAGTTTTCTGGAACGAGAATGTCTTACCATTATAGCCAATCTGACCGACAGACCAATCATATGGGCTATAAACCTTAAGGTTTCTTCGTTTAATGGTATAAATGTTAATTTCATTTTTATTTATTTAAATACATCTACTTTGCACAAATATACCAACATTTATTATTTACTTTGCAGGTATTACTTTATCAACCAAAACTAACAGCACTTTCTTCATCAATAGCGACATACTGGCTATGGCAGAGTACAAAAATTGGTACTTTAAATATAATATAAAAAATACATTTTACATTTTTATAAATAAATATACACTGACTTTCTTCTATAGGCTGCAAGTTAACAAAGAAAAACTTGACCAACTCACGCAAGATCACGGTTCTATTCCTCTCACACCACCGAAAATAATACCTCCCTCCGACGACAAATTTACGCCAATTGCAGAGTTACTAGGAATTCATCCTGAGGTAAGTCTTCATCAAATATATGTTCATTAATATAAATATGTTCATTTCAAATTTCAACATTTTCTAACTGTTAATATTTTTATTGTGCAGAAAAAATTCTATTGGGTCCAAGCACGTTGGAAGATCATTTCAAAAAATCAAAAGTTCTGGTATATGTCATGCGATAACTGCAAAAAATTGTCGAACGCAGATCTTGGAGAAATTCACAAGTGCCGATTTTGTAAATGTGAATATGCAAAAGCTGTACCAAGGTAATTTATATTGTTCAGATTTTATTTAACACAGCAACAGAGTTAAAAATTCACGTAAAATATCTCCTCCAGAGCAAATGCTTTCGTGCATCTACAAGACGAATCTGGAATGATAGACGCAAGCATCATAGGAAGCGCTGCAGAAACATTATTACAGTGTACTGGTAACGCCATAAGGACCCATTTTGAAAAGGTCAAATCGCAGTTTACATTCTTGAAGATTGTTTTCTTATTCTTAAATATTGTTTTCTTTACATTTCAATATTTCCAATTTACTACGTTCTACTCTATTGCAGGAACCAGATATGGACATAAACAGTTTTATGAAAATTGAAAGTGAAAACGAAATAGATTCAATATTTTATCTCAAAGCGACACAAAAACGGCAAAATCCTTCGGAGTGCCATTTTGAAATTATCTTCACCTTCAACTCTTCAGAAAAAAATGAACCTTCAATTGCTGCAATCAATGAGACAAATCCTGATAAAAATTCAGCTGCAGAAGACAACAAAGACAGCAAGAAAAATAAAGGGAAAGGGAAGGCACAATCCTCAAATAGTGAACCATCCGGAAATACTCAAACAACAACTGCTGCAAAAAAGTCTCTCTTTCGATCAGATGATTCTCTTCAACCAAATTCCAATCTAGAGAAGAAGGCTCGCAAAAGTTGAGTCCTCAGTAACACATCAAGAGTGACTTTAACTTTTCTTTTTTGAAGCAGTCAAGACGCAGTAAAGACGACCTCCTCCATACGTAACATATAACTTTTGAGGCAATATGAAGAGGTTGTTTTGGGTTTTTGTTATTTTCTAAAACAGATGAATAGGTTTTGGAAGATGCTTGTTTAGTCGTTTCCGTTTTGGTAAGAAGTTATTTTCGGTCTCGCTGTTTGTAAATATAAATAACAAATATATAAAATAACCCTCTTTCGTTATAAACATTAACTCCTTTATATATTGAATTAATATTTATATATTGAATTAATATCAAAGAAAAATACAAAGAGAGACATGCATTATTCTCGCCACAACTTTCTGTCTCCCCATTTACCCCATTTACAGAGAAACATGAAGAAAACCATGAAGGAAAATTGACGTGAATATATTTTCATTTCTTCTTTACTACAAATTTGTTTCTACTTTTAAATATTTAAATATGCCAACATTTTGTATTACATAATTTTTAGAATAAAAATATTTCCTCCGCGCGCGGAGGCCGGAGCATTCAAGTGCGAAGAATCCATGCCCCGAAACTGGAACCTCCGCAGGGATATCGAACATCCACGCACGGCGGCAACAAGCTCCGCGTGCGGAGACTCGGACCTCCGCACGCGGAGAATCCAGCTCCGTGCGCGGAGATTACACCCTCCGCGCGCGGAGGCTATAACCTCCGCACGCGGAGAATAATACCTCCGCGCTTGGAGGTTCTAATATATTTGCGCCTTCAACATTATATATATTATTAAAATTATTTATACAGCTCTTAAAAAAAATGTTTTCACAAATATTTATATTTCGAAAAAATATTATTTCAAAAGTTGAAAATTCTGTTCCCTTTTTTTTTTCCTTCTTTACATTTAATATAAAAATTTTATCCATCATTTTATATTATATCCATCATATTATTTAAATTACTTGTAAAACTTATTTTCTTAATTTGGTAAGTAGATTTATATTATCAAAATAATAAAAAAAAATTATTACAAAACAGTATTACAGTTAATATGTTTTCGGTAATTGAATAAATCCAATGTAACTGAATAAATACCTACAATAACTAAATAAATCCAATAACGAAATAAATAATTACAATAACTAAATAAATAACTAAATAGTTAAGAAAAAATATGATCGTTTAAAACTTAAAAACAATAATATTCAAACCCATTTTAAAAATAAAATCACGTCCATTTTTTTTTTCTCATTACCCCTATCTTCTTCCCATCTCCCCCAAAAATCCCTAAATCTATCATTTCTCACAAATCAATTTCTCTCACTTCTCTCATTCACCCCTCCATCTCTTTTGTTTACCTCTACTCCATCTCTCTTTGAAGCAAGATTTTCCACTCCAGAAGCAAGGTTTTCAAGGTAATCGGGTGAAATAGCCAGCGCAGAAGCGACCTCCGCACGCGGCGGACAGATCCTCCGCGCGCGGAGGCTCTGTCCTCCGGAACCTCCTCACGCGGAGGCTCTGGCCTCCGCGTGCGGAGGATCTGTCCTCCGCGTGCGGAGCTGGCGGACAGACCCTCCGCACGCGGAGGATCACCGTCTTTCCATACAATTTTTTTTTCTTTCAAATTTCATATCTAATTCAAGGTTATTTATTCTTGCAGATGTCTCTTGATTATATCGTTTCCCCAGATCAATGGTTCTCTGCCACCATCACCCAATTTCCATTGCTTCGGTATGTTAAAGATTTCATCCAACTTATTGACGAAGACAAACAGTCTTTGATATTTAGCAGCAGTTTGTGTGGGTTTATTTGTGGATATCTTTATAGAACAGAAGAGCAACAATTTTGTAGCAGATTAATACACGAGTTTATATTGAGGATTGTTGATTCCGGTAAAACAAATGAAATATGGGTCAAATTAAATAATCATTTTGCCAGATTTGGTATTCAAGATTACTGTCTGCTTACTGGATTACCTTGTCACGAAGTAACAGCAGAACTTGACTCCAGTGATGATCGACTTAGAAATATTTATTTTCACGGAACTAAAAGAATCACTATGGTAATGCTTTTCGAAACATTTCATCAATGTGAAAATATGGAGGATAAATTCAAATTGGGATTGGTCATGTTAGTGGAGTGTGTTTTAAAACCAGCTGGAAGATATATTAATTACCAGACATTGGGCATGGTTGAAAATCTAGACGAATTTCTTATTTATCCATGGGGTCGTATATCGTATTTCATTCTGTTGAATTCATTGCAACAACGAGCACAAAAACTGCGGAACAACCAACAGACAGATCGAAAATATTCCATACATGGATTTCCACTTGCATTTCAGGTATGTAATTTATATTTTTAATAAATTTTCATTTACCTATAGAATAAATTTTTGCCGTATAATATTTACTTCTTATAATTTTGCAGTGTTGGATATACGAAGCCTTTCCACAATTTGGGCAACAATTCGGTCGTCGCAAACGTAGAACCTTACAGTTTCCTAGAATACATAAATGGAGACCAAACAAATTTCTGACTGAAAAAGTAATCAGAGATTTTTTGACCTCTATAACTGCTGAAGAGGTATTCTAAAATTCATTATAATCATTCAATAATATTTTACTATTAAATTATTCGTTTTAAAAATTAACAGAATCTTCTTCCATTGTTATAGATTGAAGTCATTCCAGTTCTGATACCCACGGAAGAAGAATCAGAAACAGTGTGGTGCACAACGCTCTCATTGACACCAGATAATGAACAACATATATTAGATGCTATCGTGAATGGAACATTCGATAACGTGACAGAAGAAATCCCACATACTACCACACAAGAACATCAAACGAATAATCCTGATCCAGGTACTTCATTTGAATTTGAAATACCGCCTGCTGACATACATGATCATGAGACAGATGTGCCGGCCGCTACATTTCAATTTGAGCCAGGTTCTTCCTCTTCTCGCTATAATTATGTAACAAAAGAACACATGGAAGAACTTTTTGGCATCTACAAGCAACATTTGGTATCAGAAGTGTCTAATTTATACGATAATTTAAAGGCGGATATGGTTCAAGAATCAAGAAATCATGAAGCTAGATACCAAACCATTCTTGACAACCAAACACAACTATTTGAACAACAGAAACAATCACAACAAGACATCCAATCCATGAAATCCTTTGAAATCCATTTGTCTACTTGGAAATCTAATATGGAGACTATTGTAAATTCTCTACAACAAAACGTTCCTCTAAATAAAGGTCGAACAAATGATAAATCTACATCATCATTTATATCTCCTTTGGAAGACTTTTCTGTGGATAAATACACAAACATAACAGATTGGATTGACAGAAATCCACCAGAGTAAGAAATCTACTTATACTTTATTATTTCACATATTACAATTTTCGTTCTATTGTATTGAAACTGATATAAATTTTTTTTTGTAGTCATTACTGGGATAACGGAAGCGGGCACAAATATAGTCGAGATATGCTGCTGACTATACAAAATACATCTGAAGATCTACATGTTGCGGTTAGTATAATGTAGAAATAATAACTGCAATATTTGCAATGCATAAATAATGTCTCTCATTCAATTTATTTCTTTCAATAGATTATTAACACAGAGTTAACACTATTGAGACGATTGATTCGTGATAAATCTCCTCGCGTCTCTAAAGAATATGCACTCTTAGATTTCTCATTTGAAGATGAATGTGCTCGTTATATGATATGGCAAAACAATGTTAGACAAGGCCTTGAGAAGGGAATTTCACCAAGCTCTGTTGTGTTCCAGCAATATGTATCCGGCATCTTACCGATTTATGGAATTCCATGGAAAAAGTGCAATTATCTACTAATTCCATGTTCGACGCCGGTCAATAATTGGTATCTTTATCTTGTGGATATACGCGAATGGAAATTTCAGATATATAATTGTAGCCACACCATTCGCAACCCAGACGAAATCAAGCTGCATGCAAAGGCGGTATTATTGTTAATTCAAGGGTTATTAATGCCCTCTGACAGACAGGGGTTAAGAAAATACGAAAACAAAAAAATGGACATACATATTATACCCTGTCCTGCTTCCAAAAACAGTGGGTAAGCATTTCATTACTTAAAATTAAATTTACTCTTAAATTTACTTTCATATTAACATTACTAATAGTCTAATACTGTATTGTATTATTTCAGGCCTAATTGTGGAGTATTTGTGCTCAAACACATTGAATGCTTCCTTTTTGGACAACCAATTGAATCAATTTCATTGGACAAGATCAATATATACAGGCGGAAAATTGCAATCGATGTTGCTTTCGATGAATATTTCCTTCGCCCTTCTTAAATGTCAGGTAAAATATATATGTTCTGTGTATTTCACTATCCAAAACTTATAGATTACGTCAAATGGTGTATGGCTGCTTAGGTCAGGGTACCAGTTGTAGTTGTTGGTTGCAAGCTAGATAGACGAGATGAAGAGTATAATTTGAACATTGTGATGGCTCCAATCATGCGACAGTTTCGTGACATCGAGACTTGCATAGAATGTTCAGCTGCTAACTTGCTCCAGGTTTGCATTAATGATTGAGTTGTGCTGATTCATTATTCTTACAAAAGTGAGACTGTCCTGACAATTGTGATAGTTGTAATCTATTTGTAGATTCCCGAAGTATTCTACTATGCCCAGAAGGCAGTCCTTCATCCAACAGCCCCACTATTTGATCAAGAAACCCAAGCTTTGAAGCCACATTGCATGAAAGCATTGAAGAGGATATTTGTTCTTTGTGATCTTGATATAGATAGTGCTCTCAATTATGAAGAATTGAATGAATTTCAGGTCCTTTTCTAATTTCTTTTCACCTTGTTATTGTAACTATGCTTTTCTTAAAACAAGAAAAAAATCTGTTTCTTTTTCTCCTTTTTCATTTCCATAACGAGATATCCTTTGCAAGGAGAAGTAATTATCCATTTTTCCCCAACATTTAACATTTGGTCATGATTAATAATACGGTGAACAGGTTAAGTGTTTCAACTCTTTATTATATCTCCTAATCCTTATTCTATTTTAATCAATCAATATGATACTTAAAATTTTTCTTTTACATTGTTATTATCATTAAATAGCACGCTAATAAACATACAATAAGTACAAAACTCGTGCATCGCACGAGGTGCCAACTAGTATATATTAAAAGAGGGAATGCGTCGGTTACTATTCATTCAGGACGTATTTCCATTTTCCATTTTATCCCCACTTTTCTCCCCATTAATTAATTGTCTTTTCCCATTTTATCCATTTGAAAGGATTTAATTGTCTCTTCCCATTTTATCCCTCTGAAAGGAGAATCAAATTATACAGAATTGGTCAAAAATGTAGGCGGTGGCTGCATTTTTCTTATTCTTTGCATGTAAGCCGGTGGATATATTTTCTTTTATTGGAAGAGTATATATATATATATATAAAGGAAGAAAAATTTATTTCATTCCATCATCGTCATCTCTAGCTTCTACAAATATAAGAAATTCTAAAAATATTTATTTTACTCCATGATCGTCCTCTTCAGCTTGTAGGATTAAGAAATTTTGAAGAATTGGTCTTACAGCAAAGAAACCTGATATTTACTTACCTTTTATTGCTTTTCACAGTATGTAGTTATGTAAAAGTTATTTGTCCTTCTATTACTTTTGCATGTTTAGTATTTAAATATGATTGTGTTCCCATGTTTAAGATTTTTGTAAGTATATTTTGCTTGTACTATTTTTGTATGTTTAGTATGTAAATATAATTATGTTGCTTCTCTATATTCCAGAATAAATTCGAAAGCATATTAGGTTAAATGAATGTAATTGCTCTATGACGCACAGAGCAAATGTTTCGTGGTGTCCGGAGCAATGCTTCAATGTTTTTTTATTTAACATGGTCATTAAAAATATTATTTTTCCTACTTTCATCATCTTTGGTATTTGCTAAAAAAAAATTATTTTCAAAAGATAAACTCTTCAACACATACACAACAATTAGAATTTGGGAGGCAACATTTTAAGCTTTTCGCTTCATTCCATACATACATAACACGAGGACTGCTGCCCCCCTCGACCCTCATGACCTGACCGGACAAGTCGATCCTTGTCAGGGGCGTTGTCCCCGGGCCCCACGAAGAGTGTCACTCGTCAATTCGGTCAAAATATGTAACTTACTTCAATTTACTTCATATACTTTGATTTTTAATTTTTATTATGATTTCCTTTACTTGTCATATTTTTAGTCATTCTTGATTCTATCAATATTGAATTTGTTTCCAATTTATTTCTAGATTGCAAGATATCATTCTCAGAGTAAAAATATTAAAATTTTCAACATCAATTGAACTGTGCTATCTTCAGATATGATATTTTTTTTTATAAATTTTGTACAGTTCAATTTTTAGTTAGTCTTTGTATTTTTTTCCTAAAGTTTCTATTATAGTATTTATCATTAAGCTATAATTGACAAATTGTAGACTAATTACTGTTCTCTTCTATGCAGTGTCCAATTAATTTTTCCGGTGGTCGTAATTGACTACATTAGTGCACTCTATCTTGGGTAAATTTCTCCAACTGAATTATTCAGGGTTTTTTTTATTTATTTATAAGTTTATGTAGTATTTTGGTTATTCATTTATAGTAACTTGTAAATTTGTAATAAATTGTTGGTTCTCAATCTTTCTTTGTGCACACTATTTTTTTCCTTCTAAAATATATTTTCATTCATTGTTCACAAATTTTGATATTTTAAATTTTAGTTTTACTCTATGTATGTTTTAACATATATAAAATATTTTTTTCTAAAACTATTGCTTTCTACAGTTACGGTTAGAGTTCAACTATTTTACAAAAATTGTTAGTGTTGTAATGTATATTTTTGTACCATCTAGTGATGGAGAAGTTGATTCAACTATTTTACAATTTTATTTTACTTGAAAGTATAAATATATTAATAACCTTCTTTAATTCTTTTAGTTCATGTTGGTTACCTTGGGCTCCAACTGTTCGATATGGATATTTCAAGTGGTTTTGAAACAATGTCTCATCGCCAACAAGAAAATCAAAGGAATAGGTATCGACGAAAACGACGTCGAAATGGCTGCAATGATCGTCGTATGAAGATAGGTAATCCTATATCATCTGGACATATTAATTCGAATGATGTACAAATGCAACAATCTATAATGCATCATGATTTTGAGGCTTCTAATTCAAACCAAGAGACACCTCATATTTCCAATTCTACATTACCAAGTGGTTTTAATGTATTGAACATACCAACAATTGCATACGTATTACCGACATGCAATAGCTGTACATATTATGGTGTAAGAAAAATTTATAGAGAAAGTAAATGTTTCTGCTGTTCTGATGGAAAAGTTCATATATTTATGCCTGATTCATCTGCTGAATTGTATAACTTGTTTACTTCTAAAGAATCTAAATGTATGGAATTTTAAAAAATTGTACGGGAATATAATAACCACTTTGCTTTCACTTCATTTAGTGTCAAATACGACAAAGAGCTCTTTAAAGCATATGATATATTTACACTTTTAGAGTTCAATGACAAGTATATCATTATGTAAACGAACTTATCCCACAGAACAATAAGCATTCTTATATGCAATTATATTTTTATGATACAGATAATGAAATTCAAAATCGTATGAAAATTTCATAAAACATTGATGAATGTACTTTAATTATTCTAATTGAAATCCTAAAGGTAAATCCATATAGTAGATTCTTTCGGTCATTAAGTAATATGACTAACTTACGAGATAATCAAATACATATAAGATGTGATCCAGGACTTGATCAAAAAGTATGTAATACTCTCACATCATCTGAAGTAGCTGATGTGTGGGTCGAAAATAATGAAAATGCTAATATTCGCTTTCGTGACATTACTATATATGGTCATTCTGGTGATTCACATAGAGTTCATTATTACTACGGTTGCTATGATCTTTTGCAATATTCTTTACTTTTTCCATATGGAGAATTTGGTTGGCATGAAGGCATTGAGAGGTGCAGAAGGGTTGAATATTTGTCTGAATTTGTTCAATTTCCTAATACAGTTACCTCTGCAGCTGAATTTATTGAAAAAGAAAATCAAGGTTTGCAAATCTCTGTTATTGTACATTAATCTAAGTTTTGCATTGTCAATGTTCTAATCAAATGATGAATTCCTTTTTGCGGTGCTTAATGGAATGAAGAAACGATCATATGTTTCTTGTCGAGAATATTATTTATATAAATTGCAAATTAGGCCTTCCAGTAAGTCTATTTTACTTCACAGTGGTAGATTGCTGCAGCAATATATTGTAGATGTGTATGTTATAATCGAAACTGCACGGTTAGACTATTTTCGTAACAACCAGAATCAAATTCGAGCTGAACTTTACCAAGGTATTGTAGATAGCTTTCAAAATGGAGAGACAAGAGAATGCACAATTGGAAGAAAAATTCTTTTATCTGAGTCTTTTACATGTAGGTTTAGAGATGTTCAGGAGATCTATGGATGCAATGGCTATTATACAGCGTTATGAAAAATCGGACATCTTTTTGACTATAACATGCAATCCAAATTGGCCAGAGATTAAGCAAGAACTAAAACACAATGATGAGATTCAAAATCGACATAACCTAATTGTGCTTATATTTAGAGAAAAATTAGAAGAGTTGAAAAATGATTTGTACAAAAAAATATCTTACGCCCAGTTGTTGCGCATGTATATGTTATTGAATTTCAAAAAAAGGGACTTTCTCACGCACATCTACTGTTAATTTTCAACTATAGCCACAAAATCTATTTTGCTCTAGATATTGATAAGATAGTTTGCTGTGAAATTTATAATGAAAACAAATATCATTATCTTCATTCTATTATTGTTAAACATAATATGTATGATCCTTGTGAACACCTTAATCCAAAAAACGTATGTATGGAAGTAAACAAAAGTTGCAAAAATAAATATTCTAGGGATTATTGTAATATTACTATATTCGGTGATAACTCACATCCTTTGTATAAACGTCGTGATAATGGTATTTCTATTAAAGTTAGAGACCAAATGTTAGACAATTGATGGGTTGTACCGTATAATCCTTATTTGAGCACAAAATTTGACTGTCACATTAATGTTGAGGTATGTTTTTCTATTAAAACTGTAAAATATTTGTACAAATATGTGTATAAAGGACATGATCGTATTCAATTTTCAATTTTCACAAATGAAACGGGAAAAGAAACTGACGAAATCTCAGCTTATCAATCTGCTAGATGGATATCTCCATCTGAAACTATGTGGAGGATTTTCTCGTTTAATTTGGCAAAAATTTATCCAACTATTTATTCTTTACAGTTTCATATCAAAAATCATCAACAAGTAAGATATGACGACAAAGATGATTTGTCTACTATTATTGACAACGAAAATACGAAAGAACAATGTTGACAGAATTTTTTGAGGTAAATAAAGCAAATAAATTTTCTCGTACATTGTTATCAAAAATTTCCAAGACATTTTGTTTGGAACTGAACTAAGAAGATTTGGACTCCCAGAAGAAAACACGTTATATGACGAATTGTCGCAGCGAATCCATTTGAAGAAGAACAATATTTCCTACGCATTCTTCTCAACCATATTCGAGGTCCAACATCATTTCATAATTTACGAACTTTGAACGGGGTAACTATTAGTGCATATCGAGAATGAGCACTTTTACATGGTTTGTTAGGCGAAGACAATCATTGTGAAGAATGTCTGTTTGAAACTATTATTTATAAAATGCCTACTTCTTTGAGACGTCTTTTTGCTACACTTCTCACGCTTTGCAATCCTGATCATCCAAAATTACTGTGGGATAAATTTAAAGTTTATGTGATCGATGATTATGTATATGAAAATATACATACAAGGGCTGCTGAATTACTAGCTTTAGAAGACAACAATTTTATTTTCGAATCATTGGATAAAAACATAAATAACTATGAAATAGTACCATTCAGTGTAAATATAGATGAAAAGGAAAGGTTGAGAAGAATGGTTGCAGATGAAACAACAAATTTGGATATAGAAGGAGACTATGCTTGTACATCAAGCTTAAATAATGAGCAACAATTTGCGTACAATACAATTATGGAAAAAGTAAATTCCAAATCGAGTGGGATCTATTTCATCAATGGTTCGGAAGAACGGGCAAAACTTTTTATATAAAACTCTCCTAACATGTGTAAGGTCTCAAAATTTAATTGGTTTAGCCACAACATCTCTTGGAGTATCTGTATCTCTTTTACCTGAAGGTCGAACATTCATTCAAAATTTCGAATTCATTGGAAACAGTTGGTGAAGTTATTTGTTCTGTTAGTAAACAATCGGTTCTAGGAACTTTGTTAAAAATGTCTACATTAATACTTTGGGATGAAGCACCTATGATGAATCGTTGTGCCGTTGAAGCTATTGATAAAATGCTCAGAGATATTACTGATTGTAATTTGTCTGTCGGTAGAAAAGTGGTAGTTCTAGGAGGAGATTTCAGATAAGTTTTACCAGTGATACCGAGAGGAAAAAAAAGAAGACATAATGAAAGCTAGCTTAATCTTCTCTGACTTATGGCCTTTGTATTCACATCTACCATTGGTTGAAAACATGCGAGCAAAATTGGATCCCACATTTTGTGATTATTTGCTTAGAGTTGGAAATGGAACAGAGGAAGAACACAGTTGTAACAGAAATTCAGCTTCCAAGCAATATAATTGTACCTTTTGAAGATGAAATTATATCTCTGAAAATTTTGGTAAATCATATTTTTCCAAATATAGAAGCATATGTTGATAATTTACATACGATGGGAAATCGAGTAATTCTTACGCCTATAAATGAATGTATTGATCATATTAACAAAATTTTACTTGATCAGATTCCTGGTGAAATTTTCACATATTATGGTTTTGATGAAGCAATTAATTAGAACAGAGCTTACAGGAAGATTTCTTGAATACTTTAACTCCAAATGGTATTCCACCGCATGAATTGAAGCTTAAAATAAAATGTCATGTGATGTTATTGTGGAATATCAATCCTTCTGAAGGGTTATACCATGGAACACGCTTTACTTGTAGAAAACTTGATAAGAATGTAATTCTTACTGAAATTACAACAGTTGAATATTGTGGAAAACATGTTTTCTTATCAAGAATTCATTTTGTACCTCTCAAAAATGATCAGACTTCAATTCATTTTAAAAGAACTCAATTCCCGATTAGACCACGTTTTGCAATGACGATAAATAAAGCACAAGGTCAGACACTTGATTACGTTGGTTTGTATCTTCCTGAACCAGTTTTCTGTCATGGCCAGTTTTATGTAGCATTATCAAGAGTTAAAACAAGCAAATCTTTAAAGGTTTTACTAAAACTATCAAACACTGACAATTTACACAGTACATGTATGAAGAATGTAGTCTACAGAGAAATTCTTTCATTCATTCATTTGTAGAAGTATAACTTCTTTGTAAGTATTTGTCACATATCTTAGTCACTCATTGTTAGAATTATATTGCTGATTTCTATTATTTTTTTTTTTTTTTTATAACTAATTTAACTTTGAAATATTTCAGGCTTTATGATATTTGTGTATATTTTTCACTCATTTGGATTTATGGCAACATGGTACTCTAAAGTTACAAACATGATAAAGTAACTATAGCTAAGAGAACTTCAAAAAATCTTGTGCATGTACTCTTGCTAACAAGTTATTTATTATTACTTTTTTTTTTCTAATCGTTATTAATGCATGATATAAATTTTCTCATTAACCATAAGTCGTTTTAATTTCAGCCGTTTCTATTTTGTCTATGAGCTTATAATCATACTTATAGACTCTAAAATTTTTTACTTCAAGATATTACCTGATTTTCCTGATAAACTCTCTGAAATTTCAGGATCAATTTATGACGATATCTGAGTGAATTTAATTATAGTTCATGTGCATTTTGTTAAAACTGATGGTGTTATCATCATTTTAATGAGCTTGTTAGAATGAATCCATACCTCGACTTCTATATTTTTATTGTCATTCTATCAAATACCATGTTTATGCGTGTCTATAAATTCAGAATGAATCTTTTTAATGTTGTAATAGTAGAAGCAGAAGGAACTCCGTACCATGGTGGTCTCTTTTTCTTCGACATCTTCTTTCCTAGAAGCTATCCCAATGTTCCACCTATATGTTTCAAATATTTTTGTGTCCAACCCCTTGTACACCTCTGAATATGTCGATATATTGTCTTCCATTGATGCTAACTCACTTGTTGTTGCAGCAAGTCCATTACCACTTTGGTGGACTTCGCATCAATCCAAACTTGTACAATCGTGGCAAAGTATGTCTTAGCCTTCTCAACACTTGGACTGGTAATCAGAAGGAAAAATGGATTCATGGTGTGTCAACTATGCTACAAGTTTTAGTCTCTATACAAGGCCTAATTTTGACTATTTTAATGAGCCCGGACATGCAAATATAAGTGGTTCAATGAGAGGAGAAAAGTGATCTCTGACATATAATGAGAATACTTTTATCTATTCTCTCCAAACGATGGTGTATAGTATGAGGCGGCCACCAAGGGTAAGATGAAATTGAGATCCTCTCTATATATTACTGTTATTATTAGGCTTTTCGATCCTTGCATATTTTGATGGTTAATTTCAATTTATTCTTTCCTTTTGGGTGACGACTTTATTATATACTGATTTGAGTTTTGTGTTGTGTTGCTCGTAGCATTTCAAGGACTTTGTGGTAGGACATTTCTGCAAGCATTTTCGTCATATTCTGGTATCATGTAAAGCCTATATTAGAAGTCGCTCATGTGGGTTGTCTTCAAACGGGGTGTTGAAGATGTTGACAAGGGTGATAAGAACTGCTCATAGGATTTTAAGGCCAATTTGACATGGTTCATCATTAGGTTAGTAAATGCATTTTCTCAAATTGACGTGAAGGACTGTCAAGAGTTCCTTTGTTTAGCTCAAAAAGCAAATGTACAAGTTCCTACTTCACCCGGGGTCCAAAACTTATATTACTAGATTAATTAAAATAAGATTTAGACTTGGGCTATGTGTTTTTACATGCAAGACATGCTCATTTTGAATTTTATTTCTGACTTCTTAGATTGTATTTAAAATTGCAAATCAGTGAATATTAATGACTTCAGGATGCTCACCATGCATTTTAGTAAATAAAATGTCGTCAATGTTCTATCTTTAACTTTCTTTATCCTTCTAAAATTTATTTTCCTATATTCTGTATTATTCTATTGTCTTCTCACTCAATTTTACGTAGTTATATGCAGTCAGTTGAATAATTGCATTTACTGGGATAATTTAAATTGTCCATATCTAACATTTAAAATATATAATTTACGATAATTTAACATATTTAATACACTAACATTACCTTCAAAAAAACTCAACTCGTGCATCGCACAGACAGAAACTAGTATATATAAAAGAATGAGGCTTTTTTTTGGTGAGTTGATGCATGTGTACATAGATTTCAATATATAGAAATTCATTTTATATAAGATGGGATTTGTCTTTACATATAATAAATATATTATTCCCTACATAAATTGTTATTTCACATGATCGTTATGTGACGTTTTAATTGAAATACCACATAGCATGACATTTTGAAATGTAAAAAAATTAACACAAACATATACATTATTGTCAAATTGAAAAAGACATATTAGACACTAAGTGACTTTTTAATTAAAAAGTGACACTGTATATCATTTTCAAATGAACAACCTTAATTGTTCATATTTGTCTCCATAACAGATGAAAATACTAATTTTATAAATCTGTAAAAAAAAAAAAATACAAATAAAATTGCGCAAGACTTTTTTTTTTTTTAAGTGAGACTGTATTTCACTTTCAAATTTCATCATATTAATTCATTTACAAGACAAATAGTGTATCATCATGTCACTTTTTAATGTATAGTAAAGTTTGAATTCATATTCATAATTAAATTTTCACACACACTTTGTATGCATATCTTTAATGGATTAAGAAAGAATTCAAATGAGACAGTTTGCGACTTTCTTTAAAAAAAGTGACGACAAATAAAGTGGTACATCGTGTCACTTTTTTTTCATGTAAAGCACAGATTTAATTCATATTCATATTTAAATTTTCATAATCACCTTATATCATATTCATATTAAGTTTTTTTATTTCTTATTTTCTTTCATATCAAATTTTTATATAGTAATTAAGACATCAAAAATTCAATATTATGAATTATAAAATTATAAATACTTATATCACAATAAAATAAAATTATTGGTGAGTAGTCAAATCTCTGTACAACTCGGTCAACTTGTCGCCTACGCACGACGCTAGTCGATCTTTTTTTTTTTTTTCAGTTTGATCACACAACTTCACGTTAATCGTCTTTAACTATAAATACACTAGATCATATCGGCTCCAATTCATTTAATCTTTAGAAGTAAAGTAAAAAATTGATGAGTAGTCAAATCTCCGTTTACATACAACTTGATCAACTTTCGTCTATGTACGACGCTAGTCGATCTTATTTTTTTTTAGAGTACGATCACACAACTTCATGTTAAACGTTGTTAACATAAATATCCTAGATCATATTGGCTCCAATGATGAGTATGTCTCATTACCAAATGATTTAATTTGTTGCAGTAGAAAAGAAAAAAAGAAGAGAGCATGGACAAGTAGAGAAGACATTTAACATGGCTCAGAGGGACATGATTGATAAAGAGGATGCCAGAATGTTCTTCACTAGTGCACTGTCGTTCAATTTTGCAAAATCTCCTTACGTTAGACAATTTTGTAGAATTTTGACCAATAGAAACTTGGCTGGTTATACCTCTTCTACTTATAATCGATTGCGTACAACATTGCTTGCACAAGAGAAGGAGCATATCAACAGAAAACTTCAGCATATTAGAGATTCATGGAGGAAAAAGGGAGTGTCTACTGTTTGTAATGGCTAGTCGGATAAACAAAGGAAACATCTTGTAAATGTAATGGGAGCATCTGCAGGTAGAGTCATGTATGTTAAAGCAATTGATGCAAGTGGCAATATAAAAGACGGAGAATACGTGGAAGCAGCATTTATTGATGGGATCAGGCCAATTGGAAGTGCAAATGTTGTTCAAAGCATAACAGAAATGCAAGCTACTATAAAGCTGTTGGGTTAAGCATTGAAACAAGGTATCCTCATAACTTTTGGACTCCTTGTGTGGTACATAGTCTGAATTTGGATTTGAAAAGTATATGCGACCTTCTGAGAAATCACCACAATATGCACGTTGTAAGTGGATTGGTGATTTGGTGAATTTGACTTTGTTGTTAATCATTGAATGACATTAACTATATACAATAAATATTCTAAGTTGTGTTTGTTAAGAATAGCCAATACAAGATTTGCATATGTTATTGTAATGAATAAAAGATTAAAAGAAGTTAGGACAGCACTTGAAAAAATGGTGATGGAATTAGGTTGAAGAATTTATAGAGACATAAATAATGAAGGTAAATCACAAGAAATGAAAACATGTGTAATAAATGATGTTTGGTGGGATGATTTGGTTTATTTTTTAAATTTCACCGAGCCTCTCCATAATATGTTACGAGTTGCTAATACCGATTCCCCAGTTTTACATTTAATATATGATATTTGGGATACAATGATTGAAAATGTGAAAAAAAAAAATTGTATTTGAGTGCGAAGGGATAGATATAGTTTCTGGGCATTTAGCCCCTGTTTGAAACCCATTTTGAGGAGAACAGAAATTTTAAAATAGTGATTAATGTGAGAATATGTGGTGAAAAAATGATGAAAAGTTTTTGATTTGTGTGTAATATTATATTATTTGGAGAATGTGTGGTTGAAATAAAGAATAAAAATGAGAAACAGAAACAGAAACAAAAATAAAAATTAAGGGGTGTGAAACGGGGGCTTAGATTTTTTTTATGCTATTCATCAAGTTTGGGAAATATATGGAATAAGAGTAACACTCTTTTGCATTGTGTGACACACTCTTTGGTTCCTAAGTATTACAATCAAGCTTGGCTTCAAGACGGAAGTAACGAAGTTCCAAGATTTGCACCATATGAGGATCAAGAAGTTTGAATGAACACAAGCAAATTCTTTAAAAGGTTGTTTGAAAATCCAGTTGATTTGAGGAAAGTATATGTTGAATTTGGGTCCTTTTCTAGTAGATCATAGTATTTCAATCAACCCCATGTTATTGAGGAAAGTATGAGAACCGATTTCTTGGTTGGCCAATCATGATTCTTGAGTACCTTTGTGTTGCAATCTCTGATATTTAAATTGCTTTCCCAGCCAGAATTCTCTTCTTTGTTGTGAGCGAAAATGGAGCACGTATTCACTCATCCAAAGTATCAAGAGAAGCAAACTGGCGACAAGTAGGATTGAAGACTTGAAAACGACGATTTTGAGTACCAAAATAGTACTGAAATTCAATGTTCGATTCAATCACTACTGACTATCCTACTACTTAATTCTTAAATTCAAATATTCAATAACTAACAATTACACAAACTAACAGCAACTACTCTACTTAATTCTTAAATTCAAATATTCAAGAACAACTAAACATGCATTATGCATAAACCAAGTTGGGAATTGGGTTTTAATTAGTTGGGTTTGAGAATTTGGGAACTTAGGTTTTGGATTGGATTTGGGCTATTGATTTATTTAAGTAACTATTGGATCTTTTGTTTAGATCTAAGATTTTTGTATGTTGAATTTTAAAATGTAAGTTATTTACTCAATATTTATTAATGGAAAAAAATAAAAAATTTCAAAATTTTTGGGGCGAGAAAAAATCTTGGGGGGGGCGAAATTGAAAAATACATTACAATGTTGGGGGGGCGGTCGCCCCCCCCCCCCTAGCTTCGTCTCTGTGGCCATATGATGTCAAATCCATCTTTTATTGACTAATTTTCTTCTTTTCGTTTGTTGTGGTTGGGGGAATTTTTTGGTGGTTGACGGTGGCTAAGGATGTGAGTGTATAAATTTTGAACTTGAATACGACTTTATTTGACCAAAAGAAAACGGTGTACTTTGATACCAAATTGACATAAGATACAATCAAATAATTGTAGGAGAAGGGAAAATGAGAGAGAAGAAGAAAAAAGAGGGAGGAAAAGATAAGATGGGGAGGTATTAGGAGGGAGATATGTAACGCCCTAGATCCTAATACCCGGAGCGCTATTAATTCTTCATTTTCTAACTTTCGTGGCTCGTTTAAATTTTTAAACGCATCAAAAGATTTACAATTTATTTCAAACTTTAGGTGTGGAAAAAAAAAAACGCATTTTTACAAATTTGAAAGTGGAAGAACTTAAAATAAAATATAATAATAATGAGCTTTTAATGTAAAGTCAAATACTCGTTAAGCTATTGGAATGATTAAAATTCATGATATCGTTTTGTTTTGTTTTTTGTTTTTTGTTTTTTTGTTTTTTGTTTTTTGTTTTTTTTTGGTGGCTAGAAGGAATCTGAAATTTCAAAAGGACAGCAACTAATGTAAATGCTTTTACAAAGTAAACATTTAAACGAAATACTAAAACAACAAGATAAAACATAATTTACATAAGATAATAGCCACTGTCATCCGTCATCACGCCTCCCGCCAAGCTCATCAATATCAAATGTATAATTAGGATGAGTATTTCGAAAAAATACTTAGTAGTATGTACACATGCTAACAATGCAATTATATACAAACATTAACATGACATGCAAAAGCCGTAAATCAAAGTAAATCCATGAGCAATCGACATACTTTTATTCTAGTGATTACCTTCAATCACAAATAATTTACACAAAGCAATTAACTGTTACGTACATGCTAGCATATAAATTTATCGAAAACGTAAACAAGATACTACCTTAAGATTTTTAGAAAAATTACTAGAGGTGAGTCATAGATGAAATTTTCAATTGCACTATCACCAAAAAGAGAATCAGCAAGCTTGGCTTTTTACTTTCTTCAAACATATATTAGGAATGGCCATGCATGTGTGTATGGGTAATAAAAATAGAAAAAAAAAAAAGTTATGCTCTTTTGTCACTAAAAGCCGAATTAGTAAATTAGAAAAAGGAGTTGCAGTGGTGTGGTGTATAATCCATAAATTAGTGGTGGCAATGGGCCGAGCCGAGCCGGCTCGGCCCATGCCCAGACGAGCTCAGCTCGTGCTCGCACGAGCCGAGCTCGTGGCTCGTTACCCACGAGCCGAGCTTCGGCTCGGCTCGTGGGATTTTGGGCGAGCTCGGCTCGTGCCCGAGCTCGCCCAAACGAGCCGAGCGCTCGGCTCGGCTCGTTTTTTAATTTTTTTTTTCTTTTTCGTGGACGAGCCACGAGCCGCTCGGCTCGTGGCTTGTCCAATTTTTAATTTTTTTTTTTTAAAATAGCCCACGAGCCGGCTCGTCTACAGCTCGGCTCGTCACCCGTTTGGACGAGCTCGGCTCGTGCTCGGGCTCGTTTTTTTACGAGCCCGAGCGGCTCGTGGGCGTGAACAGTACGAGCCGAGCGGGCGAGCCGACGAGCCGCTCGGCTCAATTGCCACCTCTACCATAAATATACATGTATATTCCCATAAAACCAACCATCATTGCTTAGAGGGAGAGTGGGGGAGTTAAAACAGAAAGTGCCTAAGGAAGTTAAAAGAAGTGGGGGCATACGTAGACTTCCAATGACTTGGTGGAAAATACATACACATTTCTTGAGGTTGCCAAACAAGGTGAAATATTTAAATTTTGAAACAAACTCAAGTATTGTTTAATAATAATATATTTAAAAGTTACGCTTAATAAAAAAAATTGGATTGAGTATTATATAGTTGCCAAATTAAATCGTCGTCCGTCACTTTAAAATAAATGCACTAAATCATGGTTTTTAAAAGACTAAAAATAACCAATCAAATTAATATAACATGGGTTCTCAATATAATAGGACTAAGTTGAAATAATTAGATTGTCATATTAAATTTTTTTTTGCTAGGCAACATACTAAGGTGACCAAATAAATAACTTAAAATATTAGAGGTATCGTAGCGACGCGACAAGTTAACTAAAACCCTTCAATTTTTAAAGTAAAAATTCCCTTTGAAAGAGTTAAAATATTTCGGTCGCTACAAGATAGAAGAAAGGGGAGAATAATTAGATAGGTGAATACAGAATTATGTTTATTTCATTATTAAAATTGCATCTATCAAATTGCAAAAGTCCCATTTATATAGGGTTTCAAATCTTATTCTACGCAGGAAACATTTGATAATTATTAAAGCAAACCCTAATTATGTTTCTTAAAATAAGAATCAAATCTGAAAACAATATTAAATAATGTCTACATCAATATTCCCTTCATTTAAAGGGAGATGGATCTAATTCAACATTCCATCATGATCTAAGAGTTTATTTGCTTTTGTTTTGTTGTTATTGTTGGTGTTGAGAAATCTGAAAGTTGTTCATGTTATACAATACATAAGCCCATGCCGAATTCCCATCTAATGCATGCCTTGTTACATATGTAGTAACATTTGCTGTTTGAGATCTCCAGAATTCTGATAATCATACCATAACAGTGTTGAAATGCCGTTGATTTCCTTATTTTAACATCTTTGTCGAAAACTATGAATAGGAAAATAGATCTCGACTGTATGACAATGTTGTATTAATGTTGTTTCCCAAACTATTTTTTAGTAGTTTGTAAGCATATAACTGCTCATTTGCTACAAGAAGCTAGTGTCCTATGTTTTTGAAGCCATATTTGGGGATGCGGTATTTCGTGTCATGAAAACAAGAATCTTTCAAACATCTTTCAAACTTTCTAGTGTTCGCCCCCTGCACCAGCCATTGTAATTTCTTGCTTTCATCAATTGTAATTTTTAGCTTTCAAGCAATCAATGATTAAGTTACTTTTAATGCATTTCAATTTTATGTTGCAAGCTTTCTACAAATTGTAATCAAATTTTCTTTCATCACGAAACGATCGAGAAAATGCAAAAGGTAGTCTTCGATGTCCCTTTCTGTGCTAAAAAGAAAGTCATCCGTGAAAGTTGGTATCAGAGCTGCGGCTCACGACTCTCGATAAGAAAGCACTAGATCTAATTTCATCAAACACCACAGAAGGGGTAGATGTCTAAAAGAGGACTGCGAAAGAGCGCATTGATGTGCTTGATGAGACAACTACTAGGTTATGTTATGTCGTAGACGGCCACGAGGAAAAATTCGAGGTGGCAGAGACAAAAATTCAAGAATTAAACATCCATTGGATGAGAGCCGAAGGGCTAACGCAACAATGACTGAAGTTGTTGCTATCGTACCTGATCTGTAGGATGAAATGGAAGTATTTAAAGCTTAATTACTAGTGCTTCAACGCGCAGTTAGCAATGGGCAAGCCACCGCACAAGAGCATGTTCACAGGCTCAGACTTTCAGAACCGTGTACCTACGAAGGGGCACGTGATGTAAAAGAAGTTGAGAACTTCTTGTTTGGCATGGAACAATACTTTCTTGCGGTTTCAATCAAAGACAAAGCAAGAAGGTTTCAACATCTACCATGTATCTTGATGGAGATGCAAAACTATGATGGCGAAAAAAATATGTTGATATTCAGGCCAACATGGTCCGAATAGATTTTTGGGATCTTATCAATGAAGCGATCAGATCTCAGTTTTCCCGAAAAATGTGGAATATGAGGCACGACGGGCACTACGAGAATTGAAATATACAAGCTCCATCAAGTAGTACGTGAAAGTTTTTTCACGACATATGCTAAATATTCGAGATATGACGGAAAAGGATAAGTTATTCACTTTCATGGAAGGGTTAAAACTGTGGACACGCACAAAACTTCAGAGACAGAATGTTACTAATTTGAGCGCGGCCATGGGAGCTACCGAATGCTTGAGTGACTATCAGCCAAAATCTAGAAAGATTGGCCTTCAGTGAATAGTCAAGTTGTTGGAGTTGGAAACAGACCTTATAGACCCAGTTCGAACTCAAATGGGGAGAGCGTTACTCTCAGAACAAGGGATGAGCCTATCAAGGCACCCGTCAGAGTAACTTCAAAGGAAACTATACAGGTAGCAACAGTAACAACTGAAACAAAGGAAAAGAAATGGAAGGCAGATCTGATGCCACTCTTAAATTGATGTACTTTTTATGTGAAGGACCCCATCGGGTGACGGAGTGTCCTTAGAAACAGATGATGGATTCATATAATCAACTAGCAAGTGGCGGAACAAGTTCCAATGAAGATGCCCCACAATCTAGCCGTCATGGTAAGACTGACTCCGAAGAGAATAAGGATGTAGTTGGTACATTCTCACATCGATGCAATACACCATCGCACCGAGATACTAAAAGGGGTGATGTTATCTTGAAAGAGTCAAAGATGGAATAATCGAAAGCTCGCATTTGTAGAGCGAAAGGCCTAATGTACATTGATGTGAAGATCAATGGAAAGCATGTCAGGGCTATAGTGGATATTAGTGCTATCCACAACTATCTCTCAAGTACCGAAGTAGAGTGACTCGGACTTGTTCTGGAGAAAGGTAGTGGAAAAGTCAAGGCAATCAACTTTATTGCTCAACCAATAGCTGGAATAGCGAAATTTGTGTCAATCAAAGCAGATCTTTTCGAAGGAAGAACAAATTTATCTGCAGTTCAAATGGATGATTTCAAGTCTATTCTGGGATTGGAATTTCTTCAGAATACTAAAATAGCGATGTTTCCATATTCTGACTCATTAATTATGATGGGTAGTAAACCGTGCGTCATCACCACACAAGTTGGGAAAATAGGCGAGAATAGTATCTCAGCTATGCAATTTGGTAAGGATTTCAAAAGAAATGAGTCATCATTTTTGTGCACTCTTCAATTAGAGGAGATTAAAGAGGCAATTGGTCATATTCCAAAACCAGCCAGAAAGCTTATTAAGGAATTTAAGGATATCATGCTGGATGAGTTACGAAAGAAATTGCCACCAAAGAGGGCAATTGATCATGAGATTGAACTTATTCTAGGCGTCAAACCTCCCACCAAAGCACCTTATTGTATGTCTCAGTCGGAGCTTGAAGAGCTTCGGAAATAGTTGGGAGAAATGCTAAAAAGTGGGATTATCGTGCATACGAAATCACCATAAGGAGCTCCTATGTTTTTTCAGAAAAAAGGCCGATAGTTCTCTTAAAATGTGTTGCAACTATCGAGCATTGAACAAGATTACTGTAAAGAATAGTTATCCTATTCCGCTAGTCGCCGATTGCATCGATCGACTGAGCCGAGCTAGGTACTATACAAAGATTGATCTTAGGTCCGGATACTGGCAAGTTTAGATCGAGGAGAGAGATGAAGCAAAGACTACCATGGTAACTAGATATGGAGCTTTCGAATTTAAGGTGATGCCTTTTGGCTAGACAAACGCCCCAGCAACGTTTTGTACGATGATAAATCAGGTACTTGGACGAGATAGTCATCTATAGCGAGACATTAGAGAAACATGTGCAACATGTGAGGCGGGTTTTCAATTGGTTACGAGATAATGAACGCTATGCTAAATCGTCTAAATGCTCATTCGTTCAAACGTCTATCAGCTTCTTGGGTCACATCATCAAGCAAGACAAAATATGCATGGATGCGAAGAAGGTTACAACCATGAAAGAATGGCAACCACCTAAGAATGTCCACGATGTGCGTTCATTTCTCGGGTTATGCATTTACTATTGAATATTTGTGAAAGGGTACTTATTAATTGTATTGTCACTCATGAAATTGACAAAGAAGAATAAGGATTGAGACTGGTCATCATAATGCCAAAATACCTTCGAAAGGATGAAGAAATATATGTGGACGAACCCGATGTTAGCCTTACCGGATATGACTAAACCATTCGAAGTGCATACCGATACTTCAGACTTTACACTTGGTGGAGTCCTTATTCAAGAAGGACATCCGGTTGCATATGAGAGCCGAAAGCTGAATCAAGCTGAACGTCGTTACTCAACGCACGAAAAGGAGTTGTTGTCAGTAGACCATTACCTTAGGGGATGGCATCACCATTTGCTTGTGAAGATAGATTACACAACGGTTAGTCACTTCATGTCCCAACCGAAACTATCAAGCAAATAGGCTCGTTGGCAGGAACTTCTTTCAAAGTTCAATTTTATGCTAGATTATTGTCCTGGTTCTAGCAATCATGTTTTCGATGTTCTTAGTCGCCGGACCGACTTGGCCACCATTTGCTCTATGGCTGCTCTATCAAGAAACACAGTTACCACAAACATAAGGGACCAAATTCGTACACTTTTGGATAAGGGCCCGACTACTCAATATTTGGTTAACCTCATCAAGTAGGGCAAAATTCGTTATTTTTTACTCAATGGAGGCCTAGTGAAGACTAAGGAAAACCGCCTTTATGTTCTTAAGGACGGAGATTTGAGGAAATCATTAATCACGGAATGTCACGACACGGTTTGGGTAGGGCATCTTGGGGAGGAACACACTTTTGCACTACTATAACGTGCGTACTACTGACCTCAAGTACGGACGACATTGCAACTTATGTGAAAACCTATCATATTTGTCAGCAAGATAAGTCAAATCATAAAAAAAATGTGGGTTTTGATGTAGCCCCTTTCCGTCCTAACTAGACCCTTCGAAATTGTCTCGATGGACTACATTGTTGGATTACCAAAGGTTGGAGATTGTAGCACCATCATCGTCGTGGTAGACCGCCAATCTAAGTATGCAACTTTCATTGTAGCGCCTAAGTATGTATCAGCCGAAGAGACAGCTCAACTCTTCTTCAAACATATTGTCAAATACTAGGGACTGCCTAAGGTTATCGTAAGTGATCGGGATCCTCGATTTACTGGTATATTTTGGACCAGTTGTTCAAATTTCTTGGTTCAACTTTGAGCATGAGCTCTAATTTTCACCCACAATCTGACGGACAGACGGAGCACTTCAATTCTATACTGGAAGAATATCTTCGGCACTTTGACTCTACTTTGCAGAAAAATTGGATAAAACTTCTGGATGCGGCTTAAATGTGTTTCAACGCCCAAAAGAGCTATTCCACCAATAAGAGTCATTTTGAGATTTCTACTTGCCATCAATCGTTACTCTCTCATACTGTGGGTATCGATCAAAGTACCTAGTCCTTTCAAGTAAAAAGCTTATCTCAAGAGTGGAAACGAAATATTGAAATTGCTAGGAGCTATCTAGAGAAAGCTTAGCAAAGGTACAAAAAGTCTACAGACCTGAAGCATCGTTTCCTTGAATTTAATATTGGAGATCTGGTAATGGTTAAATTCCCTGACAGAAACTATTATAAACCGACAAGAGGGAAAGACTCAAGATTGGTACCAAAATATATTGGACTATTTCCCATCGTGAAGATGATTGGAAAAGTCGCATATAGAGTTACACTCCCTTCATGGTGCAAAATCCACAAGGTCCCTCATGTTGGCGTACTCAAGCCATAATTTGCCGACAAGGAGGACGCATCCAGAAATGAACCAAAGCAACCTGTGTTTAAATTGAAAAGAGTCAAAAAGAAGGTAGTTGAAGAGATTTTTGACCATCGAACTACTCAAGCTTTTAGGAAATACCATCAAGAATACTTGGTCAAGTGGAGCAGATGCAACAGCTAGAAAAATACTTATAAAAGTGAAAAAGACCTTGAAACTTTCAAATCATTAATTGAAGCATGCCATTCATTGAAGGCTCTGAGGATGTCACCAAAACAAATGGGGAGAATGTCAAGGACAGTGGCTTTACTTAAGCCCCTTGACCCTATTGCAACTGCAGTTTGCCCAACTTCAGCCGCACATTGTAAATATTAGTTCAAGTTTGAGTTGTAATTTATTTTCCCTTGTAATAGTTTATTTAAATTGTAAAATAGCTCGAAATTAGAAAAGTTTAGTATGATTCTTCGACATTTAAACGTCTACTCCTATCACTTAGGTTTTTGTTCTGAATGCTATTATATGGGGTATTTGTCTTTCAAACATCTTTTAGGCTTTCTAGTATTTGCCCCCTGCACTAGCCATTATAATTTCTTACTTTCATCAATTGTAATTTCTAACTTTCAAGCAATCAATGATCAAGTTACTTTCAATGCATTTCAATTTTATGTTGCAAATTTTCTACAAATTGTAATCAAATTTTCTTTCGTCTCGAAACGATCAAGAGAATGCGAAAGGTAGTCTAGCGGAGCAGACTACTGCCACGTGGTGTCCCTTTTTATGCTAAGAAGAAAGGCATCCCGTGAAACTCGAACTTGTAATTTGACTCGATTTAGAGCTTTACTTGTCAAGCCTTTATCGCAGCCCATGTACTATCCAAATCCATTTTGTTCTTATACATGAAAACTATACGCTGTATAAAGACCACTAAGTTTAGCCCCAATTTTATGTAGATTAAAATCAATTTTTTTTAGTAAATTTTGATAAAAGTTGATAAAATGTGTAGTTGAAAAGTTGTGAGTCTTGTGAAATATGTAATTAAGATTAATTGTTGACTTTAACTAAATATTTTAATCTAATTTTAACCTATACCCAACCAACAAGGGCATAATTCCAAGTCATACTAAATGTCAAGATTAAATTTTAATGTATAATTATTTTTGGCTTACATAAATTTGAGTAAATGTGACTTAATGCGTGATCTAAGAAAAACTTAAACATATGCGATATTCAATGAAAGGAAGCCTTTATTAAGGGAGACGCAAAGTCTATTTTTTAATGTCAATGACTTGTGCCAAAACTACTTATTTCCCTTCTCAAGGTTTTGTGCCAAAACTTACAATCAGAATTAAGCTACTTATCGACATATATAAATTATGAATAGTTTTTTTTTTCTTTGCAAGAACTTAACTTGACAAACTTCATTTGCTAGAGCAAAAGATATCTAATAATCAAAATGTCGAATGAGCTTTCATTAGTAATATTTCTAGCTCTATAGCTCGTCTATGGCTTATTGCATTCCATGATACAAATGCAAGAGTAGCCTTGACAGCAGATTCGATTTGGGGACATATTTGTCGTTAATTTTGTTAAGAAATATATGATTATTTTGTTTTATTATTTATTAAGGGTAGAATAGTCCTTTTTAATTTTCTTTGTTTAGCCTATATATAGTCTTTTTATATTTAGGTTAAAGTATCTTTTTGTACTCAATTTCATTATGCACTATCAATGAAACCCTATCCTCCTCTTCTTCTTTGTATTGTTTAACATGATATCCGAGCAACTTTTCATGGGACAATGTTTAATTTCTTTTAGAAAAGCGACGATTTCGAGAGTGTTTTCTTTCAGTTTCTGCAATTTGGTATATCATTTTCCTTTCTTTTGCGATCTGTTTTTCCTTATTTTTTTATTATGGCTATTGAAAGAGACGATTCGCTTCAATCTGTGAGTGTGAGGTTGGGTGGAAAGAATTATTCGTATTGGAGTTACGTGACGAGGAATTTTCTTAAAGGTAAAAAGATGTGGGGATACATTAGTGGAACTTTTGTGAAATATGAGAATACCGATGAGGGTTATGTTGCTTTAATAGATGCCTGGGAAGCAAACAATGCAAAAGTTATTCCTTGGATTAACAATTCTATTGAGCATTCCATAGGTAGAGAGTTGGCGAAGTTGAGACAGCAAAGGAGGTTTGGGATCATCTACAAAGGTTATTCACTCAATCAAATTTTGCAAAGCAGTATCAATTAGAGAATGACATATGAGCTCTTCAGTAGAAGAATGTATTTAGGAGTTTTATTCTGCTATTATAGATCTTTAGGATTAATTGGCTCTTATAGAATAGGACAAATTAAAGACATGTGGTGCCTATATTGCTCATAGAGAGCAGCAACGGTTGGTACAGTTTTTAACTGCACTTCACAGTGATTTTGAAGGACTTAGAGGTTCAATTTTGTATCATTCTCCACTTCCTTCCGATTACTCGGTTGTTAGTAAGTTATTGGCTGAAGAAATACGTCTCAAGTCTTATTCTGAAAAGGGAATCATTTTTACTTCTAATCATTCTGTGCTAGCAGTACCTTCTAAGTCATTCTCTAATAATCAGAATAAATTTCACGCAAGGGCTGCCCCCGACGAGTGTAGTTTCTATAAGCAAAAAGTTCATTGGAAGACTCAGTGTCCTAAGTTGAGACAATAGAATCAATCGCAGCAACAATTTCAAGTTTGGAAGCTTGGCAACCAGTTACAATCGAATGCTCATAGACCAGCTCAGGACTATAAACCACCACAGTCTAATACTGCAGCATAGTTTCATTAGGTCCCTTCACTAATCCTAGTGCTCTGGCTAAGCAATTTTAGAAGTTTCTCTCCTTACAGCTACAAGCTATGTCTGCTTCTTCTCCTTCCGTAGGTCAGTTGCCTCATGGTTCTTCAGGTATGTCACATTTCATATGGGTCTTGGATTCTGGTGCTTCACATCATATGTCTCCATATTCTTCATCTTTTACTTCTGTATCTCCTTCGTCTTCTATCACTATCATGACTGTTGATGGCACTCATATACCTTTAGCGGGTGTTAGTTCTGTTGTCACACATCACTTGTCTCTCCCTAATGTTTATCATATTCCGAAACTCACATTAAATATTGCTTCTGTTGGTCAGTTATGTGATTCCGGTAATTTAGTCACATTTTTCTCTTCTTCTTGTTATGTGCATGATTTGCAATCTCAGAACCTGATTGGGACAGGCCGTAGGAAGGGTGGACTATATATTTTGGATGAGCTAAAAGTGCCCGTTGCTGCTGCTCCTACTACTAGTATTGATTTGTCTTTTTTTTCGTTTGAATCCTTCTTCTTCTAGTTTTTATTTATGGCATTCTCATTTAGGTCATGTTTTGTCTTCTCATTTAAGATTTTTGGCTTCCACTGGAGCGTTATGAAATTTGCAATCTTGTGATATTTCTGATTGTAATGGATGTAAACTGGCAAAAATTTCAGCTTTACCTTTTAATCGAAGTATTTCTGTTTCTTCTTCTCTTTCTGATTTAATTCATTCTGATGTATGGGGGTCTTCTCCTGTTGCCGCAAAAAGAGGGTTTTGATATTATGTTTCTTTTATTGATGATCATACTCATTATTGTTGGGTTTATTTAATGAAACATCGTTTTGAATTCTTTGAGATATACTTAACATTTCGTGTTCTTGTCATAACTCAACATTTTGCTGTTATCAAATGTTTTAGGTGTGATTTGGGTGGGAAATACACTTCTAATATATTTTGTGAGCTTCTTGCCTTAGATGGAACCTGATGAGTGTGTTTTGCACATGAATTTTGTACCATTGGAGCTTCATTTATATGATTAATATGTTGATTATCAAACGAATTTAATGTGTTTGTTAGTGTTTTGGTTGAAGGAATGATAAAATGATGAAAAAGAGTTTTTAAAGCAAAGTAAAGAAATAAATGGAGCAGAAAATTGGCGCTCAAGCGCTCGGAAATAGCGCCCAAGCGCCGGAAAACAAAACAGGAAGAATTTTGACTTGAGCGCTACACACGTAGCGCTCAAACGCTGAGGGTGGCGCTCAAGCGCTACCCTGGTGAAGTTCGCGGCGCTCAAGTGCTGCAACCTAGCACTCAAGCGCCGCGTCGTGAAGAAAAATAGGGTATTTTTGGGCTACGAAGAAGCCCACAAAAAGGACTCCAACTTGACCAAGGATGTATGAGAATTATAAATAGGCTAAGAGATGCACGAAATAGGGGTTCGACACCTTGCAAAATAGAGAGAAAAACACAAGATAAACGTGGAATTTGCGAGAAGACTGACATCAAGGATTCGAACCAAAATCAAGAATTGGAAGCGGAAGAAGATCTTGGTGCAAGAAATAATTCTTTTCCAACTTTTGTATCATTTAAATCCGGTGATGTATTCAACTTTTGTTATTTATTTCATTGCTTTGATTATGAGTAGCTAATTTTATTATTAGGACGAACAATGTAATCTTTTGAAACCCTGAGTTTTATTTTTCTATGTGTTGATTTTATTATGAGTGCAATGCTTTAAATTATCTAGCCAATAATTTGATGATTTATTGAGTTTCTTACGAGTCGAGAGGTGAGTTCGAAACTTAGAACGTGTAATAAAATTTGGTAACGAGGTATAACGTGTAGAGATACATATACTAAGTGCTGCGGTCGTTATATGAATTCCTAGTGCCTTAACTTGTTTAACTAAGGAGAATTTGCATAGAGATATGGAATTGATTTAGTTAAATAGGCTCAATGAGAACTCGAGATGGGTAAATTGAATACCGTAGGAGAATTCGACCGAACACTACATTAGGCTAGAATCTTGAATTGATAACTAAGGTGATCATTAGGTGAAATTGTTTTACCCTAATACATCTCGCATATTTGAATATTTGATTTGTTTGTTTCCAATATTCTTTCATAAATTTTCATTCGTTCTAGGAATTTAGTTCTTCTAAAACATCTATATTCCTTATAATCTGAATTTAGAGTTTGTTTAATTTCATCAAATAGTAGTAGGAGAAATATATCCAATACTAAAGTATAGTTTTCGTGGGAACGATAATCCGAACTCTTAGGTCCACTATATTATTTGTTCGATATCGTACACTTGCGATATTAAAAAACGCAACAAGTTTTTGGCGCCGTTGCCGGGGACTATTTACTTTTAGTTTGGATTTATTTTTGTTTACTGTTGTTTGATTTGTTCATTCTCTTTTATTTATTTATTATTGTCTCCTTTTTTATTTTAGTGTGTTTTGTTTTTATTTTTCTTTACAGAAAACGGTGTTCATTGCATGCTCCGTGCCCAAGGCGACGCACTTGAACCGTTTGACTCAGAGATAGAACGCACCATTCCTAGTGTGTTTTAGGGTGAAGTTGTTCTTACTGCTATAGGTCTGATTAATACAATTCATCTTCTCATATTTCAGGTTTTTCTCCTTTCGAAAAGTTGTATGGGTATGCCCCTGATTATTCTTTCTTTAGAGTTTTTGGTTGTTCTTGTTTCGTTCTTCATCTTCATCTAGAATGCAGCAAGTTGTCATCTCGATCTGCTATTTTTGTCTTTCTTGGTTATGGTGAAGTTAAAAAGGGGTATCTTTGTTTTGATCCAATAACTCAGAAATTTTATGTGTCTCGTCATGTTGTTTTTCTCGAGCACATAAATTTCTTTTCTATTACATCCACTACTCATAGTTTGACTAGATCTGATCTTATTCGTATAGATCATTTTTCTAACAATTTTGATAGTTTGTCATCTCAAGTTCCTAGTACTTCAAATACCCCTTCTTGTCCTTACCCCGTTATCTTTACAACCAATTCGTACAGATCATTCTGCAGGTACTGACACTTTACTCTCCAGCACACTTGAAGGTCTCTCTTCTCCTATGGTCCCTCAAACTCCGTCTGAGATTATAGATCCCTCTCTACGTCAATCCATGCGCATTCGTAAGTCTACAAAGTTACCAGATTTTTCTTATTCTTGTTATTCTTCATCTTTTACTTCCTTTTTAGCTTCTATTCATTGTCTATCTGAGCTCTCTTCCTATAAAGAGGCAATACTTGATCCTCTTTGGCAACAAGCTATGAATGAGGAACTTTCTGCTTTGCATAAGACTGGTACTTGGGATTTGGTTCCCCTATCTCGTGGTATGAGTGTTGTGGGTTGCCGTTGGGTGTATAAGATCAAGACTAATTCTGATGGATCAATTGAGAGATACAAAGCTAGGTTGGTTGCAAAAAAAGTACTCTCAACAGTTTGGTATGGATTATGAGGAGACTTGTGCTCCTACTGCAAAAATGACTACTATTCGTACTCTTATTGCAGTGGCTTCGGTTCCTTAGTGGCGTATCTCTCAACTCGATGTTAAAAATGCCTTCTTGAATGAAGATCTTCAAGAAGAAGTTTATATGGCACCCCCTCTTGGTGTTTCACATGATTTTGGGTATGTTTGCAAGCTCAAGAAAGTGTTGTATGGTCTTAAACAAGTACCTCGTGCTTGGTTTGAGAAATTTTCTGTTGTGATCTCTTCCATAGGATTTACTTCTAGTAGTCATGATTCTGCTCTTTTCGTTAAGTGTACTGATGTAGGTCGTATCATTCTATCTTTATATGTTGATGACATGATTATTACTGGTGATGATATTGATGGTATTTCAGTTTTGAAGTCAGAGTTAGCTAGACAATTTGAAATGAAGGATTTGGGTTCTCTACGATATTTTTTGGGTATTGAGGTAGCCTACTCACCCAGAGGTTACCTTTTTTCTCAGTCGAAATATATTGCAGATATTTTTGAGCGGGCCAGACTTACTGATAATAAGACTGTTGATACTCCCATTGAGGTTAACGCAAAGTATTCCTCTTCTGATGGTTTACCTTTGTCAGATTCTACTTTATACCGTACTATTGTTGGGAGCTTGGTATATCTCACTATTACTCACCCAGATATTGCATATGTTGTTCATGTTGTTAGTCAGTTTGTTGCTTCTCCTACTACAGTTCATTGGGAAGATGTTCTTCATATTTTACGGTATCTTCGGGGTATAGTCTTTCAGAGTCTTTACTTCTATCCACCTCCTCCTTGGAGCTGCGTGCATATTCTGATGCTGATCATGGTAGTGATCACACAGATCATAAGTCTATTACTGGTTTCTGTATCTTTTTGGGTGATTCTCTTATTTCTTGGAAGAGCAAGAAATAATCTATTGTTTCTCAATCTTCAATTGAAGCAGAATATCGTGCTATGATATCTACTACCAAAGAGATTGTTTGGTTACTTGCAGATATGAGAGTTTTTTTTCTCATCTCACTCCTATGTATTGCGACAATTAGAGTTCTATTCAGATTACTCACAACTCGATTTTTCATGAACGAACTAAGCACATTGAGATTGATTGTCACCTTACTCGTCATCATCTCAAGCATGGCACAATTACTTTGCCATTTGTTTTTTCTTATTTGCAACTTGCAGATTTCTTTACCAAGTCACATTTTATTTCCCATTTTTGTTTTCTAATTGGCAAACTCTCAATACTTGTAGCTGCCGCATCGTGAATTTGAGGAGGGATGTTAAGAAATATATGATTATTTTGTTTTATTATTTATTAAGGGTAGAATAGTCATTTTTAATTTTATTTGTTTAGCCTACATATAGTCTCTTTATATTTAGGTTAAAATATCTTTTTGTACTCAATTTCATTATGCACTATCAATGAAACCCTAGCCTCCTCTTCTTCTTTGTTTTATTTATATTGTTTAACATTGTTATTTTAATTATTATTATTGGAACTGACTCGAATAATTTTTTTTGAGTTTTTAGTTTTCTAAAATTTAAATAATTGAAAAGAAAACGAAAAATCTTGTAATGTGGACAAGGAAAGAAGCAGTCAAGTGGAAAATTAATATTTATTTATTAGAAAATCTGAAGAATTAACTAGTTCCAAATCTATAAACGTTTTTAAGGTAGAGCCTGATAGGTTTTAAATGTTTCATTTATTCTTAAGCCCAACAATATTTTGAAATTCGAATTTGCAAGAAAATATTTAAACTTTTACGGTCATAAATTGCTTCCCTAACAGTGATGCAGTGCAACACTTGGCCGTCCAGTCACAATAACACACATTTTATGGCCACAATTCGTGTAGTATTCTTCAGACACTAGCCGTTTTATAGATTACAAGATTTTTCCATTTTTTTTTTTCCAATTTAAATTGCACGCATGTTTAAGCTTCGATTGATTAATTGGACTATTGAACCTCGTAATATAAACGATAACTCAATTTAACGAATGTCTCAAAATATTAACCTTATTTAAGATGAATTAATTTGAGTAATATAAATTAGGTGGCATTGAATAATAATGCTAATAAAGTGGATTTCAAAATATTAATGTTATTCATAGTCACTATCACTAGTCAACCTATATGACAACTTGTTATTTGAGGCAAATAAGAAATTAATACTTCAAATAACAAACCGTATGTAGGATAACTACGACAGTCGCTGACTATGAATAACATTATTTATTTCAAATTCAAAAATTAAATTGACCTTATCATTTCACCTCATCACGTATGAGTTTGTACAAATAACATTATTCTAATCGTTATCATAAACACGAAGGATAAAAAATTCAAGCAAATTATTATTTGATAAAATACTTTTAACATGAGTAAAAATAAAATCATTCACTTTCCCAGGGAGCCACCTTCTTAAAGGTAGAATTATCATAACTAATGGAAAATCCATACAAATCGATCTTCCAAAAGACGGTAGCACGGCCTTTATCTCTCGCCGGCTCGAATCCGTGAATGGCAGCAAATTGCTTACCAAACCACCCATTACAGTAGTATATATCATTTACTGAAACCTTCAACTGATACTTATCTACCGGTTTGAATATATGGGGAGTTGTCTTGAAGAAGCCCACTTCGCATATAAACTCAACAACTGGAGGAGATTCTTTTGGGAATGCAGTGATAAATTCCATTACTGGTAGGGTTTGAGCCAATGAAAATGTGCAGAAGTGCATGTATAGAAAGAAAACCAGAAAGGAAAAGCAGAATTTAGATGCCATTTTGTTTGCTTTCTTTGTGTTTTTTTCTATTCTCACATGGTTTCGTTCTTTTATAGTTGATAAGCTTATGATAAGAATTAAATTAGCTTAATCTAGATAAGATTTTATACGGAAATTTATATATTATATATGAAATTGTTTTGACTAATGAGGTGAACTTGGCTCAGATTTAAATAGATTTCTTTAATCCTCGTAGATTACATTAGTTTGAATAGAATTTCACAGAAATCATAAGATTTCGACAGAATTCTATCTTATAAATTTAATTAAATCCCAAGGATTTCTAGGATTTTTTTTAAAATTTTAATTTTTTTTTGGATTTGTAATCTTTTATTGAAATCATATTTTATCTCCTCAAATTGGAATCATCATCAAATGTATATGGTATAACATAAAGAGAAAAAAATGATTAAGATAAAACCATTGAATGAACACTTAATTTGACTATCTCAAAATTTTTGACGTCCCAAAAGATGCAATCCAATTGAATGAAATTGATCTTGTACCCCTGTCCAATTGAATCCTTGATGCTATTAAATTATAATGCTGTGATTTGACCTTAAAAATTTGTTCACTAATTATGATGAAAATTGTGTACTCGTAGATTCGAAGTTCTTTTTGTCTTTTAATATTGTACAAATCTTGAAACGTTCAACTTAATGCGAACATATATACAAGATTTCAATGAAATTCAATATTGCATGTTTTATTGGTTTTTGTATCATGTTGCGATTTTTTTTACTTTGACTAATTTTGCACTATTTGAATATAAAATTAAAAAGGAAAAAAAAAAAAAAAAAAGATGATACATCTTCTAAGTAGACCACTCAAAAAAAAGAATAAATTCTAACTTCGCAATTAGAAAAAAAAAAATCCATATTAATTTTTCATAGAAAAGAAAAAAATTATAAATCTATCATTAGAATATATAGAAAAAATCATAAATATGTCGAAGTACAATTAATTCAACTTCTATCATTCTTCAATCACGTCATTCACGACAACTTTCAACATATATGAAGCTATTAAATTCTCTACCCATTTGCATTCTCTCTTCGTTGCTCTTAAGTTTAAAACATGCAATATTGAATCACGAGATCTTCATCCTCTTCATTATTACCAAATCTTAATCTAGATAAGGTTTTATATGGAAATTTATATATTATATATGAATGTTGTTAGATTTTAGATGATTTGTAAATGGGAATTCTGTAAACAAAAGGACAGCATTGTCCTATGTTTAAAAAGTGAAGGAGTAATGTGCAAATAGTTGAAAATAAGATTATTAGGTCTACGGTTCGAGAATGACAAATTTTCGCTAGACTCTTGCTAAGGTTTAACTTGAGCTACAAAAACAAAAACATCATCGCTGAACTGTCGTCCCTCCTTCGCTCGAGCGACAGCTGTCACTCGACCGACGCTGAGCCCTCACTCGAGCGACGTGGTTATCCAGGAAAAATTTCTTTCGCGATTTACACGCTTTTTACTCGGCCCATTCATTTCCTAACCTACCTATATATATACCAAAACACATATGTATAAAAGGTTGAACATTGAGAGAAAAATATCAAAGAGATTTCTTCTTGTTTTTATCCTTCAACCTTCATCTGTTTTGATTGTTTTGGTGATAAAAAACATCATTCCAACAATCCAAATATCAAACCGCATTTTCTCTACGTCTGGTCAGAGTTTTGAAGATCGAGGGAAGTTGACTAGAGTTCCAGTCTGTGAAGAATGAGGTGTTCTTCGTTGATCCACGAGAAATAAACGATTTCACAAAACTATTAGTACTGTAGGATAGCAGATTCTACGGAGAGTTTTGGCAACAGTAGTTAAGGATTGGTGCGGGAGAGCACAGGATCCAGGGAGAGCTATAAGGAGTACAGTCAGGAGATCAGATAATTCAAGTCGTCTAGTCTAATAGACTGTAAGTTGTTAAAATTGTTTATAGTGGTTTGACTGGCAAAGTGCTCAGAGTTTTTCCTTGTGAGTTTCTCAGTGATCATCCTGGTGTAAATTTACTGCTTTCGCTTTGTTTATTAATTGAACATATAAACTGTGGTATTAAAAATTAGGACTAAAATGACTTGCATGGTTAATCATCTAAAAAAGAATTAAAAAGTGACTTGTTGCTATTTAATTCATTAATATTATTAAATTTCGGACTATACACCTATTTACCCCCCTCTAGGTATTGTTAGGGTCGAAGTACGCATTTTTTAATTATTATCAAAGTTCTAAATTGATTCTTGACCCTTTTTACATTATTTTAGATGAGTAAGTCATTGTCCATGCCTCTGTTCTTTGATAGAATCAATTATGCTAATGGAAAGTTCGAATGATAACTTTTCTTAAAACGTTGGATGAACGTATTTGGATTAGCGTTCAAAATGGGTAGGCTCCACCTACAACAACTGTTGCGGACCAAAACTAATTTGGATGAATGTAATTGGAACAGTAAGGGCCTTCATGCCCTGTTCATGGTTGTGTCTGTTGAGGAGTTTAGGCAAGTGTCGATGTGTGAAACTACTAAAGAAGTTTGAGATATATGAGAAACCACGTACGAGGAAACCAAAACTGTTAAAAACTCTAAATTGCATATATTGACTACTAAGTTTGAAGAGATTAGAATAAAGGACGATGAATCCTTTGATGAATTCTATGTTAAGTTGAATGATATAATTAACTATAGCTTTAACTTAGGTGAAAATATCCACGAGTCTAAAATTGTTAGAAAAGTTCTAAGATCACTACCCGAGAGGTTTAGAGATAAGGTCGCTGCGATAGAAGAGAGTAAGGACTTAAATGCTGTTAAAATTGAAGAACGTGTAGCTTCACTTCAAACTTATGAACTCACTATTTCACAACCTAAAAATGTTAAATCCATCGCCATGAACATTGTTAGATAAGAGGAGAGCGAGTTCACTGATAGTGAGACCCTTAGGGACAACGAAATTGCTTATTTCGTTAAAAAAATTCCAAAATGTGATGATGAATAGGAGAAAGCATAAGAGGCGGAATAGTGAGGTCCCTAGTAAACTCTTGAGAGGTAGACGTGAAAAAAAAACACTTTTAGGACTCCCATTAAAAAATCTCAATATGTTCAATGCCACGAGTACAAGGTGAGAAAAACATCATTCCAATAATTCAAATACCAAACAACCTTTCCTCTACATCTGGTCAAAGTCTAAAGATCGAGGAAAGTTGACTTGAGTTCCAGTCTTTGAAGAACAATGTGTTCTTCGTTGATCCATGAGAGATAAACGATTTCACAAATCTCATTGGCAACAATAGCTAAGGACTGGTATAGGGAAGCACGAGATCCAGGGAGAGTTGTAAGAAGTGTAATCAGGAGATCAAATAGTACGAATCGTCAAGTCTGATAGACTGTGAGTTGTTAAAATCGTTTATAGTGGATTGATTGGCAAAGTGTCCGCGGTTTTTCCTAGTTGAGTTTCTCCATAATCATCCTGGTGTTGATTTACTCCTTTCAATTTGTTTATTGATTCATCATATAAATTGCAGTATTAAAACTTAGGATTAAAAACTGACTTCTTGCTATTTAATTCGTTAATATTTTTAAATTCTACACTATACACCTATTCACCTCTCTCTAGGTGTTGTTAGGGTCGAACTACGCATTTTTCAAATGTGTTTTAACTAAGGAGGTGAACTCCGCTAAGATTTTAATAGATTTCTTAAAAGATTTTTTAAATCCTCGTAGATTACATTAGTTTGAATAAAATTTCACAGAAATAATAAGATTTCGACATAATTCTATCTTATATATTTAATAAAATCGCATGGATTTCTTGGATTTTATTTTTTTTTGGGGGGGGGGGGGTTTTGTGGATTTTGTCTTTTATTGAAATCAGATTTTTTCTCCTCAATTTGGAATCATCATCAAATGTATATGGTATAACAAAAAGAGAAAAAAAAATGTTTAAGAAAAACCCATTAAATGAACACTTCATTCGACTATCTCAAAATTTTTGACGCCCCAAAAGATGAAATCCAATTGAATGAAATTGATCTCGTGCCCTTGTCCAATTAAATCCTTGATGCTATTAAATTATAATGATGTGATTTGACCTTAAAAATTTGTTCAGTAAGTGAGAAATGATGAAAATTGTGTACTCATAGATTCAAAGTTCTTCTTGTCTTTTAATATTGTACAAGTCTTGAAACTTTCAACTTAATGCGAACATATATACAAGATTTCAATGAAATTCAATATTTCATGTTTCAATATTCCTAAAAACATCTTCATCCTCTTCAATTTTTGGTAATAATGTTGATGATGGAGATGAAGCTTCACCGAGTTAAAACTCATTAAAATAAGACTCTTTGCGCATAAAATTATAGTCATGCACAAGTTTATACAAGCAATGCTCGTGTTCTAAATGGATATGTAGGTGCCTATTTAAAAATTGTGAATTATGATTTGAATATGTCAAATATTTTCTCGATTACATTAATCAAGGAAGCATGACAAGGATTGAATAGTTCTTGGAATTTACAACAGTACGACCTCGGCCACAATAATCTTGGAGATGATTTCGATCGAACACCTTGAAATGGAGCTAATAATTGACAAATATTTAGAAATCCGTAATTCAAATGAAAATATTTACTTGATTATACAATAACATGCATAAATCATATGTAATTTTCACATCATATCAAGAAAAATGATAATGTGATATACCGGAAAGAAGTGTAACTTACAAACAAATTCAAGAAAGATAAATATATGTACCCCTCGGAGTACTTTAAGTCCATTCTTCTTACTAATGTGTCATTTAGTAGTTTTGAATCATGAGTTGAATACTATTAATAAGTAATTACCATAACATAAGGATAAAATCTTGAATTTCTCTTATTTTACTTGGCTCTGTAGATCCAAGTTTGACAATCATATCGTATGTAATTGTGTTCAAGGCCATCAGTGTTTTTCTGTTAGATGAGGAATGTGCTCGACCAAACGTCTTTGCAACTGCATCTTTTGTTAATTTGAAAAGTTATATTAACTAAATAAGTAATCCTTAGTTTCCTAACAAATTTTAAGTTACTTTGTTTTTCTTTTTAATAAAATCGACTCAAACTGAGGAAATGATTTTTAGAACATATAGCCTATATCAAATGGGGGATTAAGTATAGCCTCTTCTATAGAGCATGTTTGCTCAGCATAAAAGCTATCCAAACAAGCTTCTAAGTCAAATTTGGTAGCCCAACATGTTTACAATCTAGGGGTGATCTCCACGTGAAGTGATATTGATGTGATCCATGATACGAGGAAAAATCTGGGTAAGAATATATTGATCATTGAGGAAGGGCCTATGACTAGGTCGCGAGTGAAGCGGAAGTAAAAGGACAATTCTCATGTTGAGCATACGAGATTAAACTAAATGGAGCAACTTAATTCAAGTAATGGACGGAAAGGCTGTAAGGAAAAACTATGTGACCGCATAGTTGTTTAGTGCATGCGGTCGCATGCCCCTTTACCGAAACCACAGAGGAGCATATAGAATTATATTATGCAGCCGCATAATATATTTACAGCCGTGAATTTTTCAAATTTTGCGCAATCTTATATTTTAGTGAAAACTCTATTTTGTAATATCTTTTATTATTTTTAGAGTTTAATTTCGTTTTTACTAGGATTTTAGGGATTCCACATAAATAGGGTTATTATTTTCATTATAAAATACACAATTTGAGAAATATTATTGCAAAACTTATTGCTTTCTTCTTGTTCTTCATTCAATTAATTCTGAACTTATCAAGAATTAAATTTTTGTGGCATTCATCAATTTAAAGTAAGGTTCGTAAGTTTTGTGATTACGGGATCAAGATATTGTTGGCGATCATCTTGGTTCTTTGATTTAATAATTTATTGGGTCAAGTTTTCAAATATTGATTCTTGGTTTTCTTAGGTTTGATCGAATCTGTCCTAGGCTTCGTAGCTCAATTGCAACGTGAATTTGCATCAGTTGATATTAGAGCAATGCTCCAAAAATCAAGGTTTTGTCCTTTCTTTTTATCTTTTTGTTTGAGTCTTTTTTTATTCTTCACGTTCTTCATGTTTTGTTTCTAATCCATAAAATACAAAAAAAAATCCAAAACCTAATCTAGCATCCAAATTAGTTTATATTTCCTTTGCTGGTATTTAGTTGAATGTCCAAGCAAAAAGAAGAAGATTCGAGAATTGCCAGCTGGATACAATTTCCTTTCTTTGAGTAAAAAAATCCAAGTTTAACAGTTTCCATTCAAATTTAAGAAACGCCTTCTTACATTTTTCCTTAGTGTTCCATTCAAAGTACCAATTTTTACTTTTTAAGTCATTCTAGAGTCAATTTTTCTTACTCAAATCTTTGTTTAAAACTCTACAATGGTTGAATTTTGATTGAGATCGAATTAGTTCTTTGAAGCATTTACAAAAAAAAGCATTGAGTGGAAAAAAGGCAAGAGTGGTGAGACCAATAGAGGGAAAAAAAATCAATTTGAGTGATACATGAGCATATACACGTGAGGCAAATATTAAATTAGATTTAGGATGTCAGAAGAGACGAGCCTACTTCGAGTAAGAATAATAATCAAGTCAACATGACATATAAGATGATACGGGGATTTGAATGGTTGTTTAAGGATGTGAGAGATAGATTGGACAAGCAAGATACATTGTTTGTTAATTTACGTGGTGAACAACCTAGAGAAATCCATAACACAAGAAAACAAGGAAAGTCGGATCATCGAACGAATTTTGCTAGTGAATGTAAGGCGAATAGTGAAATTAATGATGATGCATTGGTAGATGTCGATTAGGAAGAATGAGAGATACAGGAGTTAGGCATGAAAGGAGAGGTAGATATCTTGTTGGAGATAGTGTTGATAGAAGTATGGGCATATCAAAATGACAATTTCTTCATTCAAAAGAAGGAGTGATTCAGAGGATATTTGGGAAGAGAAGAGAAAATAGAGTTGATATTTGATCGCCACAACTACTCGGAGGAAAAGAAGGTAAATATTGCGCTACTTAAATTTACCGATTATGCTATCATTTGGTGGGACCAAGTAACATTCAAGAGGGGAAACCGTGAAATGGCCATTAATACATGGGAAGAATTGAAGGCTATCATAGGGAAGAGGTTCATGCCTAATCATTATTATAAGGAGTTTCATAAAAAATTGCAAAGCCTCTACCAATGTTCTAGAAGTGTGGATGATTATCACAAGGAGATGTAAATTGCTATGATTGAAGAGAATGCCGATGAGGATACGGAGGTCACCATGACTCGATTTTTGAATAAGAATATAACTAATGTGGTAGAGTTGTAGCATTATGTGGCTATGAAGGTGGAAAAGGCAATTGAAGAAAAACATGACAGTTAGATATTCATCGGGTTTTTCGGTTTCTAACTCTTCTTGGAAACCAAAGTAGGATAACAATAAATGTGATGTGGCTATTTCAAAAGATAAAATTGAGCTATCAAAGGGAAGAGATGGAGTTGCTAGCAAAGTTATACCCAAGGTGGATTCCTAACGCCCTCGAAATCGGGATATTAAGTGCTTTAGGTGCTTGGGATCGAGACGCATTGCTTCTCAATGTACAAACAAAAGGGCGATGATCTTGTGTGATAATGGAGAAGTGGTGAGTGATAGTGATGATGAATATGATGATATGCAGGAATTGGAAGTTGCTAACGATGGTGAGAAAGTGGATTATACAGTGGGGGAAGCTGCTAGAAGTTGCAAGTGATGGTGAGAAAGTGGAGTATTCAACATTTGGGCAACCACACTTTCAACCACAAATGTATGGTTCTAATAGACTTAGGTAATCGATGAAATTTAACTTCTTTAAAATAAAGATCAGTAGTGTACGAGGCATCCATAATATTTTTGTATTGAATAGAACGAGTAATCTAGAATGATATGACCGCCAATAATGAAGAGCCCGAACAATGGAATAGAGCTTAACTTTATAAGTAGAGTATTTCTTCTTCGTCTTATTAAAAAGAAATTGGATGTTCTTAGATGAGCGCTCCTCCAATCCTGACATGAGATGCATCGCAATCAACTTCAAATATTTTCTCAAAATTTAGAAGTGCAAAGATTGCTCATCCTTGATAAAGTAGAAGCTTTTCTCAGACTTCAAACTAGTCCACATATATTTTCTTTTCTTCATGTAATGTGTCTATAGCGGAAGATTGATTCACAAATAGTGATTTTCGGGCTCAATCTAAATCAAACTAAATCAACACCTCAAATCACGACCCAAAACTCTAACTATTCCCACACTTTCGTTGCTTTGGTTGTACCCACAAAGGACACAAGGGAAGAGTGTTATTGCAGCCACAAAGACAAAAATGAAGATGGAGAAGACGATGAGGAAGCACAAAGCAAGGCAGTTGCTTTCTCAAAGGAAATAAAGTCACAGCAATAACACGTAAATGGCCAAGAAGGAAAGGGAAACAATATATAGATACTATTAGATATATTAATAAGCCAAGTCCAAAACCAATAGGTGGACCAAGTAAACCAATAAATGGGTAAACTCTAATAAGCCTTCCAAGAAGTGAACGGAACTGACCATGAGAAGCTCAACTTAAATTACGTTGCTTCCAATAGCCTCAAATAGTTTTAGGGCAAGGTCGTTTCATTGAGGTGTCGATATTTTAATTCAATCATTTGGTTGATATTGACTAAAAAACTCTAACTATTTAACACCATGACCAGAAGGTCATCTCACAATAATTTTCCCAATAAACCTCCACCTTGGTGTCAAGTACCTGCAAGAAAAAAAATATTATAACTCATTAGTAACAACTCCAAAATGAGAACCAATAAAATTTGAAAGTATTTACCTCCATCGATGTTTAGAAGATCCTCACAACTTATAAACTTCACAATGGCAAGACCTTAGTACCCATGTCGGAGGGGTTATATAGAAGATTTGACTATCCGAATGTACTACCACATAAATCATTCAGAAAACAAAGTTCATGAAACAAACCCCTAAACCACAAAGCCTCTTTAATTACTTCAGTAGTAGCTATATATTCTGATTCTATCGTGGATAGTGCAACTATGTGTTTTAATTGTGTTTTCCAACTAAAGCAAGAGTTATGCAAAGTAAACATGTAGGAGGAAGTCGATTTTCTATTATCGATATCCCCCGCACAATCTGCATCTACAAAACCTCTCAGTTTCACTCATTCTTTGTTGACACCAAACTTTGGATCTACATCACTAGTCCCTTTCAAATGCCTTAACAACCACTTTAAGGCTTCTCAATGCTTGGGGCGCAAATTAGACATGTACCTACTAAGAGTATTAACAATAAAAACTAAATATGCTCTAGTGTAAACCATCAAATACATAATAGATCCAATCACATTAGAATATGGAATCTTACTCGTGTATTCTATTTTCCTTTTTTTTTTACATGGATCCTGATCTTTAAATAACACAAAATGATTAGCTAAATGTAATATAACAAGCTTGCAATCATGCATACTAAATCTTTTCAATATCTTTGAAACATAAAAATACTGATGCAAAGACAACTTGACCTATATTTTTCAATTTTTATACCTAGGATTCTCTTAGCTTTATCTAGATCTTTCATGTTAAACTCTTCATTCACCTTTATTTTTATATTACTTATCCACTTAGGTGATGAAGCAAAAGTATATCATCCACATAGAGAAATAAGAACACATAGCTATTATTTGCATTATCATGTTGAAAATACAAGCAATGATCAAACTTACTTCTTTGAAACCCTATAGTAAGTACAAAAGAATCAAATTTTTTATACTACTGTCTAAGTGACCGCTTTAAGCCATATAAAGACCATTTACTAAAACATACTTGATCGGGTTTTAATTTGTCTTTTAAAGCTTTTAGTTAATTCATAAAAATTTGTTCATCAAATTCACCATGTAAAAATAAAGTTTTTATGTCAAGTAGTTCAAGTTCCCAATCAAAATGTGCTACTAATATAAGCATGATCCTAATAGTGTGTACTTAACAACTGGTGAAAAAATCCAATTATAATCAGTACATTCCTTTTGTGTGTATCACTTAGTGCCTTAAACCATTATTCTGATTATTCATTCTTCATCATCTCCTCAATGGCTTTTAACTCTCTATCAACTTGATCATCATAGCTAGCATGAGCAAAAGTTAACTCAAATTCATATCCGGATTTACTGGCTCCCCCATTTTGTCTTTTTTCACTATCCCTAGCTAAATTATAATATACTAAGGGATATATCCTCAAGATGTTCTTTTGTCACTACTTCCTCTCCATTTTTCACCTCATGTTGTTGAACATAAGTCTCCACCTCATTAGGGGTAGCAAAGACAGATGTGCTAAGTTTTCTTCTTAACTCCAAATGCAACGGATCTCTTTCTTTACCTTACTCTTCTTTATTCACAGGTTCAGATTCAGTATTAAGACATGACACTTTAGCCCCATTAAACTTGATATCTCTTAACCCCTCGTTTGGCCTTTATCTTATAACCTATACCCATTGTCAGCATCAGGGTAAACTAGAAAAACACATTTTCTAGCTCTAGGTCCGAACTTTCCCTGACTCTGATGAGAAAATAAAGTACAGCCAAAAGTTCTAAGTATAGAATAATCACTTAACTTACCAGACCATTTTCATTAGGAGTATCACCATTCAATACAACAGATGGAGTCAAATTAATCAAATAATAAGCATTCATAACAGCTTTGCCCTAAAATGACTTCAGGACACGAGAACTTAACATTATGCATCGCACTTTATCAAGTAATTTCTATTATTCCTTTCCGCTATCCCGTTTTGTTGGAGAGTGTAAAGAATAGTCTTATACCATGTTATTCCATTCTCTTTGCACATATTGTCAAATTCAGCATTGCATAACTTTAGGCCATCATCAATTCTCAAAAATCTATTCATTTTGCTAGTTTTATTCTCAATTTGTCTTTTTCAATTATTAAATTATGAAAAGTATCAGACTTATCTTTTAATAGATAAACATACACGTTTCTCGTATAATCATCAATAATAAACAAGAAGTATATATTTTCACCCGAGGTGGGATTACTAGCAAGACCTCACAAGCCTGAATGCACATATTCAAGTATGCCTTTAGTTTGTGAACGCTCGTGGATAAAGAAGTCCAATGATGCTTATCAAACATACAGTGATCACATAATGATATATCAGACACACAGTTATTACCAAATAAACTTTTTACATTAAGAAGCTTAATCCCCTTAATACCCACATGTGTAACTCTATTGTGCTATTTTGTGTGTGAGAAGCCTTGGCAGAAGAGATAGAGATATCCAAACCTCTTATCACCTCTCTAGTAGTGATAAAGATATCATTTCTCCTAGTTTCCTTGATGAAAACAAGTGCACTCCTAATCATTTTTAAAACTACATTTCCAATTTTACAAGTGAAGTCAGCTTTCTTAAATCTCCATACTGAAATTAAATTCATAGACAGTTCAGGAATTATCTAACATCTTTTAAAATGTACACAAAGCATGTATCAAACTTCAAAGTAATATCACCAATCACAACAACAGTGTAAGCAAAATTGTCACACATCACAACATACCCATCATTAGATTCATGAAAGTTTTCAAATCAATCCTTTTGAGATGTTACATGAAAAGATGTACCAGAATCACGTATCCACTCATGCAAATGGGAATTAGTAGTTAGATTCAATTCAACAGTAATAGCAACTGAACTCATAATCATATAAACTTCACTCTCATCAGAATTGGAATAAGAAGGCAAAACATTTACTCCATCTCTCTTTACCCTTTAGCTTACCATTCTCTTTATAACATTCTTTTATAACATGTCTCATATTCGCATAGTCATAGCATTTCTAAATCTTGATCCTAGATTTTGATATAGACCTACCATTGCCCTTCTTTTTACCTTCATTATTACTTGACTCACTACTACTTTGGTATCCATCATGACTGTTTTGCCTAATTTGAGTTCTACCCCTAATCATATGATTTCACCGCTTTTCTTATCATTTTTTCTACTTTTAAGAGAATCAATGACAATTTCAAGTGTCAAGGTGTCCCAGCCAAACTCAATTGCATTTTTAACTTATAAGTGTCGACATGGAATTAAGCAAAATTATAACTTTGAAGGCTTCTGGATCTGTTTCTTCATAATAAACAATATCTTAAATAAGTTTATTAAGCATGTCTAAATTATCGTCAAGATCATCTGAAAAATCCATTTTAAAACTGAAAAAACATTCAAGTAAAGTTTTGTTAGGAGTATATTTGAGCAAATACAAGTCCTTCAATTTTTTTCAAGTTTTTTTAGTGATTTTAAGTTTATCCATTTGTTTCAAAATAGCGCAAGACTAGTGTAAAATGATTGAAGAGTAAGCAAGCTCACCAGATTCTTCTTTTTGTTCTTTTGATAAATCAGTACAAAAATTGCCTTCAATGGCTTTTAAAACTTTTTGTTGAACCAAAATATCTTTCATTTTTGTTGCCAAATTGAAAAATTACATTTTCCGTTAAAATTTTTCAAGTGAGTTGTCATTTTTACGAATCAACAAAAAATGTACAGAATCATAATTAAGCCACACAAAGTAGTCATAGGGTCGTAAATAATATACACCATTCTAAATTCGCAAGGTTTTGTGAGATTCGTGATCACATTATCATTATCAAGAGAATGTTCAAACGGGTATGGTTTAAGTATTCTAATGGAATTAACGATGCAACAAATAGGTATGCCAACCAAATAGTTTCACAACACACAATGTAAGTATTACACTATGACAAAAACGACAATTATATCACAAAGACTAAACTGAGTTCTACCCCTACTTGACTCACAGCTACTTCGGTATCTATCATGACTGTTTTGTCTAAACTAAGTTCTACCTCTCATCAAGTGAATTTCATCGCTTTTCTTACATGTTTTGCAACTTTCTATCCTTTTACTTTTAAGATAATCAATGACAATTTCAAATGTTAAGGTGTCCCAGCCAAACTCAATCGCATTTTTAACTTCTTTATAAGTGTCGACATGGAATTAAGCAAAATTAGAGCTTTGTAGGTTTCAGACACCATATTTTCATAGTTAACAATATCTTCAACAAATTTGTTAAGCACGTATAAATCGTCATCAAGATCCTCTTAAAAATCCATTTTAAAACTGAAAAAATATTCAAGTAAAGTTTTGTTCGGAGCATATTTCAGCAAATACAAGTCCTCCAATTTTTTTCAAAGTTTTTCATTGATTTTAAGTTTGCCCATTTTTCCAAAACAACGTAAAATAAGTGTAAATTGATTGAAGTATAAGCAAGCTCACCAACTTCTTCTTTTTGTTCTTTCGATAAATCAGTAGTAAAATTGCCTTCAATGGCTACTAAAATTTTTTGTTGAACCAAAATACCTCTATTTTTGTTGCTAGATTGAAATTTTACATTTTCCGTTAAAAAATTAAAAATTAAAATTGTGAGTTGTCATTTTTATGAATCAACCAAAAATGTAAAGAATCACAACTAAGTCACACAAAGTAGTCCTAAAGTCATAGGCAATACACACCATTCTAGATTCGTAGTGTTTTGTGAGATTCATGATCAAGTATAAATATCAAGAAAATGTTCAAACAGGTATCGTCTAGATATTCTAATGGAATTAATGATGCAACAAACAGGTATGCCAACCAAATAGTTTCACACACAATGTAAGTATTACACTATGACACAAATGACAATTATATCACAAAGACTATAAGCAGATTATATCAAGTAAGTTAAATATTTCAAACACATAATAGTTTAGAGCAAGTAATTCCTAAATTATAGCACAAGCAATGATTACCCTACAAGGTAACCACAATCCTAATATCACCCTCACACGATGACTCACTAATGTTAGAATTTAAATGGGGTAAGCCAATTACCAGAGCGGACTAGATTTGAGTGTCCGTAATTTCGGAGAAATGCAAATCTGCTACTTTAGTGCCACCATTATTCGCCTTAAAATTTCAGCAAATGCAGCAACATGATCAATCGATAACCTAAAATAGAAAAGTAACTCTATCAAAACGTTCAGAATGATAAAGTGAACAATCTGTCCAAATAAAACTTCTTTAGAAACGCCTTCATGAGCGACCGTCTCCTTTACGCGCCATAATAAGGAGGATCGCCTCTATCTGTAGATTTTGGGTTGGCCTCCGTTCGTCCAGTCGGTGAGTAGTTTGGCTGAAATTGGTGTTTAAAGATTCGGTTAGTTCGGGAAAATTTTCTATTCGACTGGTTTTTATGGGATTTTTGGCCGAAAAACTCACACCAATGGCTCTGATACCATATGTAGCAGAAGATTGATCCACTAATGGTGATTTTCAGGCACGGTCTAATTCAAACCGAATTAACACCTTGAATATCGACCAAAAACTCTAATTATTCCAACACTTTGGTTCCTTTCGTTGTACTGACAATGGACACAAGGAGAGAGTGTTATTGCAGCCACAAAGGGAAGAATAAAGATGGAGAAGGCGATGAGGAATCACCAAGCAATGTAGCCATTTTCGGAAATAAAGTCACAACAATAACACGTAAATGGCCAAGAAGGAAATGGCAGCAATATATATATATACTATTAGGTATGGTAATTGACCAAGTTCAAAACTCATAGGTGGGCTAAAGTAAACCAATAAACGGGTAATCTCTAATAAGCCTTCCAAGAAGTGAACAGGACGGGCCATGGCAGCTCTAATTCAATTAGGTTGCTTTCAATGGCCCCAAATAGTTTTAGGGTCGGGTCGTTTCATTAGGGCATCGATATATTATTTCAGTCATTTGGTTGATGCCAACTGGAAAACTCTAACGATTTAACATAATCACCTAAGAGTTTGTTTGACAACCATTTGCCCAACAGTGTCAATAGTGCTGAATAGTATTGAAATTTCTAATGAATCAACAGTAAAATGTAGTCAACATGTGGATACTCCGTGCTTATGTGGATCTTTAGCAGTAGGTCATTCTTCAACATCTTTGATCATATCGGCATTCACCACAAAACCTAGAAAAGTAGGTGAGTGGTCATAAAACAACACTTATTTAGTTTAATTAGAGCATTTCTTCTCTCAAAGTCACTAGATCAACCCTCAAGTGTTCAATATGATCCAATGAATTTTGACAATAAACAATAATGTCACCAATAGAAACAATAATGAAAGGGTAAAGAGTCATCAAGCAAGTGCTTGGAGCATTGGAAATGCCAAATACCATAACAAGCTAATTATACAAGTCTTCTCGTGATTCGAATGTCATTTTCCATTCATCTCCCAACATGCTTCTAATTTGATGATAACCATATCTAAGATCTATCTTAGAGGACACTTGTGCAACAACAAACATGTCAAACGTATCATCAATTCATGGTACGAGAAACAACTACTTGAACTTAATTCGATTCGTACCTAGCTATCAACACACATTTGCTAAGAAACCATCCTTCTTTGGTGTCAAGAGGCCATAGACATAAGCTTTCCATAATGTACCATTTTCTCAACAAGTTAGGCATTTGATGGTTCAGCTCTTCATGCTCCATTCAACTCATCATGTAGTGTTCTTTGTTGGATAGGACAACACCTAGAACTAATCAATTTGGTACTAAATTTCCCTCAAAGGAGAAAGACTATTAGGTATCTCTTTGGGAGTGCTGAATTCTTCCGAGAGAGTTTTGACATCGTTAGGAAACCTCTATAGGCTGTATTTCTCCTTTAGCCACCATAACATAGATCACTCCATCATTTTCAATCTTTTTTTTCGAGTTGTGACTAAGTAAGCAACTCATTTCACTCCTCTTTTAGAAGATTTGAGATTACAATGTTTCTCATAATTAGTTTTTCTACCATCACGAATAACAACTTTATCATATTGCCTGTATCTACCCAATAGTATGTGCCCAACATCCTTAGGACTTATACCACACCAAATTATCACGATAATTTTGTTATGCCCGAGATCCAATCGATTTTTTTGGAAATAAACACTTTTAATATTTGATTAATGCATTTTATTTATGACAGATCTATTATTTACTTTAATTAATATTCTAACAAATTAAATAATAAAGTCCGTAGATTCAAGTTTTGATAACTTGTTAATCACCAGGAGTTGTGACTGTGAGATATAAATTACATATGATTGAATCTTAAATTATATGTGGTCGACTGGTCGTAAGTAATAACAAGATACGGATATCGTTATTACGAATAGATTATCATGTGTGACATTTCCTATTTGTGAAATAAGTAGCTCATCTTACAAACTAAAGTGTGGAGACACTTAAATGAACATGTGAATGTTTTGTTGTAGAACAAAACAATGGAAATTCGCTAAAGAGATTCCACGTGAATAATTATTTGAGTGTCAGTGATTAATCTGTAACATTCGGTAGTAAAATTAATCTTTCAACTTAAGCTTATCATATTACCTTATATGGACATAGTCATACTTTAGTGGTGTTGAATATTTCTCTACCAAGAGTCTCTAATACAGCAACGTTCAAGTATGTCAAGAATCATATGAAAGCTGTGAATGATCAATAGAGGATTCATCACTCTGAGATAGTAAGATATTATGATTTGCATTTCATTCAATTAAGTTGATAATGAAATCTTTGGATAAGGTGTACTCATAAGTCGAAAAGAGTTTTCGACTTACAATGACTTAATAGTAGGATAAAAGATATGGTCGATAATCTAGATTGACACACTTCATATTTCATAATTCATTGGATTATATTGACGAAGTGATTATAGTTTCACGGTAAACGAACAAGTTTGTTTGTGTCATACCACGTGACATTTCATGTCACACGTGTTGCCCTAATACATTGATAGATGTCAATTTGGGACGACGAATGTAAATTCATTAATTTATGTGAATTAATGATAAATTAAAAGGGTGCTTTAATTTATCTTATTTCATTATATCAAATAATAATTCACGTTGTTAGGTATTGTAATTGAGAACATAATGAACCACACACAAAATGAGAACTAGAAGAATGATATTTATTAATTAATTGATAAGCGTTGGACAATTAATTAATTGGCTTACTTGTTAATAGATTCGAGTTAATTAATTTATGGACCAAATTTAATTAGATTAATTAAATATTGAATCGGGTTATATTTAAATGTCGGGTCAAGCCCATTTAGACTTATATTAATAAGCGGTTTAACAAATCAATACAATACAATTATTAGCTTGCTAGCACAAGAAAGGAGAAACCCTAATTTTGTCATTTTTGTTCCCTATGTGGATAATTATTGGAAATTAAACAGTTAGACAGCTGTGGATTGTAGTAACTATAGAATACACTGAATCTCACAGAAAGATTTCTTTTAGGAATTATTTCTTTCAAATAGAAATTTCAAATAAATTGTATATTGCTCAGACCAATAAATAGAGCTGAAGTTATAGTTAAATAAAGTCGCTAGTAAAAAACCAAAATAATTCCTTTTCTATCAGAATATTCAATCTTTCGAAAAAAAATTCTCCAATTACACATAGCCACGAATAGAATAATTGAGAGAAAGATATTGTGATGATAAATAAAAAAATGAGTAACAAAATAAGACAAAAATTATCGAGTTATCATTATGAAGAAGACCAATTGTTGGTTATTTCAACTCTCTCAAAATGGAATCTATTCCAAATATATATGTCATGGTTCCTTACTTCGACAAGGTACAAATATCTAAATTTGATATTTTTAGATATTTTTTCGGACATATTGTCGATACTAAGTAGTGTTCCAAAATTAGCGAAGGAATTTGCAGAATTCAATAAACGAACAATTCTTATCATAGTTTCTTTCTAAATACAAAAAATATCATTGGTGGGAATCAAAATATTGTTTAAATTCCGCTATGTATGTTAAGTAAATTCTCAACATTTCTAAGACATTAAAAGAAACAAGGCATCTCTAATCAATCTTTACCTCATTGTCCGGCTTTCTCCATGAGATAGCCTATGGTTAAGGATGTGGCATCTTGAATTCTCCACCATTATTTTCTTCTTCTTGATTTTCTTCAAGCCCTAGATGTACTCGTGTATCTATGTTTCTCTCTCCAAGAATCTCTTCTTTGACGTCCAATATATTTTGTATATGAAAATTTCCATTTGTATAGACACAGAAGCCTTACACCATCGCACATGGGGGTGGGTCCCGCGCAATAAAAGTAAAAAAAATTACCCACCCACCCACCCTACCTTGTGAGTGTCTGTAAGGCATATGTACATGTATGTGTAGTGGAGTACTTTGTATATATAGGTATAGACATTAGTTCTTAATTTCATGCCAAAAATACTAATTTTGTCCCTAGGAATCGGCCCAAAAATTGAAAATCGTGTTGCAGCCTACTTCTAGTTTCTCGCATAAGTTAAAAAAAAAAACCTGAATAGCCCCTTTTATGTTCTCGCTTAAGCAAGAAATTCTTGATCTAAAATCCTCCAATTCTTATCTTCCTTTACAATGGAACTTTTGCTATACAAGACACAATTCATCCATTTTTCATTCTTGTGCATCTTCCGGCCCTGGGTCTCGACTTTTCACATCAATTCTTCTAATTTCACTTCAAAGCATGTCTATTCTTCTCTTTTTATCTTTCAATTTCATCAATATATCTCAAGCTTGGGAATTTTTTCCTAAAACATACAAAAAAAAAAAAAAAAAAACAATAATAATCGACTCAGAGCACTGCATATCACTATCCAAGAATTTTTGTTAAGCGATCTCTGTGTACAAAATACATTTATGAGATAAATTTGAAGAAAATTGAATTTAAAAACAATCTTGCCATAGTGCGAACCGTAATGTACACTTTACCTGTACAACTAGCATAATTATTTTAAAAAGAAAAATGGGGACTAAACAGGGGCTAGGTCTCCATTCAAGTTTTCCAGTCAAATGAATTTTTAATTTTTAAAGCAACTAGTGAGTCTTTGAAGAATGACTATTTTCTAAAAGATGGTTAAAAAGTAAACTGATTGAAACCTGAACAAGTATTTTTGTTGGGAAACCATTCTATTTTTATATTTAATTTAAAAAACGTACTTTTTTCCCTTTTCCAGCCCAACCATACTGTCGTAGCCCGTGTCAAATGGGAATTTGGAACACAATGTGAATGAAAAGTACTTGAAGGGCACTCGTGCAAACTTTATTAGACTAACTTATCTACAAATCATGTTGGCCAACTTGCAAAAGCTTTTTAAGATATGATAAAAGCATATCGTTCGATTGGAAAAGTGATGGTCACTATGAATTATAATTACCAAAAAGATAAAAGTAAGTTTGAGTTGCATATTTCTCAACCATACATTCTCAATCAATTTACTATTTCAAAATGCGTTCTTAAAAAAAATGGGGCTCAAACTGGCTATCCGTTTTGCCACTACTTGACGACCATTAAAATGAATTTTTTTTTTCTTTTTTGGAAAAAAAGAATTTCAGAATAGTGATTTTTTGAAGATTGTGTAGTTAAAATGTTGAAGAAAAAAATTGGGTTTATATATAGAATATTTTACTATGAGAATATGTGGTTAAAAATAAATTTGAGAAAGAAAGAGTTTTATTTTAATAGTTGTCAAACAAGGGCTTTAACATGCTAAATTATTAAAATTACGTAATAGTGAATTAGATTACCGAAGTGATACGAAGTCAATTTAAGCATACATTTTTCAATAAAATAATATTTTTTATCACATCAATAACTTTTTTTTTTTTTTCAACCACACATTCTTCATCAATTTACTATTTAAGAATACATTCTTTCAAAGTAACGTAGCTCAAACACACCCTGAATTAAATTACCGAAGTGATATGAAGTCAGTTTAACAATTATTGTGTTCAGTTTAAACGTGCTAAACATTAATAATTGACTTGTCTTGTTCAACAAGCTAAACATGCTAGAACCCATAAATTCTGGTTCTTAAAAATTTTGAACTGTAAAATTCTTGAAGATGAAATCAATGGGAGGATCAATTGTCGTTTTGAAGTGCTTCAAATTTTTACATTTCCTCTAAATCTCATCACATCCATGAAAAATCTTTTTTCCATGTTATTTCATCATTACTGAAATAAAACCCATCTTCTTTGACCAGCCAAAAGCATTGCCTATAATTTCCACACCTATATCTGTCGCGGTTTACCTGAAATGCTTCGAACTTTTTCCTTTTTCCATCGCATTTCATGGTGCAAACATACAGTGGGGTCTTCCAGAATCCAGTTGTGACGCTCCAGCTATAGTCATCGCGCTCCTGCAGCGCCCGCCCACCAATATCGCTGCCGTCGTCTGCCCCGCACCAGATGACCAGTGGCAAGGACGAGTTGTTGCTGAAACCGTTGACGATGCGAACATCGTAGCTTTTGCTGTCAAAATCATTCTGTTTCAATATTGAAAAGAATGCTGCGTATGATGCAAGGCCTAGAACGAATAATACAATGTATTTCTTCATTTACGTAGATTCTTAAGGAATCTTTTGAGGACCATTGCTTGAGTATATGTGCAGAGAGAGGCAGGGAGAGAAGGTGTTTCAAGATTCTTGCTTATGGTAAGTAGTAATTGTATGGGTATATATAGAGAGAGAGTTTTGAGTATGTGATTCAAGGTTTTTTACGAGTATGCTAGATATAACATTGAACACGTAATATGTCACATGAGATATCCATTGTTTTTACATTGTAATTGATAAAAAAAAAACGTGTAAAGAATAGAATTGTTATGAATTTATGTGCATAATAAATATGTCACGAGCCTATTTATAGCGTTATAGTGGTTACAAAAGGAAACATACAAGAATAATTATACAATATGGAATTAACCAAAAAAGGGCACAAACCATTGAGAGATTATTGGATATTTTGGACATTTCCTCTCAAACACAAGGTGGATAGGTAGAAATCAACTTCCACCTTGAGTTTGCAAGTCAAATATCAGAACCTTCTATGAGGATGAGTTTTAGTGAAAGTATAATATGAACATCACCTAATAATGAGCTCAGATTATTCTCTAAAGAAATACTCAAATGTAACAATTAACCTATTTGAACAAGGCGATGCATTCCAAACGAAAATATATATTCACTACTTCTATTCCTCCCAACATACCGAGATGTTGACAGTTATAAATTTATCTCACTCATTGGCATATCAAAGAACTTCCAAGTTCACTAATAGCAACCGACACCTGGTAGCTAATTTAGGTTAATAATAAAGTGTGACACATGCGATTAATTTTCTTAGCACAATCACGCTATAAATTGGTCCAAATACAATTCCAAATGTACTATTACCATTACTTCAGAATGGACAATCTCACAGTCAAGACAAACTCATGTATCCTAATTAGTAGAGTAATTTTGTCCTACAATCCAAGTAAAATAACCTCTACTGGTCGATCTAGGACAAATTGTTATTAATCAAAACATGAATTATACTTGAAGTACTGCTCCTCAACTCATATTTACACAAAGAGATTGATGACCCTTATTTGTTTACTCAACTATGCAATGAACCATTAAAACGAAATAAATAAAAAATATTTATTGATTGACAAAATAAAATAGGGATATTTTCACGAATGGTCATAATTAAGGGTGTGAGTTGAAAAGTGTCCAGTTTTCAAATTTAATACTAAATTGTCTGTTATGCCCTTAATGAAAAAAAAAAAAAAAAAAAAAGACATTTAAATCTCTACGTATTCACGACATTTCAAATGTCATTATCGACATTTGAATCATGTTTTATATTTCAAAAGTACACACATCAATTCACAATATTAAACGTTCTCAACATTTAAAATGTCATTCTCGACATTTGAATCCCGTTTTATATTTCAAAAGTACACACGTCAAATCACAATATTAAATGTTCTCGACATTTCAAAACATCATTCTCGACATATTAAATGTCTAGAAGGACATTTCATTCCAAACATGATATTTCTCTACACTTGAAATGTCGTTCTCGACATTTCTGTGTCAATGCAAAAAATAGCATTAATTGTGATTTGACATCTTGTCATTTGCAATAAATGAAGCAAGTTATGTGTCAAGATTTCATCAGCCAATATTTTCTTTGCAAAAATGTCCATTTTATTGTCCTTGAATGGAATCATAAATTGTTGACCATTGGTATTTTGGTCTAAAATATACCAAAATAGCCATTTTTGCAAAAAATTTTGAAAGTTGCCATTTTTACAAGTGGCTAGAGGAAAGTGGACATTTCTTGCCATTTCCACAATAAAATATCATAATTGCAGTTATGTACTATATCACTTTTGAGCACATATCCCAACAACTAGGCCCGCATGAGCTCGGGATTTTCTTTTTGACCTAAAATTGAAGGTAGTTATAGTAGGACCATGCTAGAGGTACTTCCTCTTTTACTACATGGATGACTTAAAGGACAAATGGAACCCCCTATTAGAGGGGCCACTGGACTTGAATGTACCAGTCGCCCCTCTAATAAGGGGGGTTCCATTTGTCCTTTAAGTCATCCATGTAGTAAAAGAGTTTGTACATATAGTTTAATCATTTATGGTAATCTCGTTGTACAACATTCAAGTCCAATTCAAGAATAAAAATAGGTGTCATTTAGGTCAAATAAAGGGAAATGATTACCTACCATTGTACATAAAATTCTAGGAGAGACATTATATGAAATTTTAGGAGGCAAAACACAAGAGTTCTCTCTCATTAAAGAAAAAAAATTCGGATTTTTCTTGGAGTCGAAGCAAAAAGAATGAAAATCATTAAAAATTCATTGAAGAGATTCACTTGCTATACAAATGAGTACACAATATCTACGACAAATGATAGATATAATCAAGTTTTAAAAAAAAAAATCTTATCTACAACTAAGTGTTATGATTTGGTGTTATCTCTAATAGTACCATATTTTCGGCATATATGCTCTTATCTTATTTGTCTCTTTCGAGTTTCGTCCACCAACAAAGTTCGGTTAGACTTTGTCATTATGATAATTTGTAAATTATGATTAGTCAAGTCTGTGATTGCATGTCAATTAGGGCAAAATAAGTGTATTTCTATATATAGTTATTGGGTAAATAAATTTTGTTTTGAAGGAGATAGACATGAACTCTATAACGAGGATAGGATAGGATTAAATAATAGTATATAATGATTGCAAACTATAACATGAAACTGGAATAGTTTTATTGCCTCCCATTATCTTATGTTAATGTCACATCACCTTTTAATATCAAATATCTGAGCTTTTTTGGATTGAAGAATTTCAAGAAGCAAACGTGTATATTATGTAAACAATTGATGGGACTAATAATGAGTGCGCACAAAATGGCCCCAAATTTTGGGTACAAAAGCCAAGATATGTCTGGATAAAGATTCTCATGTTGGTAAAAAATCTTTGTCGATAAGAATACTAGATGTACACTCGAAGTGTACATCCTCATTAGCATTTGATGGGATGACTAAAAGACGAATAGAGGAGATTTTTCTTATTTTTTTAAATCGTCCAACACCATGAAAAAGATGATATAGAAGATGCACATGTAAGATGATTGATTGGAGTCGAATAAATACAAAATATATGAATAGTATCTTGCCCCATGGTCATGTTGTAGATGCAACTAAATGTTCGAACTTAGCTTTCGTTTGATACATATAATAATGATTTATAAAGATAAATATTAGTGAGTTTCACGAAATTTGAATAATAATGAATAGTTATGAATGTGTAGTTAAAAATTTGAAATTAATATTTAATTTTAACTGAATTTATAACTTATTTAAAAATTTATATCCAAACGAATGTTTATTACATGGTTTCTCATTATTTTGGACTTGTATGCATTATGGGAGGAAACTATTGAAAAATATGGAAGGTTTACCTTTGTCTTACATGCATCACATATTACTTTTGGTAGCTAATTCAAATATGGAAGGTTTTCCTCAACTTTTCATTCTCAAAAGATATCAACATTATGTCCGACACATTCATTTATCTTTTGAAAAGTTGTAATAACGTGGTACATGCCACAACTCCTTTAAAAATCCAAAGAGAATAATATCCAATTTTTTTGACAAGAAAAATTATTATATTTTTGGGAAGATTCTTTTTGTTTGAAAAAAATTGTAGCTCAACACTCCAACCTATGTAAAAATGAACAAATATTGATACTTTTCAAATATTTTTGTTGAGAAATGACTATAATTATTGTTCAATTTTTCTACCCAAATGAATTGCTTCTAACCCAAGTGTAAAAGTTACTTCGTTGATACTTGATCAAATATTTTTACTTAAAAATCGACTATATACCATGTTCAACTTTTCAACCCAGATGAATTGCTTCAGAAAAAAAAGTATACATGATCAAGTACTTTGTTGAATAACTTCCATTTTCAATTAAAACAAAAATAAAAGAGAATAGAAGAGAAAGAGGAAAAAATGTCAATCTTCATTCCTACCCCACCCATACTCTCCTAGCCCTTGGAGAGTTGGAATTTGTAATGCCATGTGAATGTAAAGGACTCAAAGCATAATGTAGGTTGATTAGATTTAAGTTATCAACAAATGTTTGCCATTTTGCAAAAGCATTTTTAGATATGTTAAAACATGATAGCTCCTCGAAAAGTAATGGCCGCTATTATAATTAGCAAAAAGATAAATTTCATCGAAAAAATTATAAATATCATCAATTTATGTGATAGTGAGGACATTGCCACATTGTCTATAAAGCTAGATAATATTTTTCTTCACAAAATAATGTGGTAGTGATCGTGATCATCATTACATGAATAATATTTCTCTCCGATAGTGTTTTCTCTCCGATAGCATCAAGCGCCTCATGTCTAGAAAGTTTTTTTTACCAAAATCATAAAGAATATATATATATATATATATATATATATATATATATATATATATATATATATATATATATTCGATGAATTAAATCACATGATATTGAATTAGATTAAACAAAAAAAAAGTAAGGGACAAAACTTAATTATCACCGATCATGTCTAGCTCACCGCACTGCAAATATGCCAATCAAAACTCAATCTCTTGAAAATTAAATTTCTAAGTGCAAAATTTAAGGAAGTTATAATGGCGGTATTAGATACCAGCTCTAAAACACCTCAAATTAAAATTTAAAATGCTTCATTTTAGCTCATCACATCTATTAAAACTCTCTCTCTCTCTCTCTCTCTCTCTCTCTCTCTCTCTCTCTCTCTCTCTCTCTCTCTCTCTCTCTCTCTCTCTCTCTCTCTCTCATATGTTATATGATAATTATTAGGTTTGTGCATAAGATTTACCCTGGTGTATAATCTCTCTTTTGGCGCAACCATGCTGTTTAAAATTTTAAATTTGTTAAAAACACTATTAATAAATGTTGTTTCGCTTTTATCGTACAAACTTTTTTCTTTTTTTTAAGTAGTTATTGCACTTTAAATTTTTTTTTTATTCTCACTTGATCTAACTCTGTTACAATATATGACATCGCAAGTTAACATGTTTGATTAAACCCATAATTGTCTCCCTTTCAAATAAAATTCTTTAATTTTTAATATTCATTTTCAACAATATTTACACAATAAGATATTTTACACATAAATCCAAAAATATTTTCCTATTTTTTAACCATACAATTTTCAAAAAAATTACTACTCAAAACATCATTTTTAAAAAATAATAATAATAATGGCCATTAAACATGGGCTAAATTATTTTTAATGTCGCCATGTACAAGTACATTTCACAAACCAAGTTTAGTGAGCAAAGTAAAATTGATATCTTGCCACATTTTTTTCTACGGGGATTTCTTGCACACTTGAACGTCATTTTCTCTTCAATGATTAGATTAGTTGCCGAAATACATGCAAGGGTGGATCTAGCATTTTGAGTTAGCACAAGCTGCGGTTGATCATCTATCATGGGCAGCAATAAAATATTAAGAGCTCTGTTTCATGTCCATTTTTTGCCAAAAAAAAAAAAAAAAAAACAATTTGGATTAGTGATTTGATAGAGAATATGTGGTTAAAAATAAAGAAAAGTTAGAATTTGAATGTAATATTATTTTATTGAAAAATGCGTGGTTGAAAAGAATAGAGAAAAATGAATTTTGAAAAAATGGGAAATCAAACAAGGTCTAAAATTTAAATATAATAATTATTTTATTCAAATTGAACGTATATAATTCTGTTCTACAAATTAACAATATTCACTAGATCATATTGTGACCAATTTTTGTATAATTTAAAGGAATAGCAGGGGTTCGAATTTTTAAAATTGCATTAAAATCAATAAAATTTAACATATATTATTTTGATAAATTTAATGTCAAAGTTCAATAAGTGTCATAATGGTCAAGCTTTCAATAATCCTAAGGAATTCAACAAATGAACAACACGGGTTAAGTTTTTACAATTGCATTAAAACAACTGAAATTTAACATATATTATTCTTATAAGTTTAGTGTCAAAATTCATTAAGTGTCATAATGGTCAAGTTTCAATAATTCCAAGAAGAGGTCACGGGTTCGAATCTCTTATCTTTTGCGTTAATTTTTGTAAAAATTGTCCAATTAAAAATTTTCACAATAAATGGTTGAGAAGTGATTCGAAACCGTGATATCTAACGTGAATATGCAAGTTCAAACCAACTAAGTTACAAAAAATGATTGTAAATAAAATGAATTATCAAGTATAAATCTAAAAAGTTTATCTACTGTCAACAAAAAAATGGTTCCCCACAAATCCAACACGGGTGGCCGCGGGGGCTAACCGAAGGCTGGATCCACCCTTGAATACATGTATATGTGTGAGGAAAAAGTACGTAGTTTAGACTTAACCATATATGACCCACCTCCATGGGCCCTCTTCTCCAAATTGGATATGCAAACTTCTACTAGTACACACTTTAGCTAGTGAAGAGCCCCCAAACCTCAACGAAGCTCATTGACTCCAATGAGTAGCATATGGCTCGTGCGAAGCTCTTGCAAGGTTTGGGAAGTGATATGGCAGATTTGTCTTACGTGAAACTCATATTCCTACGTGGCTTATACATTGAGGAAGCATGACAAAGGAAAATAAAGAGATCGATTAAGCACTACAATGGAGTTTACTTTTTATGAAATGCAATACATTTCGTAAAGAGATTTTCACAACGTACATGTTGTTAAGACGTTGTGGTATGGGGCACACAATTACAACTGAAATAGAAATAAAAAATAATAAACATCAATATTTAATGTGGACAAACCACGAGTGGATTATAGAAGGATTTCACTTATAGCAAAAAAGATTTACAAGAATTTCTCTCTCTTTCTCTATGGTTTTAAGTCCTAAAATGAGATGATAATTAGAGCAAGGAAAACATGTATATATAGAGGACAATGGAGGTGGAAAATATGTTGGTGGAGTAGGAGAATTCAAGCAAAATTTCTCCACTTTCTTTGACCATTCAATTACTTAACAAAGAAGGGAATTGTTGTTATCTATTTACAATTAATTCATTGACTTTGTCAAAAGTGGCTTTACCGCCACATATCTCCCATTTAAAGTCACTTTTGTAATCATTCTATCATTTATACACTTGTCATCTTCATGCTGCTTACATTTCTGCTAGGCCAATAGAGGATTGACACCAAATAAATTTGTCGTTGTTGATTGGCTTTGTTAACATATCAACTAAGTTGTCTTTAGTATGAATTTTATGTATATCCACAGTTCTTCCACCTTCTCACGAATGAAGTGATATTGAACTCGTATGTGCTTTGTCTTCGAATGAAATGTTGGATTCTTTGCAGGATGCAAAGCGCTCTAACTATCACAAAATAGAGTAATCTTCTCTTGTTTGTGTCTAAACTCCTTCGGTAATATTTGTAACCATATTGTCTATTTGCTAGTTTATGTAGCTACGACATATTTTGCCTCCATCGTAGAAGTAACCACGATAGACTACAATTCTAAAACCCATGATAGAAGTAGCCATGATAGCTTGTGTAGTTGTCTTTCTTCAACTTGTACTCTAGTAGTCTCTGGTTTCTCTTTTGAAGTTCTATCATTTTCTTTTTCCTATACCTTATTTTCTACAAATACAAATCCCTAGTGATTAGCACCTTGCGGGTAGTGAGATCCCACAGGCTATACCCCTTGACTCCATCAGCATAGCCTAAGAAAATACATTTTCTGGATTTTGGATCCAACTTTGATGTTTCTTGGGCGTTGTACGTAACATAAACAGGACTTCCGAATGTATCTAAGTGATAATAATTAGTGGCTTACCAGTCCACATCTCCATCGACGTTTTCAGATCAATTGCAATTGATGGTGATCGATTGATCACATAACATACAGTCTTGACTGCTTATGCCCAAAATGACTTGGCCATCCCCGCAGTTCTTAACATCGCTCTTGTTCATTCTAACAAAGTTCCGTTCATCTGCTCTACCACTCCATTTTGTTGTGGATTGTATGCCACCGTGAATTGCCTTTTGAAACCTTCTTGTTGACAAAAGTTATCGAATTCAACACCAGTATATTATCCTTCATTGTCTGTTCTTAAACACTTGATCTTTTTTTCATATTCAAGCTCAACCCGCACTTTGAATATTTTGAAAACTAGAAATGCATCTGCTTTATTTTTTATTGGATACAACCAACATCTCTTGGAGTAATCGTTAATAAAAGACAAAATATTTTGTTTCTCCTAAGGGGCATATTCAATTGAAACTTTAAATGATTTTTTGAGATTTAAAAAAAATTAATTAATTAATTAATATGTATTTTTTCAGTATTTCTCTTTTCTTTTCCCTCCTACGAACATTAGACTTATGATTAGAATGTATGTTTTTCTATTAATTATATTAGTTTTTATTTTTCTTTTTCTTTTTCTTATTTTTTATTCTATTTTCCATGATAGAATTAAATTGTATTTCTTATAAATTTATTTTCTTTTTTCATTCATTTTTTTTTGGAAAAAAATATTTATTTTTAATCAAATTATAAAAAATTTATAAAGACTAATTTATAATTAAATTTAAAAATATCTTTTTTACTTATTCTTTAAAGATATATTATATTAATAATACTGAATATTAAATTTATTTTATATATATATAATTATTATTATTTATTTAATTAACATCTTAAATTTTTATTCTTTTTTTTAAAAAATTATTATATAGGGAAAAAAGAAGGAGAATGAGAATTGTGAGAACCACCAACTCGTATGTGATAATTTCATAATATTGCACTAGATCCATATAAATTCTATCTCAAATGAAAGTTTTCAAAATCTTTTAAATTCTACAAAAGTCTATAAAATTTTTAAAATGAAAGTCTATAAAAATCTACAAAAGACTTCCATTAATTGCATAAAAATCTCTAAAAATTTCACGAAACCCCCATATAAGTCATCACTTAAAAAAAAGTTCATCAAAATGTTGAAAAGTCAATTCAATACACCCAACTCAACAATTTGGTATAAGGCGCAGTGATTGGGAATCGACTTTTGAGCTTCTGGAGTTCATGCACAAAATGAGATTGTGAATTACAAGGAAATAAATCAAGTCACGATGGGTGAGGTACAAGTGTTGGGCGGAATGAAGAGTTCAATAATCAAAATTATATCATTTAGCAAACTTGCATAGAGTCATATCTTCAAGGGAAAGACTTGTGAGAAGTAGTTGGTTGAAATTATGTGATGCCACCGAGAAGGCCGGAGCTCTAAAGAAGTGGAGAGTTAAAGCGGGCAAGACTATGTTCGTTATAAATACAACAATCGAGGAAGAATTGTTGGAGTATATAAGAGATAAGAACAGACCAAAGAAAACATGGAACACTTTGGTTACATTATTCTCGAAGCAAAATGATATGAGATTGCAACTTCTGAAAAATAAGCTACTTTTGATCACTCTAGAAGAATTGACAGTAAGTCAATATCTCGACAAAATTAAATCTGTTTCTCACAAAATTTCACAATTAGATTCTTCGAGTAGATTTTCAGAGTCAAGAATGAGAATAATATGGATTAAGACCCGAATTGTTTGTCAAAATGATATGGATTAAGACCCGAATTTAAAGGTTTCATTGCTGCCATACAAGGTTTTCAGAGCAACCTTCATTAGTCTATCTCGAAAATTTGTTGGCCTACCAAAAAGTATTGACAAACAAATGCTAGAAGTCTCAACAAAGAAAAAAGACAAAGAAGTGTTATTCAGCAATAAAAGAAAAGATTAATTTCGTCAATAAAATAATAAAAAACTAAAAGAAGGTAAATCTAAGGACGAATTGAAGAAAGCTATCGGGGAACTCAACAAAATCGTGACAAAAGAGGCCAGTTGTGCAAAGAATATCAATGAACTAATTACTCATGCTTTGTATGTGGAAAACGAGACTATTACCATACTTCACTACAAGATTCATAATCCTGTTAATTTGTTCAATCACCTGCTCATATTTTTTATGTTGAATCAAGAAATTCGGTGATGTGTCGCGAAGTGTGGTAATGTGACTTTTTTATGAATCAACCACTCATGTTGCATTGTTTGTATAATAAAATGTCTGTAGATAATGATGACACAATTGTTACGCCAAAAGATTTAGACATTGTAGAAAACCCGTGAAAAAAAAAACCACAACCTAACAATAAGTGTCTTCATCTATGAATCCTCTACTCATGTTGCAGCATTTGTAGTAACACATCACTGATGAGATTGAATTTTGATGTTAATTTCTACTTGTAATTCAAAAATGTCGCTTGATTAAGGTAAATTTCACGAAATATGTCTAAACCATATACTTGGTTATGTGATTACAGTTTTATTCAAGCCACAAAAAGAGAAACATGAATGACTTTTCAGTACAAACTAATGTGATATGTTAGTGATAAAGTTCTTGTATGTGAACTGTGTCACTACCTGCTATTATGTAGTTAAACGAGGAAGACTATGGTTTTTATGTAATTTAGTGCTTCGATTGCTCATGTTATTTGTAGGAATTCTTATCTGTGTAAATGTCGCATTGCTCATGTGAGCCATGAAGTACATTAATTTATAATACTACATGTTCAGAAAATGTGGTTGTGGTGGTCCAAGTTCAATGTTGGCATCTGCCTACATAGAGCCCGAATTGGGTCCGTCCCTACAAGTATTGTTCTCCTTACCATGCCAAGGAATCTTATGTTGACAAGTACGCCAGTAGAATCGTTCCACTACGTGACCATGAGACCTCCATTTTTTTTTAAAAAAACTCAATTTTTCAAAACTCATTTTTAACCACGCTCTCCCATAAAATAATATTACGCATAAATCGAAAAAAAATTCTTATTTCTTAACCACACATTCTCCTAAAAATAATTATTCCAAAACTCATTTTTTTCCCAAATTTCCATTAAAATGGAGCCCAAACACGGCCATAAGTACATGCCATATGCCGATATATATCCACCTAAGTCAGAGACATGTTGGAAATATATTATTTGGTGAATGAGAAATTAAGCCAAAATTATTTGGTGAATGAGAAATTAAGCCAAATTTTGAATTATTGGAAAATTATATGGAATATTGTGAAATATTCTAGAAAATATGTAGATGAAAAGATGTGTCTTTTCATATGGATTATGACTCTTGGAGATCATAACTTGTGGTATTATTTTCAATAATTGTCTCTTTATGTAGAGATGTAATTGTATATCTTTATGGAGAGATATAAATTCTAAGAGATGTGTCTCTTGGTATGGATGTTCCAACTACTATATAAGGGATCCCACATGTTTGAACTTTATATAAAAATATGGAAAATAGGAAGAGGAACAAATTCAATTGATAGTTCCATATCATTACATTTCATGTTTTATTTTAGTTTTGCATAAAACACTTTGTAGAAGTGATTTTTCTTGCATCAAAATCATGGTTATGGTAGAGAGAGAATTCCGTTCGAGTTCGTTGGTCTAAGTCATTTGGAGTGCTCATATGGCTAGACGGGGTCGTTGTATCTTGGGAGATGATTGTCAAGAAACCGTTAGCACCGATGCAGGGCAAATTCATCTTGAGGACAAAGTGTCAAACACTTGCCTCGACCGATCGCATCACTTGCATCTCCTCTTTATTTTTCCGATTTCATTCTAATTTGGTATTTTGATTTCGGAAAGTAACTAATATTCTTTTGATTTCATGCTAAGGTTTGAATTGAAGAATAACGTGCGTTCACTCATATTGGAAAGTGAAGAATCCATATTATTATATTCGAAGTCGGTAAATCACTATTTTATCTTCTCAAATCAGATTTCGGTAAGTCGAATTCTATTTCGATTTCACGAGTATAACATGGTACGTATTGATTTGAATATAACATGCACATTTATCGGTGTAATATCTCCAACAATCTTAAGATGAATTTGTTGTGCATGTTTGATTTTGGTTACATAATTTACGTGATTTTGAATGCATATTAAATCTAATTTTGATATATGAAAAAGACAAAAGTCACTTAATGGACATTAAAATATGTGGCGTGTATTATACTTTAATGATCAAACGGAGGCTGCTAATTAAAAGAATATATAAATTAAATGCATACTTTACTATAATGTGGAATGGTGAATTGTCGCATGACTTTTGGTCAAAATTTGTATATTCTGGTTTTAAAATGCATATGTTCACGTGATTGCAAGTATAGTTTACATGCCAAAATAGAACATTGTCGTGTTTTGGATGCATGTTTTCATGTTGGAAATTGTACTAACTTTGGTTGATGGTGATAGTCTTTTGGTATTCAATGAATATGGAAAGTTGTCTAATTTATGGTTTCGATGACTGTTCATTTTATAACTGCCATGGAAACATTATTGTTGATGTTTTATGTTTATTACATAAAATAATGAATATACGTTTTGATCTTTTATACCAAATTAATGGTTGACCGTTTGGTCTTGGTTAATTTAATTGATCGAGATTGGGATCAATGATGGTATCTCTAAATGAGGAAGTGTGTGAATTTCCTCAAGATATTGATATTCCTAGTCACAACATGTGTTGACTAAGATGGAATAAATTCATTTTATTGGAATATGATGATAACCTCAATTAATTTGATGAAATTAAATGAGATGATTTATGCAAATATGACAAAATGTGATTTGTTGTAATTGTATTAAGTGGAAATAATTATTTGATAATGAGATTTAAGCCACTTAATTACTTGAAATTCGTAGAATATTATGAAATATTCTAGAATCGATTTGGATGGAAAGATATGTCTTTTCATATGAAAAGTCATGACATTTGGTATGATTAATTTTCAATTGGTATATTTCTTCATATAGATTAATACGAAGAGGTGCGTCCTCTCATTGGGTTGTTATTTGAAAACACAACCGATGGATGATTCGTTCATTAAATTTGAACATGGTGAATAAGTATTATTTAACATGAAGTAATACTATTTCGTGAAATGTCACAAATGTGATATTTGTTGGGAGAAGTTGCAATTCTTGTGAATCAAGATGCTTAGTCTTCTTCATTGTTGAATTCGATTTCAATCGTGGAACCAATTGAGTTGGTTTATGCTTGAAAAGCATTGTGGGTCTATAAGATGACCTTGATCAAATTATGTGTGATCAAAATGAAAGATGGTTGGATTGAACCACTTTGTGAAAGTTGAACTACGAAAGAGTTGATGAACTCTAAGTTCAAGTACAATCCAAAAATGTGGGGGTTAATATCAATACTTGCGAACTTATGTGAAAAGTTCTAGATTTGTGGATGCAACATTACTAGTTGCATATGCATTCCTAATTGAGGAATTGTGGGGGTAACTTATGTTAGAAGTTACAATTTTCTATACCTTATAATCATAGAAATGTATCTATGAGGGTGGAAAAGGTAGAAAATCCTTATATTAATTATAAGGATGATATACACTAAGTCTAAAGTGGATGAAATGGGATAAAAGCCAATTATGGTGTTTGTTTGGATATGCAAGATCAATTGGAATATTTGAAGAATATTCACAAAGTTGAAATGCATTGTAATATTTCAATAATGATATTGAATACCCATGTTTCTGGAATCCACTAAAGTGATTGACTAGTGTAGTGTATGATAGAAATCCTCTAACATTGTTGTTTGGAATTTATAAAGCTTTAGATAAAGCTAGTTAGAAGTATGTAGCTTCATGAGAGGATTTCTTGGTGGTGACATGTTGTATCTATTAAATCAATCAATTGTTGATTAGCTATATTTGATGAGATACTAAGTCACATGTAATGGTAAGTCTAGACGTATAAGTCGTAGACATAATACCATTAAGCAGTCGATCTCAATGGTGTAAACTCGTGGTACCTTTAGAGATTTACCGAGAGATCAAGAATACTGCATATCGAGGGGAATGAGATTAAAACCTAGACGTAAGAGTCTTTGTAATGGTAACCCTACCTTGTTGATCCCAAGATCTTGGTTCAAAGGGAAAACTAAGTTATGAAGATTCCATGAAGCACTTAGGAAATTATTCCTACTCATTCCTATGATATTAAAGTGCTTTTTGCAGAATGATTGAAAGGTTAAAATACACTTTTAATGATTCCTATAGCTTGATTCAGTCAAGTAGAGTATGGCAGAATACTCTTGATAGGAGGTCACCTATATAAGTGTGAAGTGGGGCCGCTTCTATGAGAATGTTCAAAGGCTTGAATTCTCTAAAGCACTTATGAAATCCAAGAGTTGTTCAGGGCCAAAATGAACACAACAGTGAGAACCATGAACGGTTTAGGGAAGACATTGTGTGAGTACTGTTGTCTTGACTTACACCAACGGCTGAATGGTTCAAGACATCACGTTCACCAATTAGCCAGTAAGTCCGATGGTATTTCACTAAGGGAGGTTCAAGGCCAAAAGCTACCTTCTCTGATGCAGTGTTTTTTCCGCCCTCTCTCTACTAGTGTCTGCATAGTCATTTGCATTAATTTTCATTCATGTGGGGGATTGTTGGAAATATATTATTTGGTGAATGAGAAATTAAGCCAAATTTTGAATTATTGGAAAATTATATGGAATATTGTGAAATATTCTAGAAAATATGTAGATGAAAAGATGTGTCTTTTCATATGGATTATGACTCTTGGAGATCATAACTTGTGGTATTATTTTCAATAATTGTCTCTTTATGTAGAGATGTAATTGTGTCTCTTTATGGAGAGATATAAATTCTAAGAGATGTGTCTCTTGGTATGGATGTTCCAACTACTATATAAGGGATCCCCACATGTTTGAATTTGATATGGAATAATGAGAAGAGGAACAAATTCAATTGATAGTTCCATATTATTCCATTTCATGTTTTATTTTAGTTTTGCATAAAACACTTTGTAGAAGTGATTATTTCTTGCATCAAAATCATGGTTATGGTAGAGAGAGAATTCCGTTCGAGTTCGTTGGTCTAAGTCATTTGGAGTGCTCCTATGGCTAGACGTGGTCGTTGTATCTTGGGAGATGATTGTCAAGAAACCGTTAGCACCGATGCGGGGCAAATTCATCTTAAGGACAAAGTGTCAAACACTTGCCTCGACCGATCGCATCACTTGCATCTCCTCTTTATTTTTCCGATTTCATTCTAATTTGGTATTTTGATTTCGGAAAGTAACTAATATTCTTTTGATTTCATGCTAAGGTTTGAATTGAAGAATAACGTGCGTTCACTCATATTGGAAAGTGAAGAATCCATATTATTATATTCGAAGTCGGTAAATCACTATTTTATCTTCTCAAATCAGATTTCGGTAAGTCGAATTCTATTTCGATTTCACGAGTATAACATGGTACGTATTGATTTGAATATAACATGCACATTTATCGGTGTAATATCTCCAACAAGACATTGAGAAAGGCCTAAGAATGCAAGGAGAAGACCGAGGGCAAAGATGTTCCACCCAATGAGTGGCTGATGTGGAGGGAAGGGTTCACATGTAAACAACCTCTACCACTAAGTCATGTGTGAAAATGCATGCGTAGTTCAACCATGAATGGAGATGACGAATAATTGCTTTATTTGAGAATGTCATATATTTAATCCTCTTAAGTTTGACGAATGATGTTTTGAATAAATCTTTTCCAAAGAGCATAGTATTGTTACTGATGATGCCAAAATTCGTACATGTGCCAACCCGAACCGAATGAAAGAGTTTTGTGTGATTTGATCTTCAATACCTGAAACAAAGGCGTCGAGGTGTGTCCTCGTCGTCCCTCCGATGCTTAAGTCAGAGAGAGAAATTATGTGAAAAACTGTATATTGGAATGTTATGTAAAACATACATGAATAATGAGGCTAAGTTATGTATTTATAGATGTTGAAAGGAAAGTCCTGGAAGGACTGAACTTCTTGTAATTCTAGTTATTTTAGGTGTTTGTATTGTGTTAGAGTAAAATTTGTTATGAACTAGGAGTTGGTACTTAAGTAGGACTAATATTCCTAGGCCCGACCTCATAATGGACCCTACCTCAGAATCAGCCCAGTTGGAGTGGGCCAAGATCGGGCCTAGAGTTCGGGTCAGGTAGGTCGAGCTCGGGTCTTTCGATATTTCCCGTATCACACGCCCCCGTGCATCCAGATCGCAGCTAAAAGCTACATGCTTAAGTTGCGAGGTGAGATGCAAAGAGGTACAACAAGTTTAAGTCTTTGTGCAATTTGTAATTTGTATGTTGCTCGAGCTCGTTACTTAGCCAATTTTTGGTTAATAAGCTCGAGTTTTGTATTAAATAAGTACTCGAGCTTGTTACTTGGCCAATTTGTGGCCAATAAGCTCGAGTTTTGTATTAAATAAGTAGTTCGAGCTCTTTATTTAGCCAATTTTGGCTAATAAGCTCGATAATGAGTTCGAGCATGTTAGTTGGCCCTTTTTGACCAAGTACTTTGAGTTCTATTTTGAAATCCGTTCTAGCGTTTTACTTGGCCAATTTTTGGCCTACTAGCTCGAGTACTTGTAAGAGATAGCTCAAGCGTTTTACTTTGTCATTTTTAGGTCAAGTGGCTCGAGTGATGTTGAAGGACCTCGAGACGTGTTACAAGACCATGTTTTGGCCAAATAGCTCGAGTCATGTTGAAGGAGCTAGAGACGCGTTACAAGGCTATATTTTTGGCCAGGTGCTCGAGTCTTGTCATAAGGGCCTGTCGAGGCTTGTGGCCCGGCGGAGCTTTTTGTGGCCCAACAGGGCTTTTTGGTGGCCCAACATGGCTTGTTGTAGCCTGATGGGGCTTGTGGCCCAACAGAGCTTATTGTGGCCCAATAGGGCTTGTGGCTCGACGGGGCTTTTTGTTTTTTTTTTTTTTTATAATTCGAAGTTTCAAGTAAAAATTTGGGATTACGTAAGTCCGAATATGGCAGGCTAATAATGAAGGAGTTTAAGACAATAAAGCAAGGATCCAAATAGGGTTTACCAGTAAAGAGGGGATAAAATTGATTAAAATTGACAGTCAAATAGGGTATACGAAATAATTGCTAAGTAACAGCAATAGTCAAATAGGGTGTACAAAATAATTGCTAAAGTAACAGCAACATAGAGATCCAATTGAGTTACCTTAAACGAACAATAATATTAACCAAGGATAAAAAAAAAAAAAGAACAGAAACTCTCTGATGTTCAATTGATCTCCGGTTTGCTTGTGTCCTGTCTCACGTGTCAATTGTCTCCAGCTTCAGAATTACTCCAATTGCATAGGATGGTGCGTACAGTCGAGGTTTCTGTTGGTATTAGTGGATTGTGTAATGTGTTTATGGCTCAAGTGTTTTGATAAAATAAGTGCGAGGTTATGGGGTAGGTAGTTAACAGGAGCGGATTTTTGCAGCGACGGTTATGGGTATATTAGTTGCTGCATATGGGATTTCTTGTTGGGTGGTTATTACAGTAACTGATGGTGGAATTGAGATCAGTGGTGAACGGGGTGTGAAATTGAATTTTATGGTTTTGCCGTTGTTGCCAAGTGTTTGTGATGAGATTGTTAATGGTGGTGGTTGTGGCGGAAATAGAGGACTGTACGGCGATGGGAAGGATCGGGGAGGAAATAATGGTGGTGGGTCTTGGTGCTATAGTTGCCGGCGAATGAGGAGATGCAGAGAAGAAGAAGGGTGGTGGTATCGACGGCCAGGGTTGAAGAATGTCAGCGACCGTGATTTGGTGTGAAATTGTTGATGGTCGGAGAAGCTTGAATAGTATGGGTCGTTGATTATGGGTCTTAATGGTGATGAAAGCAGATGAGAGAGGAACGACGGGTGCGGGTTGCTGACAGTTATGGGTGGTTGATAATTGTGGATTGCTGGACAAGTCAGGTTAGGGCTAGCTGATTGGGTACAGTGTATAGTGGGATGGAATTGGGGAGGATTTTTGTGGATTTGTGTGTTTGGGGCTTTTGGTAGCATTGCCACGGATGGCGTCAATGATGATGCCAAAATTCGTACCTAGGCCAACCCGAATCGAATGGAAGAGCTCCGCGTGATTCGATCTTTAATACATGAACAAAGGCATCGAGGTGTGTTCTCGTCGTCCCTCCGATGCTTAAGTCAGAGAGAAATTATGTGAAAAACTGTATATTAGAATGTTATGTAAAACATATATAAACAATAAGGCTAAGTTATGTATTTATAGATGTTGGAGGGGGAGTCCTGGAAAAATTGAACTTCCTGCAATTCTAGTTATTTTAGGTGTTTGTATTGTGTTAGAGCAAAATTTGTAATGAACTAGGAGTTGGTACTTAAGTAGGACTAGTATTCCTAGACCCGACCTCAGAATCAGCCCAGTTGGAGTGGGCCAAGATCGGCCCTAGAGTTCGGGTCAAGTAGGTCGAGTTCGGGTCTTTCGATATTTTCCCGTATCAGTTACATTTCAGTGTTTTGTTTTGTAGACTCAAAGTTTTGCGATTGTTGAAATCTGATTAATTTTGTTTATTGAATCATTGACTGGTACGTATGTTACAATTTATATACCACGTCACCATGTTACAAAAAATAAATCAGCAAATAGTTAAAGATTATTTAACGTATTCATTCAATGAAGAATGAAGTAATATATAATGTCATATATATAAAATTCATATCTCAATTTAGGAGATGAAACAAAGGTACGAATTCAGTGTATGAATGTAAAAATCTGCCAAAATTAAGGAATTGATTTGATTTTAATAACGGCCACAATTTGACAATAAAACATGGAATTAAGTGATTTAAAAGTTATTTATACTACAATATTCCAGTAATTTAAGGAATATAATTTTTGATCTGTAAATAAAGAAAACGGTTATAAAATCAAATGGCCCAATTTATTAAAGTTTATTGATTCTCAGATTCACCCGTCAAAATCTTATAAGATACCTTATTCAATGGTATTTAATATTGCGTAACAAAATTTTCAACACTTATAATGTCCAATAGGAAGAAATATTTTGTGTTGGTGCATTTCCGTTATTGAGAAGATTAGGCAATCCTTTTTACAAGTAGAGTCATAATTTTCTCTGGGATCTGATTTATAGATTATGCAAATGCCTTTTAGATTACAGCAATAAAAATAAAATTGCTAGAATGAAATTTAATTATAAAATCATGCACCAATCCATTGTTCCATTTAAAGGGTTTTCATACCAAACGAACACGTAAAAAAATGGCTTTCCTCAACCTTTGTTTTCCCATATTTTTCTTGTCATTGATCATACTCCCACCTTCTGCTTATTCAGCCACACCAAATGACCTTATACTTCCGATCAATATAAAAATAGACAATCAGATGATGGCACCGTTAACTGCCCATTGCCGGGTTGTTGGCTTGGGAATCATCACAGAGATCGGCACGCGGACTCTAGAACCAAAAAGCACTTGGGATTTTATAGACAATTTTAATCTTGATAGAAGAAGTGGTCGTGCCGAGTGTGACATGAGTACAGGAAGTAAGAAAGGGCATTTTAATGTGTTTGATTTCTTTAGAGATTTCAACCGTTGTGGAGTCAATGTTTCAGGGTGCAATTGGAGTGTAAGATCAGATGGGTTGTATTTGTTTTATAACGGCAAGTACAACTTAGTTTATCCTTGGTAATAATGAAATTTGGCCTGGTTTTACATCTCAATAACCTAGCATAATAAAAGTGTTTACCATTACTTGGTTTTTCCAAACACTTTTTACTTCAGTTCTTTCATAGGAGCATAAAATCGTATTGGGTTCAGAACAAGTTACAATTTCTACTATGCAAGTAGCAAATATCAACTGTAGGCATTTTTTTTATCTACATATGAGCAAATATACAAAAACATCTTCAACGTCACTTTTTTTCTTGGTTGTAAATTGTCATTGCTGACGAGAAATAACGTGTAATTAGCAAACTTTTCACAATGTTCAGCAAGGAAATGGCCTTCATGCTGCTTCAAAAACAAGAAAAAAATTGTATGAATGAAAGTAATATAGGTATGAAACAAAACCAGAGCTGATTCCGCCGTGATTGAAAGATGGAAAAAAAAAATTAAAAAAAAATCGTGCATATATTTATACATCTCCACAGCATCATCATCATCATCATCATGCAGCAATTGAGTTAGAATAATTTGCATACAACATTATTGGTTGAGAATTTTGTGAAGCTGATGCTGTGCTTCGAGCTTACCTACAAATAATACAGTGTGTAGTTCGAACTTTAGAAGAGGAGATATGGGCATTATTATTCCTTGACAGAGTGATCTACTCCTATCACTTTACTAAAAATTATTTGTTGTTTTGGGAGGGGAAGGGGGATGCTTGCCGAGCTTTGGCCTACCTCCCCTGTCTCAGCGCAGCTTTGGGGTCACCTTCAAGCACTAAGCGAGTAACATTCTAAGGGTTGTAGGGCACCTAGTGGCAGGATTTATGCTTCTTGAAGAAGGTCCCTAATGTAGATTGGGAGAAATAAACAGGAAAGAAATTGGAGGGGAATTTCAATACATATCCTATACCAAATAATCGATTTAATAGTATCACATTTGAAATACCTTACTCCTATCTATACTTCAAAATTCTAGTAAAAAAGTAAATTAAAGGAGTAACACTAAACTGAATGAAATATCAAGGCAACTCCAAGTATCTTAATGAACTAATTTTTTCGAATAGGCTATAGTAACCTTCTCACAAGCATGCCATTGTAGGGCAATGCCAGATAAAAGCTGAAAGGACCACTAACGAGTGTGGAGCATGAAAATTGCATGGTAGGGAACATCAATGACCCTAAGTGCTTGAGAGTACAAGTGCAAGCTTGCCACTGGATATAGTGGACCCCAAGTTAAGGAAATGAATTTCAAACAAGTTGGCTAGTCGTGGGCACTCAATGAAATAGCAGTTGGATCGAAAACAAACACGGTCATTTTGAACAAGCAAATATCCTAGTACCAATTGCAACAGAGGGAGGCACTCAAGAGTTCGTGCTTGTAAGCTTTGTGGGTTCATTGTAGAATAAGTCATTGATATGACTCCATATGATGAAACTGGCCTTAGTTTAGGAGTCAAGAGGTTCAAGCTTGATTCAATTTTTAGTATTTTATTTAGTTAATTATGTTATTCATTCATGATTTAACTAGGGCTTATGTTATAGTTGTAAGACTTTAGGGACTATTGGTGAAATGTTTTATTAGTTTTGGTAACCAGCCTCTCAAGTTTCGGCTCCAAGAGCACGTTTTAATTTGGTTTTGAATGATTAAAATGTAACATAATTGCAAGAGTTTTTCCTTCAATTTTGATCTAAATCGTCAGCCGAAAGAACCAATGATTTGTCGATCTTATGTTCTTCGATTCTTACGCTTGTCCGAAAGTCTAGCCATGACAGACCCATAGGTTTGATTCAACAAAGCTTTTCATCATCGAACAATTTAATTCAAATACAAGTATGACCAGTTCACATTTTTGTAGGAAGTTAATATATTGAAAAACCAGTAATTATCATTATCCGATGCAAACAAGATGTATCAGGAAATGGAAGAATGAGAGTTAAAGCTCATACCTTCCTAGAGCAAATTGTCTTCTGGAACCACAAACTTTTGACTTAGTCAGCTGCTGCTAAGACGTCATTGACCAATTTCAGCATACATTGTACAGCCCACCTAGCCACTATTAGCCAGGCTAACTAAGTCTGCAATCGCATCTTCAAGCCTAGAAAAATGAGTCAAAAATGTTTTATGTACGTCAGTAGAGTCGACTAGATTATGTTGCCACTGGGAAAGAACATCACCCATAACCTTCAAGCCACTCTGCAGTAATTCTACTCCCTTGCTGATTCCATCAGGAAATTTTCTTTTCCTACTGAAATGTTTCTCATCGTCGATCTCCATCATATCACATGCTATAGACTCTGGATTGATCTTTGCACAGATTTGAATAAGTTCTTTTACCATTTGACCTTCTTTAACAAGCATCTCTAACTGATGGAATCTTGGTTTCACAATTTCTTTCTCAAGAAATGCTTTTAACTCAGACATAAATCTTTCTTCATCAGCTTCATTTCCAGATTCCAAGTCAAAAGACAGAGCAGCATCTTGTGGCACAAATCTCCAAAGCTGATTACAAGAAGTATGAGCAGCAAAATATCCAAATGCTGAGATAGCCAGGTGAACAAATGCCCAGTGTCGCTCCGTTAGTAACATGTGATACAACTCCCAAGCAGCTGAACTCCGAGTACAATTATCACTATCTGCCAGCTCCATATGACCAAGACCGCCGATGAAATGGGCTAGGTTAGGTTTGCACCAAAATAGTTGACCATCTGATTCTTCTGGCCTCGAGATAAAGAGCTTCTGAAGCTCCAAAATAATTCCTTCCATATCATCAGATGAGTACAAATGTTTCATGTGAGAAAAAATGCCCAACAATTCACCTAGAAGCTTGCAGTAATGATCTTTAATTTGGTCGTCTGTGGAGTTTTTGTACTTGTGAATGATAGGAACTAGGTACTTCAGAGTTGTCATGTCAGTATCAGATAGGCTGACCTGGCTATACATGTATGAAAAAGAATTAACAAAGACTTCAAATAAAACTAAAAGGGGTAAAACATAAATGTAAATAAAACTAGAAGGGGTAAAACATAAATGTATAAAAGAACGTATTTGAAGAATCATGAAAGGATGAAAAATGTAATAATGAATGTTTTGTGCATAAAAATTGGCGTTATACTCAATTAATTCATGGCAGCAAGATCCAATAGATTTAATCTCGAAGTACTATAGTATCATATACTTACTGAGACTGCAAAGCAGCAGAGAGAGCAAAAACTGGAGCACCATAAATGCCAGAAACACAAGGTTCAGATGACTTCTCTTCCATGCTCTCTATAAAGTCAAAAAATTCAGTTATAATTCTTTGTTTTGCAGTACTTCTTGTCTTTTCTGGAAGAAGATTTAAAGGGAAACCTTCCATGATTAGTGCTGTATACACACTTGATGAACACTGAGATCTGTCATTGCCAACAACAGAAGTGTAAACTCGATCAACCATCAATTCTGTCCCATAATTTAGAAACGTGGAGATCAATCTTGCAATTTTTCGCAGATGACTACTAGGAAATAATACTGATTCTGGAGCTGCTGTATGCCTCAATAGTGAGAAAAGTTTATCAATAATGTCATTCATCATGTCTGGCTCAGCATGGCGCAACATGAAACACCAAAGTTCAGTAATAATTTCCCTACAGAGAAAATGAGGATGGAAGAGATTTTCGAGAAGGAATGACTCTACTTCACCCCAAACCGGACTTGAAGAGGTTACTATCATGAATGTCTTCAACGCATGAAGTACAGAAAAGAACATAGGCTGGTAACCAAGTTCCTGGTTTTGGCCAGAACTATTTACAGTAGGAGTTTGCAAGAAAAGAATTGAAGAATATACATCTTCATCAATGAGTATATCCAAAAGCCATCCTAGCTTTCTGGCGAGTCCAAATCTGACATCATCTTCTAGATCAGGAGCACTTTTCAAAAGATGAAGAAATAAAGCAACATGACCAAGGTCCAATACTTTTGCTCTGTTCATAGCATTGGAGTTTACAGAAAATATGGCATGTAATGAATTGTTTCCATTGTAATTATTTGTAACTTTCTCAACAGATCCCAATTCACTGTCATTACTGAACAACCAGTCCAATATCTGGAACTTTTGCTCTTCTTTCACCTGACCTGAATTTAGTAGACCATTGAGTAAATGTAGGGATGTTGGCTCCAGAATCTCTGCCAACACTTCACTTGCAGATGTCAAAGATTCTACCTTACTCAGTGAAATTCTAAAGGTCAATATCATAATGACACAATGTGTTATATTTTTGTATAGAGAAAGTGCTTCACATTGGTATTGAGAAATAATTCTTACAGCATTAATAAGATAAAATTTCACAGGAAGGTAAATCCTTTTAGCTTCAGATACAGAGACTTTTTCCTTTAGTGAAGCTGACCAAGTCCCAGCTGCACATCTTAAAGATTCGTTGGCCAGTGAAATTAGGGTCATAATAACACCTGCTATGTTCACCTTTGCCGCCAAAGCGCCCTTCCCGAGCTGAAGCAATGTAACTACACCTTTCCATGACATATTTAATAGACTCACAAGACTGCCACCGTTGTCAGCTGCAAGGACACCCAATTCACACAACTTTTCTACAGTACATTTGATCACATTGATGACAGGATCTGCATTTTCAGCCTCCTTTCTCTCTGTAATGTTTTCAACTTCTTTAGCTTTCGAAAGGTAGATATCCCAATTTATACCATCCGAATATACCCTGCATAGTCGAGTCACAGCATCAAGCGCCACTTGTACTGCTTTCAATAACTCTGGAACTAAAGTGTGAATCTTCTGGATGGCAATTAAGAGAGCAAAGCATCAACGAGAAATAGGGGAAGCTTTTTAAAAAAATAATAATAAATAAATAAATAAAAATCATTAACACTGAAAAGTGTATCAAGTTGCACTCATCAAGGCAGCAAAACAAGTCAACACAAAATAGTAACAAAAATCATTTTTACTAATCATTTGGTCTATCAAGAAAACAATCCTTGATGTAACAACAAACTTCAGTATCTCTATTATATTTAATATAGCAGAGCAAGTACAAGTATTAGTAGATAACAAAAATGCCTTCCTCGTCGGCAATAGGTTTGCTCGCGGCAGTTGTGGACTCTCAAGAGAATCAATGACAACATCAAAGATACACCGCTAGCACATCTAAGAATTCTTAATTGGCTAGCTGTAAATAGCCCCATGGCTATGGAACAAAGGATTATCCCTGTAGCAACAAAGGGTGCCTAATTTGATTTACTTCGATTAAGGCATGCCTGATACTTGACAAAAGAGCAAGTTGCCAACAGACACCATTGGTGGTTTATCCACACAAATAATTAAATTTAGATCTGAAATTGTGTCTTTAGATAATATATCTTATCTCGAAAAACAATATAACGAATAAATGTATACATAAATCAAATTTTGAAACAAATCTCCAAAAGGAAACATGCAACTTATAAACTCAGATTAGGGAATTATGACAAAGATAGAATCAAAGCATGCATTCATTACCTTTATTTCAGATACTGAATCTTTTGTCAGATTTAACTGTTCTGAAATGAAATTCCCAAGGCTTAACATCACCTCTTTGTTACCCAATACAGGATATCTTGCAAAAGCTGAATAGCTAGCAGAAGAGTAGCTCAGCAAATCCAAAAGCAACTGAAGTGATGTTAAAAGATGGCAAAGAACACTTGATGCAATTACATTTGAATAGATATCAAGCAGGTGAAAAGATACTTCAGGAAGCAAGAATAAAGAGAAAAAACATAATCTGAAACAGATATTGCTAAAAGCGGTTACAATGAAAGCCCCCAATCAATTGGAAAAAGAACCAAAAATAATCATATGACTTGTCCATAGTTGTTCTTTCATCTGAAGATGGACCTCAATTTCTTGTTTGTTACAAGGAAAGTTGGAAGGCAAATGAAAAAAAGGAGGAAGATAGACGTGTCTCAAACAAAGGACAAACGCATTCCATCTTTGGTGGTTATGGAACAGAGAAAATGAAGAGAAGGGGGCAACACTAGAAATTATTCAACTGCATAACAAAATGAATTAGAAGCTCGTAATCAGTATCGAATCAACACTTAAGCAATCATATATGTTCAGGTCTGAAAAACTTTTGGAGAATGTAAAGCATGTCAAACTAACTCAGTCAAAATTACGTGTAGCAATGGAGAAACCACTCTTTTTAATCGCGTATGACATTTCATATCATAGCACAAAGAGCTCTTCATAAGAACCTAAATCTTGGAACATCAAATTTTGGAACATCAGAACGTGACGCGGACTTGCAAAGTAGCAATGGTATAATCTGAATAACCTCAATTTGATTTACATACACGATTTTCAGAATAATTCTAAAGGGAAAAAAAAATGATAACGTTGATGGAACCATCCAAAGAAAATTTCTATAGAAAGTCCCCGTTAGGTCAAGATTCTAAACAATATAACAAACATAGCCTTTATGCATTCCCATGGGAATTGTTTGTTTTCTAGCAAATCATAAGGTGCATAGTTTGCCTTCCTTGGTCTTTTTATGCAAGAAAGTTTACCTAAATTGCCAGTCAAGATAACAATATATTGAATGAGAAGTGGATCTATAAATACAATTACAGTCCAAAATTTTGTTATCCCAGCCATTTATAATATCAGACTTGTTTACCTGATAGAAAATGCTACTGTGTTCCTCTTCTTGAGAATCCTCTGTTGACATCAGTGTCATCTTCAGATGCTTTCTACACCAAATGTTTGCCTAAGAAAAAATAGCCAGGATGAAAAGTATAGATCCACATTGAGGCAACAAAAACACACCATGTGCAGCAAAACATGTTTGCCTGAAAACAAAATATCTTCAGATGCATTTATGTTTGCCTAAGAAAGAAAGGATGAAAACTACAGATCCTTATTGAGGAAATAAAAACACACCATGCGCAGAAAAATATATCTGATAATTGTAGTCTGTATATTAAACAGACAACAAAAACAAACTTACTTTCATTCCTAGACCAAGAAATTGTCCTAGGCATTCAGATATATCTGAATCTAAGTATTTTGCAGCCACATGCAGAATAGTCTTGTTCAGGGTGCACTGGGATATATCCAGGCAAGTGAAGTCTTCCCATAATATCTAGTTATTGTTAAGGCATATAACAAGCAGCAATCAGAAATAATTGGAGAAATGAGGCACACATAAAACTGTAATATCAAATATCCAATATCAAGACAAATAAAACTTACTGATATGCCAGATATTCATTTTGCCTCAAACACAAGCCTAAAATATTCAGTAAATTATATTGGGAGTAACGATCTCAGAACTCAACCAATAGCAAGAAATTTTGGTTCCACTTTCATCTTCATTATCTGGTTTAGCTCATATTGATAAGACAAGAAAAGTATTATTTCAACACCAAAATACCATTATATTTTTCTAAAATGACCAATAAGATCAAGCGGTTATGAAATCAGAACACTCAAAACTACAAAATCAGTTGAATGCAAAACATGTCAGCCTTCACTAGAAAATAATGGCTACTTACTTTAACCCTTTGTATCACGTTACATCTAAGAACTCAACTTCTGAAATCTCAATATTATCTAACAATTTAAATTTTCAATCAACTTATCCCAGCAAATCTCAGCTCTTATTATTATGTTTCATAGCTCAAGAAATAGCGATAAATTTGAACAACGAAATGTATAATAAGAGATACTCATAAACCTAGACAATAGTGTGGAGCATCAATATGAGTTTATCATTTCGGATACTATTAAAGATTCAATAAGAGAATTCATTTCAGATTTCTCAGTTAAATCTAACTCCTCCAATTCCACAAGCAGTTGCACACGATTTTCAACAACCTGCAAGAGGTACAAATTTTCAAATGCGAAAGAACTCGATGCTGAATTTAAATAGGAAAAGAAGTGCAAAAAATAAAAATTCAGAAGCCGACATAAAATATATACACAGTGCATTTTTTTTTTATCAGATCCTACTTTTAATTAGATAAACATAATAATCGATTTAATACAAAAAAATAGAATAAATATCCTCTTTTTACGCTTTTCAACAAAGGAAAATGCAATGTGAGACAATGACGTTCAAAACTTCAGAATCTTAATTTCAATCTTTTCCTTATAGGATAAATTAATATCAACGGCGATATAAACAATAAATTAAAAGTATAAAATAACGCCTCCAAAATCCTAAAATTAAGTGATATTGTGCTTAAATAGCAGCCAAAAAATATTTAATAAAACTAATTTAAATAAAATTTAATTTAATTTAGAGCTATTGCGATGCTTACATCAGAAGATTTGATGGCTTCAAGTAAGCTCTGCAAATCTCTATCTGAGCTCGAGCCCTTCATTTTCTCAAAAAAATTGAGTGATGACTCTCTCTCTCTCTCTCTCTCTCTCTCTCTCTCTCTACCTCTAATAGCTCTATCTACTTTCCCGCGCATTCAAATGGAGAGGCAAAATATCTGGATAAAAAGACTCTTTTGGTCACCCGATTTTAAAAATGTGTCAGATGAGTCACCGAAGATTTTTTTTGGGATAGATAGTCATCGAACTTAAAGTTTATTTCAGTTAAGTCACTTTTTGGTCTTCACTTTTCTTGTTCTTCATAATTATGTGGTTTTATAATTTTTCCATTTAACTAGTTTAAGAAAATTTGAAGATATTTTCTCAATTATGCCCATCTACATTATTCTTTACCCTTTCCTCTAAAATAAAAAACTAGATATGATAACCTAAGTACCTTTATAGTAGGACAATCACTGTAGATAGTAAGATAAAAAAAGGATGTTGTTTTCGCGCGTTTTTGCAATCCGCCAACAATTACGAGAAAGAGGGGTCATACGATTGTGTAAGGAACAAACCTCTTGAGACAAAGTCTCAAAAAGGGGTGCGTTTGCTAGTGAAGAATTACAACTGGAAAGTAGACAAAACGCCTCCAAGGGGCGCAAGCACACGAGTACTGAAAAATGATTAAATTTAAACTAAGGAATAAAAGTTACATGATCTCTTGTAGAGAGTTTTTTTGATTCCACCTTTTCTTCTATGACGTTACTTCCTTTTATACTTCTTGAGCATCCTTTGTTTATCGAAACTGCTCAGACTTGTTCCACATCCTCCGCAACCGTCCGCTCTTTTAGTGAGGAACCGCTTGTTTGGGGAGTAGTTGCTTAGTAACCGTTGTCACTACCCTTGCTGCTTCCTGGATCGTGGGATCGTGCCGGGTTCACTTGCCAACCGCTTCCAAACTATCTCCTTTAGACTTGTCTGATTCTGAGCGACTTGGGGTTCTGGGCGACAATAAGGCTGTCGTCCTGGGCGACTGTGCAGTACTACCCTCGTTCGGCCTCTGGGCGTCCCACAATCTTGGGCGATGGTATTCCTTTGCTCTTGGGCTTCCAATATTCAGGCTTTTCCACAGGCCTCCAGCTTGGGCTTTTCTTCTTGGGCCTTTTAATTGGCTTCCGTTGGGTATTTACCTTGGATTTCTCAATTGGACTTCCCTTTGATTTTGGGCTGCATTTTAGTGTGTCAACAATTACCCCCCAATATGGCGGAATTAATACTAATCATTAATTTTGTCATATTCATTCTGTATCTTTCCCGCGATATTTGAACTTCCCCAGAATTTCAATCGTCGCTTGCGTTTTAGTGCCTGAAAGGTTGCGACGTTATACACCCTTAAAACCCCAAAAGTACACGGCATTCTTTTTCATTTACATCTCTGCGGCATTACGTCTTTCTCTCGCCATTTCACCGTCTCCCTTGCGGCAACCTTCGATTTAAACCATACAATCTTCAAGAGCAACGCACTTTCGGTGTCATAATGACTACTTCTCAAACTCCTTCGGACAATGTTTTCAGTTTTGAGGATTTTCAGACCCTTCTCGCAAGACCATATGCGAACCCGTCTTTTATGCATTGAATTTCCATTTTCCTTGCCCTCCGCTGAACAACGGACAACATAGTTCCGTATTCATAGGCAGATTCCCAACTTATCGCCTTTGAATAGCCAGAAGCCAACTGGGCCAACTCGTTGGCCATGTCATTGTATATTCTATTAACACATTGAAGCTCTACTTGGTCGAATTCTTCCAACAACTCTTGGGCGATTTCGTATAAACTTATGATAGAATCACTTTGGCATTTGAAATCGCCGGTCAATTGATGAATCACCAATTGAGAATCGCCCCTGACGATTACATTCTTTACTTTCATATCTACCATCAATTCCAAGCCTACAATTAGGGCTTCGTACTCGGCTTGATTATTAGTACAGATCCCGTCCAAGGTGAATGCGAACTTATAGCAAACCCCTAAAGGATTTATCAAAGCCACTCCTACTCCTGCTCCTTTAGAAGTTTTCGATCCATCAAAATATAAAACACATGGTTTTAATTCAAATGAATCAACATCAAGTTCTAGTTCGTTAGGCATGTCAAGGCACGGATGATCGGCCAGAAAATTAGCCAAGGCCTGACTTTTAACTGCCTTTTGGGGCACATACTTTATTTCGAATTCCGACAGTGCTACAGTCCAAAGACCCACTCGTTGGTGTAAAATAGGGCGAGAAAACATGTATTTGAATAAATTAACTTTGGAAATTAGATAGACTGTCACAGGCCGTAAATAGGCCCTTAATTTTGTACATGTGAAGTATAATGCGAGACACAACTTCTCGATAGCAGAATAATTACATTCACATTTGGTTAACCGTCTACTTAAATAATAAATCGCCATTTCTTCGCCAACTTGGTCTTCTTGCGCGACCATCCCCGCTATCGATTCTCGTTCAGCCGACACGTACAATTTCATCGGCCGCCCTTGGATTGGTGACACCAACACTGGTGGGCTTGTTAAGTATGTCTTCAGGCTTTCGAAAGTCTTTTGATGTTCTTCTTTCCAGACGAATTCGTCTTGATTTTTCAGCTTTAGGAGAGGCGAAAACGCTTTCGTTCGCCCTACACAATTAGATATAAAGCGTCTTAGAAAATTGATTTGGCCTAAAAACCTTTGCAGCTCCTTTTTATTACTAGGAGCCTTAGCCTCTAAAATGGCCTTCGCTTTATTCTTATCAAGTTCAATCCCTCTTTTATGTACCAGGAATCCAAGGAAATTTCCTGCATTCACGCCAAACGCGCATTTCAAAGGGTTCAATCTTAGTTTATGCTGCCTCATTCGTTCGAATGAACATCGCAGTTGTTCAAAATGGTCATCTTCTTTAACAGATTTAACCACTACATCATCTACATAAACTTCCACAAATTTGCCTATCATATCATGAAAAATGAGATTCATTGCTCTTTGATAAGTTGCCCCTGCATTTTTTAGTCCAAATGGCATTACTACCCACTCAAAGCACCCTAAAGACCCAGGGCATCTAAAGGCAGTTTTGTGTACATCTTCGTCAGCTATGTAGATTTGATTATATCCCGAATATCCATCCATAAAAGAGTACATCACATGTCCTGCAGTCGAGTCTACTAGAGAATCTACTGTAGGCATTGGATATTCGTCCTTGGGAGTAGCCAAGTTCAAATTCCTGAAATCTATGCATACCCTCAACTTGCCATTCTTTTTTAATACTGGCACTATATTAGATAACCACTCCACATATCTGGTCGTTCTAATAAAACCTGCTTTTAGTAATCGCTCTATTTCTTTTTTGATTTCTGGCAATACATTGGGGGCGAAACGCCTAGGAGGTTGCTTATGAGGCTTAAAATTTGGTTTAGTCGGCAGCCTATGTTCTACTAAGTTCCTATCCAAACCAGGCATGTGTTCATACCCCCAAGCAAAACAGTCTTTATATTCTTTCAATAAAGCGATTAATCTGTTACTAACCTCTGAGGCAGCATTTGGCTAACGAACGTTGGGCGATCCTCTCCTTCCTCACCAATGTTAACCTTGACCAAGGGGTCTTGAGCTTGTGCATATCCTGACTTAGGGATCTTCGTCGCTTCATCTTCCACGTCGCTCAGAGAGTTTTGCTCTTCCAGGCAATCCACTTTATGAACTTCCCAATCCAAGCTCTGCTCCATTTCGGACACCATCAATTTGTCCTTCAACATCTTTAACGCCGCTTCTTTTTTCTCCATACATTCACATTCTTTATTGAAAGCCATCAACTTGGCTCGGAAGGCCTGAACTTCGGCCTCTTGTTTTTGTTGTCGAAAACTCATTTAAGGTTGTTTGGCTTCTTTTTTGCCAATTACTGGCTCTTTCAAGGCCACTATGCTTGGCCTCATTTGATTAAACATTTCAGTGAGTGAATCTATTGAGAAAGGCTCTTCGCTTCGGGCAGTAATTTGAGTTTCTTCCCCATCTTGAACCACTCTGACAGGCCCATAATTCCCTTCATACATGAACCTCTCCACTGAATTCGCTTCCGCCACAAAGGGCCTATGATCTGCCTGCACCACCTCTGCTTCCCCTTTGTCATTCCAGAAGACTAAGCATTGATGGAGTGATGAGGGAATACATCGACTGCTATGGATCCAGTCTCTTCCTAATAGCACGTTGTAGCTGGTAGGACCGTCTATCATGAAGAAAACAGTAGTCCTAGTGGTTGTCCATACAGTTATGTCAAGTGGCATAACTCCTTTTGCTGAAGTTGCCCCACCATTAAAACTTGTAAGAATGACTTCTGTTGGGATCATGTCGCTTTCTGTCTTAGCAAATTTCCTCATCATCCTAGCTAGAATGGTGTTTATAGCCGCTCCATTGTCAATAAGTACTTTTACTATTGGTACATCATTAACCAAGGCTTTGACGTACAGTGGCCTTAAGTGTTTGGTTAACCTCATCGCTGGTTTGTTGAAGATGACTTTTTCAGCAGCGTCTATTTCCACTTCCTGCCTATTTTCTGGCGGGCTATCTCTTGGTGATAGATCAACGTGCAGCACATCGGACTGAGCATTCTTTCCTCGGGTCCCTTCCTTCTCTTTTTCCAATACTTCTTCCTCAGTTACCCAATTTGTAGGAGGAGGCATTATTCTAGGGGGCGATTCATATTTTTCAGAGCGAGGTACCCTCTTTTTCCTTTTGGCGCCCCATACAGCACATAGAAATCAAACGGTCGACCAGATGGTTCTCCCAACAGATCCACTTCGCGGACTCCTTCCTGGTGCAATTGTTTCAACAGGGTGTTGCGCGACACTCCCCTTTTCCGTCTCTCTGCTTCTAAATCAATTTCTTCTTCAACATCTGTCATACCATCGTCCTCTCCATCATCGCACATTTCTCTGGACGTTTGGCCTTCATCGCAGACTAGCACACAAGTTTCTTCCTCATTATCCTCTTTTTCTTTGCTTTTGAATTCGTCGGCCAACAGGTAGTTGTTAGCCAGGACATGAGGTAATGTGCCAAACTGGATGGTTAGAGGTTGGTCAGGATCATCTTCATCTTTCCTGTCTCGCTCAAACTTCGATCTTCCGACGAGCTTTCCGGTAATTCTCCCATTGATTCGCCAGTGCCTGTTTCTTCGCTATCTTCAAAAGCATTTTCGTTGGCTATCCTGAGTGTTTTGGGCGCTCTAGGGCGTGATTCTCCTTGTTGTTGCCTCATCATCCGCCCGTAATTACGTTGGTAACGCCTTTGTTGGGTTCTAGTCATTTCATTGAATGGCACTATCCTTCCTGCATTGTTTTGGAACGAATGCCATACATTGGGCTGGCGAGGCTGCGGCCTAAATGTTCTTCTTTGACCGGCCGACCCAAACCCCCTTTCTCTAGGTAATCCTCCGTACAACGGCACCCTTCGCCCCCTGACAGGCTGAGCGACTGGCACGAAATCAGGCCGATGGTGGAATGGCCGTGTCATTGATGACCCTGTATTTGCCTTCAACTCGTGCTTACACCTGTCGCACAGAACATCTTCGCCCTGTTTGGGCTCCTTCCCTTTGATGCGTTCAAAAACGCTGGGAGGTGGTTTGGATTCTTCTTCTTCGTCATCAATCACCAGTTTAAACCTTGGCAATTTGTTTTTCAAGCCAGTCGTTATCATATTCATTGCTAGTGGCCGTGGGAACGGATCTTCATCCACCGCCACCTTCTTCTTTTCTTCGAACGTAATTCGTCCTGATTCGATAGCGTCCTGCAACACATGGCGAAAAACCATACAATAATTAGTCGCATGTGACCATGCATTATGTCATTTACAGTATTTTTTACCCTTAATTTGTTCAGGGTCTGGCAATTTGTGTTTGTCGCTCAACCTTATCTGCTTATCCTTATATAATTTATCGAATATAAGGTCAGCTTTGGTTATGTCGAACGAGAACGTTCGCGTCTTTATGTTTTCACCTTTTGCAAGTTCATCTTTGTCTACTATTTTTAGCTTAACTAACATGGGACAAGTATATGCTTCTCCTTTTACTAACTCAGCCAAGCATATTTCGGTCTGGTCATAATAACTACCATCGATAGTATGAACATTGAAATTCGGGTCTTTATAATAAGTCCCTTTACTGGAATTTTTCATTTGTTCTTCCTCTCTCACCAGTCGCTCATACATAACGACATTCGCCCTAAGTTGGAATAAATCTGGGAATTCTCTATCCTGGAATTTCTTCTTTAGATCAAAGCTTAAACAACTTTGTGCGATTTTGACAAATTCCTTTTCTGGTAATGGTACAAAGCATTTACTTCTGGCCGTTTTGAACCTTTGTAGGAAATTTTCTGCCCATTCGTTAGGCAATTGACGTAAATTCGCCAAATCGGCCAGTGTAACTTCAGACTCAGTTTTGTAAAATTGAGCATGGAATAGCTGCTCCATTTGCTGCCAAGTATGGGCGGAGTTTGCTGGCAAATTAATGAACCAAGAAAAAGCTACCCCTGTTAAGGAACTTGGGAACAACCTCAACTTATTGTAATCATTCACCTCACCACTTTGCAACGTGAATCTCCCTACATGTTCTAGTGTAGACACTTCTCCTAGACTAGCGAATAGTGATAATTCCGGTACTTTGTACCCTCTAGGCCATGGATATGCCTGATCTATCCAATCAGGATATGGCTTGGTGTAAATCGGCCTAATCACCGGACGTACCCCAACTGCTATTTGATCTTGCACTATTTCCATAATCTGGTTTCTTAGCACGGCGTTAGGGTCATATGGGTTTCCCATTGGCTGATTTACTGGCTGATTCGTGGGAGGCCTAGTGGTCTGCCCTTGATTGGCCATAAAAGTGCCATTATTCAGGTTGTTATGACCGGTAAACTGAGTGTTTAAACCGTCATTCGTACGCAAACCGTTCTGTCCATTATTTGGGACATTGTCTCTCATTGTAGTACTACCCCCAGGTTAGACGTACCGTTACCATTATTCACATTTATGGTTCCGTTTCCCTCTGGGTTTGAAGTAGAAGGGCCGAAAGGTGGCTCCAGATTTGGGCCGGAGTTTACACCAAGAGAATTGTACGGCGAAGTATGCCCCACGATAGTCCTAGACTGGAAGTGGTTATCTATAGGCATAACAGGTTGACACATTTGGCTTACCAACTTATTCATGATTTCATTCAACGTGTTTAGTTGTTTAGCCATATTATCAAAATGCCTATTCTCGTTCTGGGTAAACTTTTCCATATTGTGAATGCTACGTAGATTTACCTGTTCAACGATGTCCTGCGTGAGTTCTCCCAGCAATGCACGCATTGTGCGAGGACTCAATTCCGTCATTGGTTCGTAGCGGCTGTGACTGCTTGGACTTTGCCCATCTGTCTGTGGAGAATGTTGTTGCTCCTCGTATCGCTCAACCACAGACTGGATTACTCCTTGACTTGCTGGTTCCTTATCAGAATTTTTATGAGGCATGATATCTTTTCTCTTTTTGTACCTTCACTTACAAAACACCAACTGTCCCACCGGGCGTGCCAAATTGTTTTCGCGCGTTTTTGCAACCCTCCAACAATTACGAGAAAGAGGGGTCAGACGATTGTGTAAGGAACAAACCTCTTGAGACAAAGTCCCAAAAAGGGGTGCGTTTACTAGTGAAGAATTACAACTGGAAAGTAGACAAAACGCCTCCAAGGGGCGCAAGCACACGAGTACTGAAAAATGATTAAATTTAAACTAAGGAATAAAAGTTACATGATCTCTTGTAGAGAGTTTTTTTTATTCCACCTTTTCTTCTATGACGTTACTTCCTTTTATACTTCTTGAGCATCCTTTGTTTATCGAAACTGCTCAGACTTGTTCCACATCCTCCGCAACCGTCCACTCTTTTAGTGAGGAACCGCTTGTTTGGGGAGTAGTTGCTTAGTAACAGTTGCCACTACCCTTGCTGCTTTCTGGATCGTGGGATCGTGCCGGGTTCACTTGCCAACCGCTTCCAAACTATCTCCTTTAGACTTGTCTGATTCTGAGCGACTTGGGGTTCTGGGCGACAATAAGGCTGTCGTCCTGGGCGACTGTGCAGTACTACCCTCGTTCGGCCTCTGGGCGTCCCACAATCTTGGGCGATGGTATTCCTTTGCTCTTGAGCTTCCAATATTCAGGCTTTTCCACAGGCCTCTAGCTTGGGCTTTTCTTCTTAGGCTTTTTAATTGGCTTCCGTTGGGTCTTTACCTTGGATTTCTCAATTGGACTTCCCTTTGATTTTGGGCTGCATTTTAGTGTGTCAACAGATGTGCACTGCTATTAAACTCGTAAGCTAATAGTTGTACATGTGTCCCCGAAAGTAAGTCACAATGTCCCCCGATGCATCTTGAAAAGGCTCTTGAAATTAATTAGGCAAGACTTCATACATGTTACCAAATAGTTCTTCTCATTATTTCGCACTTCAGCCCCTATCATATCTAAATTCTGCATTTTTGGCTCCTCTAGTTTTTGGAATTTGCAAATTTGAACCTAATTTTCTGAAATGTAAATATTGGTCTAGGGATGGCAAAATGGCTCGTTGGTTCAGGTCACCCGTGGCTCGGTTAGGGCGGAGTTTCAGCTAAGCTCATTGACACGGCTATATTGATCCCTGAGGTTTAAAAATCGTACACATTGCTCCCGTACTTTCTTACTATTGCATATCACTCCCAAAACTTTATATTTGGTGAAGATTGTTCCCTACTATTTCCATTTCATGAAGATTGATCCCTAAAGCTTCTGAATTGTTCAAATCAATCCCTAAAATTTTTAGCTTCACAACAAAGCAACGCGCGAGTAATTCTTTATTTCTCAAGTGTCATGATGACTTTACCTATAAATGGATTTGAGAAAGAAAAATATTATTGTATTATTATTGTATTTTTGGTTGATTTATGGGCCCAAATCATATTTATTTTATGCAGAGTTTGGCTTGTCCTTTTGATTAGTTATTTCTCGCTGTGTCTTTATTTAAAGCTTTGTATTCTTGAATTTCAATCATGTTTGACTATATACTTTGTTGCTAGGATTAATGGTGATACCTTGTATTTTGAAAGTTGCTTGTTTTTGCTAAATTTTCGTTTTTTGAGTTAATTGTTTATTATTCTCTTATGTGATATATATTGCTTTCAAGAGATTCGCTATAAATTAAACACATGATAAAAATAATATAAGGTTATATTATATATAGAGATATCATTATGCTCTATAAAATCGAGGCGTATTGTCTTTGTGATTGAATTTGTGTGTAATATTATTTTATTGAAAAATGTGTGATTGAAAAGAAGAAAAAGAAAAATATATTTTGAAAATAATCACAATTAAACAAGGTCTAAATATATGCTAGAACGGGTTGATTATTATTTCATGTATCTTGACTGATACATTGAAAAAATAAATCAATAAAAAATATAATTTTCATTAAAAAAAAAAGGTCCCCCTTAAAAGAGTTTTTGGGCCTCGGGGCAAACCTGCCCCCTCCCTCCCTCCCTATCCCCTAAAGTGAAGTAAATCGACTAGGGATGGCAATTCGAACTATGAAAATCGAAAATCATGATTAACCGAACCGAATGGAGGGAAAAAAAATCGAACTGATGGTGCAATAGGGCGGTTATGATTTTGATTTTAATAAACCGCTTTATTTAGTGGCGGGTATAGTATTTAGTTATGGTGCACCGAACCAAACCGATTACCCGTTAAAAAAATTTGGACAAATGGACTTTCCATTATTATTTCTCAAAATTAATTGGGCAATTTTTATTTTTATTTTTGGCTTCCCAAAATTTTGGCTCAATTAATATTAACTAAAACTTAACCCAATAAGCAAGGCACAACCCACTGCCCAATTGGCCAATTCAATGTCAAATTGTCCTACTGTCCGTATTATTAATTTAAATTTAAAACCCTTACCCTTGGTCCCTTACCTAACCCAGCTAATTAAAGAAGAAGAAAAGATCAATCTCTAATCTTCCACCCAAATCCGCCGCCGATGGTCGAACTCGCCAGTTCCGCCACCATTTCCTAACATGAGTTGTCTGAGAAAGAAATGGCAGAAGACTCAGTCGATGCTCCTGTACAAAAGGTTTCGTTGTCGTTTTTTATTCAAATTAAACAGGTGCTTGATTTTTATTGCTGATTTTTTTTACAGATTATAATTGGATTATTGCTGATTTTTTTTTATGTACAGATTATAATTCCAAAAAAAAAAAGAAAAACGAGTGCTTGATTATTATTTTAATGCCGCAAAGGTTTTATTAAGGATGGTTTTATATAACTGTGAAATGTAATGCTGCAAAGGTTTTATTATGGATGGTTTTATATATGTATTAGCTGTCTAACATTCCAGTTTGACTTTCATATTTTTTTTATCCGAGTGACTGAGTAGAGCTCAACTTTGCTTCAAGCCATTTGAATTACTTTCTGTTTTTCATATTATTTTGCTGTTTTTTGATTAATTCTATCATGAATCAGACTTCTTCTTTTTCCTGTGTCGAAGATATGATTTGATGAACCGATTCCATAGTTGCTCTCCTTGTAGCAAACAATTAATATGTTTCTTGAATTCAAAGTGAGAATGAGAACAAACAATTTTGCCTAGATTAGACTTTAGTTTCTGTTCGCTTCTTTATATAGCTTAATTGTTAATTTTTTCATGCAGTCTTAGGTGGCTTCTAGACTATGATGTTTTATCCATACATTTAAGTTCATGATTGGTAAATAAAGATGAACACTTTAATTTAATAAGATTGTGTCAATTTTATTTAAGTTCATTCGTAACTTGTGTAATAGATTGAGAGTGAATGTCTTTACCTATGTTGATGATGTTGTTTGTTAAATTAGAATTTTTCCTTTTGGAAGTTGGGATGTCTGTATTTTCTCTTGGGATATTGTTTGTTAAATTTGCTTAGTATTGTTTTTATTGGTTTTTCTTCATAATTTTTCTCAATTTGACATTTGGAATTTGAACTTATAAAAAATAATTTATTTTCGTGGTTATTAACCGAACCGAGATATGAACCGAACTAATTTACGTGGTTATGGTGCGACTATAGTATAGCAAAAAATTTGGTGGTGCGGTTATGGTTTTGGCCGAACCGACCCTGAACCGAACCATTGTCATCCCTAAAATCAACAAATATTGTGGGACCACAATTCTCACTCATACTCATTAGTTTATTACTTAGTCATGTTTAGTACATATTAAAATTTTCATTCTCGTTTTTCTACCTATTTTTAACCACGCATTCTTCACTAAAATAATATTTTTTTATCATATCAATACTTTTCCCTTTTTTTTCAACTATACATTCTCTATCAATCTATTATTACATAATACATTATTCTAAAATAATGTGGCTCAAACACACCCTTATTATGATTTGTTCAACAACACATATTTTAATTTAATTAGGTACTTGTTTTCACAAATTCTTTTCTAAAAGATTTATCAGATTTTGATTAAAATTGATGAAATATGTGGTTGAATAAAAATTGCGAATTTCATTAAATGTGTTATTAAAATTAATGGTTAACTTCGACTTTAACTTTAAAAAAAAAAATTAAGGGGTAACACTCTTTGCGTTTGAGTTTTGTGTTTTTAGTGTCCATTTTGAGATTGTTGAAAATATGTTCTTTTTGACATTTTGAAAAACCCAAAATTGAAAAATGTGTTCTCTCTCTCTCTCTCTCTCTTCGTCCGTCTCTTCCTCCCGTCCGTCTTTCTTCCTCTTGTCTCTCTCTCTTCTTTTCCGACCACAAGCTTGGCTTTCTTCCCACAGTAAATGAACTGATCGGTGTAGATTCCTTCGGCGGTGACAAAAAGTTCCTTCTCGTAGCCATTGCACTCGCCAAAGTGGAGGAAATGGAATCTAGTCGGACCCTTCCGGTGGTGGGTATAAGACTTGAAAACGGATCCTACTCCCTTACGCTATGCCCAAATCACACGACCCATTTTCTTGCGTGTATGCTGTGTGTGGAGGCGAGGGGAAGGGGACGACTGGGAAATGGAGGTGAGGGGAAGGTGGCAGTGGATTCGAAAATTGAAGGAATTTTTGGATTGATTGGTGCAATTGACATGTTGCCCAAAGTTCTATGTGCCTGTTGAAGACTCCATTGGGCAATTTGATGATTCAATGTTGTGGGGATGAGGAATTGAAGCAGACAGATTCAGAAAAAATGTTGGTCCGTGTGGCGGTGGTTTTTGGGTGTGACGATGGTTGTGGTTGTGGTGTGGCGATGGTTGTGGCTGTGATGATGGTTCCGGTGATGGAGGTGGTTGGGGTGATGTTGGGTAGCGGCGACAGTTGGTGGTTGTAGGCGGCAATGGTGGTGGTTGGGGCTGATAATAATTTAAAACGAGGAAAACAAGTCTTGAAAATTTTGGCCAAATTATAACTGAAAACACCCAAAACGACAATTTGTCGTTTTGTGTTTTCTTTGTAAATTTTAAACTTGTTTTCCAAAACGCGTTTTGAAAATAAGAAAGAGAACGCGTTTTCACTGTTTTGAAAAATCGAAAACATAAAACAGTTTGAAAACGATAAAGAGAATATGCCCTAAACTTTTCCAAATAAGCACTTAACTAATCAAGCACGTGAACATCACCGAACTCCTGATATTCTGGACATCCCTAATGGAATGGTTCAATGTTTAATTACATGCAACTTGGCACCGTAGAAAACCCACTCTTTTAAATAAAAAATAACGAGAAAGTTGTATCGTCAAAACTATCAATCGCGCTATATGTACATAATCATTTACCAAATCTTTTACCGAATTGACAAGTGGTAGCTCCCTATTGGGGGGCAACTTGGCACCGTAGAAAACCCACTCTTTTAAATAAAAAAGAACGAGAAATTTGTATTGTCAAAACTATCAATCGCGCTACATGTACATAATCATTTACCAAATCTTTTACCGATTTGACAATTGGTAGCTCCCTATTGGGGGACGCCTGTGGGTCCAGGCGCACCCCCAATGGGGGCCGCCACTTGTCAATTCGTAAAAAAATTGGTAAATGATTATGTACGAATAGAATTATTCCAAAACTATAGATTTCATTTGGCGAAATTTATAAACAATTAAATTTTATTTTCAATTATACATTTCAATAGACTCATAAATATTATTTACTTATCAACTACAAATTTTGATCTATTTTAGTGTGTGTTTGAGCCATATTATTTTGGAAGAATGTATTATGGAATAATAGATTGATGGAGAATGTGTGGTTGAAAAAGAAGGAAAAGTTATTAATGTGATGAAAAATATTATTTTATGGAAGAATATATGGTTAAAAATGAGTGGAAAAATAAGAATGAAAATATTAATGTGTACCAAAGTTGGGGCTAAGCTTTTTATAATTTTAACAATTATGCTGACGGCTCAAATCGGAACAAAACTATAAAATACCATATTGCATTACTTCATAAAAGACTTCATGCATACGAAACGTGACAATTTATAACGTGAGAAAGACATTGGACAAACTTAATCAAGGTAATCCACCAGCTCCACCACCGCCTACGCCACCCGCACCTCCAACACCAGCACCTACCCCACCAGCTCCACCTAGACCACTACCACCACCGAGCCCTCCAAGTCCACTGCCACCGCCGAGTCCTCCAATCCCTCCGAGCCCACTGCCACCGCCGAGTCCTCCAAGCCCACTGCCACCACCTAGTCCACCAATGCCACCAAGAGTTGGCATCACCCCACCGACCCCAGTATAGCCTCCCACGCCGGCAAATCCACCCACGCCGCCGTATGTAAGGAAGTTTTTCTGATCTTCGACGCCGGATGCCACCGGTCCAGCTGCATGGGTTAGTGTATTAGTACTAGGTTTTGTTTTAGTTGGAATGTTCCTTGCTGTCGCATGCACAAATACAAGTGCAAACACAAATATTACGTAAAAATTTCCCATTTCTCTCACTACTCTTTCTCTCTAGCACACCACAGAACACACACTGAGTTGGATTTGAAGGGAAAGGAAGGCGCTATTTATGGGCAAATGACCGGCAAGAAACGGTGGGGGACAGTTGAAAAATTGAAGAAGCGCAGTAAATAATGGCATTAAATTTTGCTCTAACAATCTCGAGAATTGCAACTATGACCAGTAGAGTTAGGTGAATGGAAAAGAAAAAAAAGGAATGGTATTCAACATACATGCAATTCTTGCAACCTCAATTGCTTTACTCTGTTACAAATTTAGCCAGACCATAATGGAATGATGGCACGTGGATAGAAAGGGACTTGAAAGGAAGGGGTGGACTCACCTATTGTACTCGGAATTAAGCTACTTCAACAGCTTCTTTCACATTCTTTTTCACAGCCTTTTGTCATTTTGTGAGTAAATAGTCTATTATGCCCTTTAGACTTATATATTAACTATTTTCTGCTTCTAACCCCCATAATTAGTATCAGAGCCTAGTAACGAAACTGAAGAAAAATTTTAAAACTTAAATAATAAATTTTTGAAAATGAATAGAAAAGATAAATTGATTTTAGAAGAATTACAAAATATTAATATTTTAACTAATACTAATCGACTTAAATTACAAGATTTAGCGATAAATTTAAGTACTAAATATAAAAATCTAAGTGAAGAAATACAACAAATAAATAGTTCCCAACAATTATCTGAAATAAAAAATAAAGGATTACAAATTTTAGTAGATGAATTTTTCGAACATGAAGAAGAAGACATTATAATAAATCAATTTTTAGAACAATATGATAATTATGCTCAACCTTTAGAAAAAATGGATATTATAAATCAAGATGTTTTAACTCATATAATAAATATAGAATCCAATTTAGAAATTGTTAATGACAATATTAAAATAGGACCAAAAATCTTATATAAACAAATTGAGTCAAAATTAAAAGAATTAAAATTAAAAAGAGATTCTTGTATAGCAATTGAACCACTTTTACCGGCTTATGTTATAGAAGAATTAGAAACAAAATTCTTTGAAGCCACTGGAGAAGAATTAGAAATCTACAAACAAAGTTTAGAACAATTAGCTATTCAAACCGAGAATATTTATATAAATGATCATCCACCTAAAGAAGAAACTACTGAAATTAATACTTCACCTCTAACTCAACAAGTTGAAACTCAACCTTTAGTCGGAGAGACAAGTAGAACTAATATTACTACAGATTGGACACAAGTCGAATCTGATGACTGGAATCTAGAATGGATAAAAGAACATGGAATAACTGAAGAACGGGAAGGTTACAATTTTAGAAAAGGACCCAAGATTATGTCAACTAAGCATATACATCTTAGAGATAATAATCCAGTTAAATTATTTACTGAACCAATTCCTACAACAGGAATTTGGTTAGATGTTGATGATAGCAATAATAAAAGTGAAATTATTGACTCGTGGGCAAAAGCTACTGATTTAGCTGTTGCGTTTCATAAATGGAATACAACTCAAGCTTATAACTTTTTAATCCACACCTTTAGAGGAATTACTTCAAATATTTGGAGAAGAACTTCTGAAGAAACAAAAAATAAAATTAAATATGGAGAAAAATCTACAACTACTATAGATAGTAATGAAAGTTTGGATGCTGAAAATTTTAAAGAAGTTTTAAAACGAATGGAAAATTTCTTTAGACACTTACTCTTAGGAGAAGTTATACCAGAAACAAAAATAGACATGATCACTCAAGAAGCTTTACAAGCTGAAAGAGAAATGGAATTATTAAAAATCTGTGATATGTGTGAATTAAACGAATATACCAAGAAATTTGAAAAGATATATATTAAAGCTTCTAAATTCATAAAAGAATGGAATTTATCAGAGGAAGATGTAAAATTATTAAATAGATATTTTCTTAAACTACCTTGGCCATGGGGTCAGAAATTATTTGAAGATTACCAAATTTATTGGAATAAAATAGAATGGGAAGATCCTAACCGTAAAACTGATACCTTAGGAATGAGAACTTCATTCGCCAAAAGAAAAATATCTGAATGGTGTAGAAAATCTATGTACCAACACATATTTAGAAAACATGGTAAGAAAGCAAGTTTATGTTGTTATGGAGAAATAGCAGCAGTACCACAATTTGGTTGTCACCAACCACCTAGGAAACCATATTATAAAAGGAAATTTAAGAAGTATCTTAAACCTTGAAAGAAAAATAAAGGATTTAAGAGCCACAAGAAATATTTTAAGAAGAAAAAACCTTAGAAAAAGGAATATAACCAACATAAGAAACCTCAGAAAAAATCTAAAGAAGAATTCTATAAAAAAATGTAAATGTTTTACATGTAATGAAATAGGACATATATCTCCCAATTGTCCTAATAAGAATAAAAGAGAAAATGTTAAAGCCATTAGGATAATGGAAGAAATAGAATCTGACTCAGATTATGAGATAATTGAAGACTTAGATGAATTATCAGAAACAGACTCAATATATGAGTTAGATATAGAAGAAATTGAAGAACCAGAATTTGAACAGATCTATATGAATCAAGAAATTATAGATACTATTGAAACCAACTTAGATAACGAAGAAGGAACTTCACAAACAGTTGTGTTTGATGAAAAAAGATATGGAGCCATAAAAGAAAAATAAATATCTTTAAAAGATAAAGATATTTTTATTAGACCAATATTACCATGGTTTAATAAAACAATATATATTGCTAAATATGATGAAGTACCTATTAACATCGAAAATATTAAAGGCAACACTACTATACCTCTAATAACTAAAGAATGGAATAATAGAGAATTAGCAAAAATAAATAGATCCACTAGAGAAAGATTAAAGAACATAATAATTGGAGGAATCCAAATAATGATCAAATGATACTTTAGAGAAGGAATGGATATTCCTATACAAATGTACTTAATGGATAACAGAATACTTCATGATCCTATGGACGCTCTATTAGGAGTTGTCTCTGGAAATCTAGTATATAAGAAAATTATATTCACTATAAGACCAGGATTTGCTATGTCCTTATTAGATGAAAATTTAAGTATGGGATTAAATCTATATCATAGAATTGATAGATTAATTATGCCACCAAGAAGTAAAACTGTAACATTACATTGTAAAGCTTTATATGCATTTACTACTACACACCAAAAGGAAATCAATAAAGTCTCAGGAGATTTTATACAAATTCATGAAGATTTTAGAGATCTAGCACAATTTACACCACCAAGAATGTTAAGTAATAATAACATTTCGTTACCACAAAACATATTGCTTGATTTTCATCAGCAATTTAAAAGAATATATAATAATGTAGGAAATCAAGGATTAGTTACCTTGAATACCTCTGGACAACTTATAGCCAGAATGTCTAGTAGAAGAATAGAAAGAAGTATTAGTACTAGAGAACTCTCTAGTTCTAGTAGAACATCTACAAGTAGAAATTACCCAACAATGCCTAGAAATCGTATTGATATTGACCTTAGAAAAAGTGAGGAAGATAATTTCCTTATCTTAACAGAATATATTAATAATCAAAATAACTACGAAGAAATTATAGCCCTTGTTAATACAGGAGCAAGTACCAGTCATATAAGAGCAGACTTAGTTAATCATTTATTAGAAGAAAATTTACCACAAGGAATAACTCTTACAGATTATCATGGAATTAAATATGAAATTAAAACTTTTGTTAATCTAGAACTGAGTTTTACAGATATAGAAGGAGAACAATTTAAACTAAATCTTAAAATTCATAAAGATTATAGGAAGGGAAAAGATACTAGTCCAATATTATTGGGAATGAACTTTCTTGAGAAAGTCTCACCATTCTATATTCAGAAAAATACATTACAAATAACTATAGAAGGAAAACAAAAAATGATTTCTAGGATTAATAAAAACAAAGAACCAATCTATATGATACAAGGAATTAGATCAATTAAAACTAGCATACTTAGTCCATATATTGAGATAACTCTCAAATTACCAGATTACTGTATGATAAAATTTCATGCTATACTTGATATTGGATCAGGTATTTGCCTATGCAAAAGATATGTGTTCTCAGAACATTATTATAAAAGAGACTATAAGAAAACAACTTATGGACAAACAGCCAGTGATATTGTAGAAATCTATAGAGATTTTGTAGAAAATGTGCCTATAATTATAGGAAATAGAGAATGTTTTATACCTCGAATATATGCAACAGATAAAATCGGATGTGATATCCTTTTAGGAGAAAATGTTATCTACACATATAGCCCTTTTACACAATATAAAGATAGTTTTGAATTTACAACACCTTATAATCACAAAATTAAAACACCAAAAATCTATAAAGCCATTGGAATTGCACATCAACCAATTCACCATAAACCCAGACATCAGAGTTCTACAGGTAATCGTGGTGGATGTTATACAGAAATTAATCAAAATCAAAAAATTCCAGTATTAGGGATTAGCAATTTAGAAGAAGAATTAGAAAGTATTAAATCAGAACTAAAAGAATGTTATCATGAACATCCTTTAGCTAAATGGGATCAAGACAAACCTATGGCAACTATTGAATTAAAAGACTCAGATGCTAAAATATCAGGAAAACAATTTCCTTATAGCGAAGAAGATAAAAAAGAATTTGAAATACAAATTAAAGAACTCTTACAAGTAGGAGTTATAAAAGAATTAACTAGTCCATATAATAGTCCAGCATTTATGGTTAGAAACCATAGTGAAATTAAAAGAGGAAAAGTTAGAATGGTAATTGATTATAGAGAATTAAACTCTAAAACTGTACCAAATAGCTATAAACTACCAATAAAAGAATTGTTAATAAAACAAATACAAGGAAGTAAAATATATTCAAAATTTGATTGTAAATCTGGATATTGGCAAATAAAACTAGATGAAGCATCAAAACCTTTAACTAGTTTTACTACCCATATTCCATTAGGACAATTCGAATGGAATGTTATGCCATTTGGATTAATGAATGCACCAGCAATATTTCAACAAAGAATGGATAAGATTATTAGACTAATAAAGAACTTCTGCATTGTTTATGTAGATGATATTCTTATTCATAGTAAAAATCTAAAAGAACATATTGAACATCTTAAGAAATTCAACTATATTGCTAAAAAATATGGATTAACCTTATCAGAAAGAAAAGCAGAAATAGCTAAGACTGAAATTGAATTCTTAGGATATATTTTTATTGAAGAAAAAATACTTCAACAACCTCATATTGGGAAGAAGATTATTGATTTTTCAGAAGAAATTAGAGATAAGAAAGAGTTACAAAGCTTTATTGGATTATTAAATTATTCTGAGAAATTTATTAAAAACTGTGCAAAATACAAAGTCCACTTTACCAAAAAACTCAAAAAAGGAGTTGAATGGGAATTGATACAAGAAGATATAGAAATGGTAAATAAAATTAAAAGAATATGTGAAAATCTACCAGAATTAAATATTCCAAATAATGATAATTTATTTATTTTAGAAATTGACGCATCCTTATTACACTGGGGAGCAATTCTAAAAAGAAAAGAAAATCATAAAGAATTTCTTTGTAATCCATTATGTAAATGCCCATAAGAGCTTGTTGCTTATACTTCAGGTACATTTAAAGATGCCGAGACAAGGTATGATATCAATCGTAAAGAATGTTTAGCCGTTAAGAAAGGAGTAGCAAAATTTGAACCTTATTTGCTACCTAAGAAATTTCTTATTAGAACAGATAATACTCAGGTAAAACCATTATTAACAAATAAACTTGGAACAAGTGCAGCTGAAAGGCCACTTATTAGAATGCAAATGTGGTTTGCACCATTTAAATTTGATATTGTCCATATTAAAGGAAAAGACAATTTTATTCCAGATTTTTTAACCAGGAATGGAGCAAATCAGGAAGGAATTAGAGACATTGAAGTTCGAAATGAATATGAAGATTGCTGCTATGGAGTCCAATATTACACTAATAGAAATGGCTGCTGTCAAGCTGATATCTGAGAAAGCCAATAAGGCTATATTATCTGAAGGCCCTAGTGCCAATAAATCTGAAGGCCTCAGTGCCAATATTGAACAAGAAGCATTAAAGCTTCATAAACTATCAGTCCAAGAGAATACTACTTTGTCTTCCTCACAGGAGAAAAAATTAACAAAGGAAAGTATCTCCATACCAGAACTAGATCGCTCAAATATCATGAAGGCCGGTAACACTCCTAGTGTTATGGATATCAAAAGTAAAAATGATTTTATTTTAGCATATGTACTGTTCAATCTAGCCTGTTGCTGGTTTACCAGTATTGGAGGTTGGATGAAAACCTTAACATATGGAACTTATAACAAAGTGAATTTATATCCAGGAGCCCCAGCCTATTGGGTTCGTACTCTATTTGAAATGGGAAATATAATTTGTATTTACCCATCAGAATCTTTAAAGGAAATTTTTATGCTACCAAAAGAGGTAGTACGAGCTATTGAAAGATATTGCCAAGTTCTTAAACACAAGAACATATACATCAGATTTTTCTCTGCTAGTCCCGAATGGGATAATGAAGAAGATAAACTGCTGCCAGTTAGCCATGTTATTAGGATTGCCACTACTTCCAAGCATCTCCAGCCTGAGAAAAGTGAAATCCACGAAACTACACCGGAAGATGTCATCAATTTGACAGCTTTTCGTAGAGCGAAAGGATATAAAGAACAATTTGAGCATCTTCAGAAAATTATTGAAGAAAATAAAAAAATTTGGGTGTATGAGTCACAAGACCACTTGATTTACAACAAGGCTGTGGCACCCACTAAGCAAGAAGATTGGCACTATCTTGATACATGGTGTGATCATATTTTTGGAGGAGATGCTAGTGGAACGCAGAAGACAAAAAATGAGCTGTGTAAACAGTTTTGGCGTTATCCAAACCATAAGTGTGAATGCTGTAGCAATGAAGAAGATGGCTCACCAATCTCACTAGATCCAGAGGAATTTCCGGATGAGTGGTTTGAGTCTCATATGGAAAAGTAATGGACCCTCTTTATCATTACTTTATCAAAGTCACTTTGATAAAGAAAAACTGTGGGGTTTCACTTGCATTATTTTCCATATTAAGACAAACAACTTTAGGCCACAGTAAGATTCTCATTATCTTACACAGTAACACAACAATAATGAAGGACAGCCATAAAGCTTTTTCGAGTCTATAAAAGGAAGACTAATTCTCAGAAGAAGGCATCCCATCCTTAAGCAAAAACTTATTTCTCTCTCTCGTTTTCCAATCTTATAGCTATTTCAGTTTCTCTCTTTCAATTGAAGCTTGTAATAAGGTAATCTCTACGGAGTTCTAAACTCTTTAGAGAGAGTACCAAGAGTGTAGCCGAGATATGTATGTATACTCTTTTATAAGAGATATTAGTGTGATGTGTTTATGAAATCAAAGTTGTTTGAAAACACTGTTTTCTTATCCTTATTATATTCTCAAAAGCTCTTATCTTACTTATACTCCAACGGTGAAAACCTTGAGAATTAGTGCAAGTATCTTGTTGCCGTGTTGCCATATGTAGGCGTTTTAGGCGTTATTAGAGAAAGCCATGAGAACCCTGTTACCATTCAAGGTGATGTTTTAACTAGGAGTTGAAAGGAAAACTGTGATTCCGTGTGATCCATTGTGAGATATGCAAAAGAGTTAGAGAGAAAATCAATAAGAGTGCGGAAGTCGTGTTGGACCATAACCCACTTTCTTAAATTCAAATAACACCGATCACTTATATCTGAGTATACAAACATATGGGAGCAAGCTCGAGGGAAATTTCATTGATATTATTCTGCATTTACCTTCAGCTTCATTACTGTAAGATCTTTCTTATTTATGTTAAATACTCGTATTAATATTTGCACGCCTGCTATTTATTATGTTTTAGTTAATTATATTCAAAAATTAGAAATTAACTGTGAAAGAGAAAGAGAAAAAATTAAACCATATTATAATGTGCTAGATTATTTTCTGAAAATTAATAGAAATATACCTGTGTCTTTTACAGAAAATATTGTTATAATTAATAGAGAAATTACTGAACTAGAAAATAAAATTAGAACATTAAAAGATTGTTTTGATAAAAAATATATAGATAAATACGAGCATAATTGGCTTTTTCATTTTTTAGGAGAGATAAACCAAAACTATTCTATATTAGGAATATAGAATCTTGACTTGACTAAAGAATAAGAGGAAGGATATTTGTGTCTTTTTATCAAAGAGTGTAAACCATGATGTGAAACTAAGTGTACATGTAGCAAGGTCGATTGTACTCGAGTCAACGAGTACACAGGCTAGTGATTTGAAAAAGATGTTGGATGTCCTTAGCCATGTGAAAGATGATTTTAAGAACCTGTTTCGTAATCAATTTTTTGGAAAAATATTTTTTAAATAGTGATTTTTTGAACTATTTGTGGTTAAAAATGAAGGAAAATTTTAAATTTACGTGTACAATATTTTATTTCGTGAATATGTGATTAAAAATGAGTACGTAGAAAAAATAATTTTTAAAGAATGAGAGACAGATATGGATTTAACGAGGCAGGCCGCAGGTTGATTCTAAGATAGGTTATAGGTCTTTCTATCTGATGTGGTCATTCCTTCTATCATCTCGAGCACGAGGACTCCCAAAAGTCCTCCATGTCCAGTTAAGGGACTGCACTCCTCGGGCATGTATGTCGTTGAGAAATCTTGAGGAAAGTCCTCTAGGATTGTCCTAGATACGACATTTATGCTCCTCGGGATATTATGGTCGGGGCACTTACTTGGCCACTTTCAAAGTACCTAGTGATCAGGCTTAAATAGTCCTTGTCAAGAAAGGATCCTAGCTTTACCCAATCACCCCTACATAGGAATCCTAAGTCGTAAAGGAGTGTCATCTTGGGTAATATCTCAAATAGGGTAAGTTTGGACTCCCACTTATGGTCCAACACTTATCCCAACAATCACTCCTGAAAATAAGGGGATGAATCCTACGTAACCACGTTACCCACTACTATAAATATGTCATTCTCATTCATCACTCATATACGATTTTTTACACATTCTCTCAACATATATTTTCTCTCAAACACTCTTTCTGACTTAAACATCGGAGGGGCAACGAGACAACACCTCGACGCCTTTGTTTCAGGTATCGGAAGATTCCGTTCGCGCTCGTTCTCAATCGTCAAACTCAAAAAATCAGCAAGTGCGATTTTTGATAGCATCACTATCTAAAGTCAAGAGAATACATCGATGATACGTTTAACTACATTCATACAGTTATGGACTTCCTGTATTTGGAGGTAAGATCACAATTTACATGTTCTTTAGATAGCAGTTCTGAAAGAGATGAGGAACCGTGAAAATATGTCACTGAGGGTCCGTTTGATTGCAAAGATGGAAAATGGGTGGAAAGAAAATGTTTTACAGTGAATTAATTTGCCTAGAAATTGTTTTATTGAGAATTGTAATTAATCGTGTTTGATTGGTATAATTTTTCATGGAAAATGTTGAAAGCTTGATGTCTGTTTGGCTTCATTTTTTTTGAAAATTGTCCATTAAAGTGATAATGTTTTCTACCATTAGGTCTAGAATTTGTTCCAATTGTCAAAAAAAAATTTAAAAAAATAACCATACCGAATATCATTCGTTTTGTTTTGTTTTGCATGAAAATTGTCAAACAAGGTGAAAAACAATTTTACTATTGTGTCTAGAATTTTTTCCAATTGCAAAAAAAAAAAAAAAAAAAACTGAAAAATATTTACCCACCAAAATATCAAGAACTTATTTTCCTCAAAAATATGAAAAATTTGGAAAGTTGGAAAATATTTTCCCGAAAAAAAATTTGCTTATCAAACACTGAAAAAAGTTGGAAAATGAAAAATGTGTACTATCAAACGGAGTCTAATAGATGTTGATGAGAAATGAGAAGCATGAATTTCGGTAATCTTTCATTGTACTCTCAATAGAAATGAGTCGGAGAAACACGATGCTTGACCCGTGCAGATGAGAAAATGTGTAGTATAGTTTGTTAACCTTTTATTGTTCTCCTCGTTTCCAAATGCTATAATTTTTTTGTATTAACATTTTTATTATTAATAAAAATATGTCACCTATAATGGTTTTAAGAGAAAAGATTGGAACTAAGGGTCCGTTTGATTGCAATGGTAGAAAATGGGTGGAAAGAAAATGAATTTCAGAGAAAGTAATTGGCTAGAACTTGTTTTTCAGAGAATTGTTAATTAAGTGTGTTTTATTGGTATAATTTTTCACCCGAAAAATTTTAAAATTTTGGATCTTTTTGTATTCGTTTGGCTTTGTTTTACATTGAAATTGTTCATTAAAGTGATAATTTTTTTCCACAATTGGTTATAAAATTTGTTTCAATTGCCAAAAAGTAAAAAAAAAACAAAAAAAAAAAATCCTAGAAAATTATTTTTTAATCAAAGTTTAGTGTTTGTTTAACTTTATTTTATATGAAAGATTTCCATTAAAGTGATTTTTTTTTTTTTTTTTTTTTTTTTACAATTGGTTATGAGATTTGTTTCCATTGCAGAAAAAAAAAGGTGGAATTCCACTTTTCCACCAAAAAGGTGGGAAAAATAATTCAATCATTTCATGGAGAGTGTGCACGTGTGTGGCATTTGTGAAAAACGAATTCCATGAAAATCTTAGCATGTCAAACGGGTCCTAAGATTGTTCTTTTAATTGAAGAGTTTGCTTTTTATGTATCATAATTTTACATCATGACGATTTGATGAATCATTTGAGATACCCACCCATTATTCAATTTAATTTGACAATGCACTTTATTTTTTCTTAAGCTTCTACGTGATTGTGCCAATTGTAAAGGGCTTGTTTGAACCCCATTAATTCGAAAAATATGCATTTTCGAATAATGATTGATAGAGAATGTGTGATTAAAAAATAAGGTAAACTTTTGGATTTATGTGTAATATTATTTTATTAAAGAATGTGTAGTTGAAAAGAAGAGAGCAAAATATATTTTGAAAATAATAGAAATCAAACAATGGCTTATTTGTGCTTACTTTAAATCCTTTTAGCCCCTATTTTATAGCCATACGTTTGAAGGAGGGAGTTTTGAATAGTGATTTTTAGGAAAATGTCTTATGTGCAGAATATTTTATTGTGTGTATGTGTTATTAAAAATAGGTATGTACATTTTTTTTTGTGAAAATAATGATTTTCAAACAAATGCATAATGTTAAACGCTTTATAAACTAGAAAGAAAAAGAGAGAAAACTGAAAAATTAATAGACTTGTGTATTTTATTAAGAACCAAAACCACATATTTATATGGAATAATTAAGGGATACAAATTATTAGGGTTGTAGGGATCTAATTGTCATTCACTAATAAATATATTATTTACAACACTCCTCCTTGAAAGACATTAAAAAATATTTGTTTCATTAAGACATTGTTTAGAAAATTTAGTGGGACAACTTGATCGAAGAAAAAAAGTACAGTTGCTCCCCTGATTTCAATTCTTGCATCACTCACTCATTGTCTTATGTCAATGTCTTTCATCTTGCAATTTCTGATGAAAATATGTCTTACGTTGTCTTGTATAGTTTTCAAATAATACCTTCTTCATACGAGATATTTACCAATCTTTGATGACTGTCAGAAAATAGCGAATGTTGATCTATTCAGGCGTCTCATACATATCATAATATTATTTTGAGAATAAATGTCTTTTAAATTATGGACATTAATTACACAAAAAATATTTCTCATTAAAACCTTATTAGGAAAAGTCACGTGAGAAAAAAATCATAATGAAGGAAAAATAATACATTGTTCTTTTGACTACGTTACAAAAGTTGTCTCGTTAAATACCTTGATAGAAAAACTCAATGGAACAATGGTCAAGGGAAAAATAGTATAACGTGTATTTACTCTCCATCATGATGATGTTGTTTGAATTATGCTTCAGGCATATTAAATCCTTCAGGTATAATTAATAGTCATTTCAAATGAGTTAACTATAATCAAATTTATTATATGTATATCAAATTTCATGCATTGTTAGACTTATGATTACATCATCCACATAATGATTTATCTATTTATACAAGTTTTCGCGAAATTCATTATGTAAAGAGTCATATTCATTTTGTAACTTAACTTTTTCTATTTTCATTTCGTATAAGTATACACTTTTAGGCGTTTAGATTATAAATTCAGAAATTTACGGTTTCTCTAATAAATTCAATTTGTTAGGATTGCATTCATTTATTTAGCTGTTCATTTCTTCAATCGATATACTTCAGTAAATTTATTTCAACATTCTCGCTATTCATAATATAAAATGGTATTATGTACAAAATTATTGTCGACAACTTTTATTTTCGATTCTATTTATTTCTCATAACGACGTAACTTATTGAGATGTCTCATTTTTCAACATATCAGGTACCCAAACCTCTTCTTCGATTTTACATCTTTGTTAATTGCTTCATTTTTGTTTAGAGACTTTTATATTATAATCGAATATTATCATGCTTTATTTATCAAGTATAATATTAACTAATTGTCTTCCAATGCGTTAATTCGAGTTGGAGTATTTAAAGTTGGTGTATGAGATATTGTTAATCTCTTTGGTTAGTAAATGTATCTAAATAAATTATCTTTCGAATTTGTTGTTCTAGTTACCTTTCACGATGATTTAGATGATGATGCATTTATACGTTATTTTCGCTTCTTAATTCATCCCCTTAATATTGATAGAATTGTCTGGTCAAATTGATAATTAGTAAACTGCTTTATAAAAATATCACTCGTTAGGGCTTGAAATGTTGTATAATGCAGGGGCGGACTCAGCACTCTGCCAGCCCCCGCGATTGCCTGTGCAGGATCCACCGGGAACTTTTTTTTTTTTTTTTTTACAATAGATAAAATTTGTTAGCTTATATAATTTTTATTTCATTTTATTTTCAAATGCCTCATTTAGTTGAGTTGGTTAGAGTTTGCAATTCTTATGAAATGTCTGTGGTTCAATTTCCTAACTTGCAATTCATATATTTTTAGTTCTCCAGTTTTTACCATTTTACAATTTTTACCAAAATTAATTGCAATATGGAGGGGGGAGTTGAATCGTGACCATCCTTATATATATATATATATGTATATATATCAACGTCCACTCGAACTGAACTTCAATACTAGGTCCGTCCCTGATATAATGGTTCAAACTACTCATCTATTCTCAACATTTTTTACTTTCCATCTTAGTACATTGTATTTGATCAATTTTACATATACTACACTATAATAATAAGTAGATGGAAAAAATAGGATTTGACCATAAGTCAATTATAACAAGGAAAATTATGATGTTGGCATGATACATAAATAACACTCCCTAAACACAAATGGGAACTACTTTGTTCTCAATTGCAGAAGTTTAACAAAAAATAGTGTTAAAACTATTTATCGACATCTTAACGAACACTTATTAAAATGTTGAAATGTAGGCTCACTGGTATTAACAGGGCACACTATCTTGATTGTATAATCTGACAATTATGCTCATAATTTAAAATTTGAATAATAATTTCGCAAACTTCATGTTGTGAATGTCATGCAATCATCTAATAGATGTTCTATTAAATACAAATAATATCTAGATAACCAACGCAAAGGATAATGGCGCCCATATATCACCCTAATTGATTTTCTTAAATATATGGAATTTAATCCCAACTTTAGTTAGTGATGGTTGATGATCAACTCAACAAAGAAAACAAGTTTCAAATAGGAATTTATTTGACCGAAGTCAATATTTATTCAAATCCCGTTTCGCATCATTGTTGATTCAGTGATGGTCTCACTGGTTGTGCCAGAATATAAAACTTTTTGAGTCAACGAACTTCGGGTTCGTTGTATCCATTGTAACGGATACTTTTAAAACTAAGAAGATAAAACAAATTTGCTAGAATAAAGTACATTGTTAATATATAAATTTGTATTATTTGATAAAATAATACAAGCTCTTCTAGAGCATTCATTTATATACGATGCACCTAATATCGTATTGACATTATTTTCTATTAATGTTAAATCCAAATAATACTTTTGTCTTGAAGCATATTATGTGTATTTGAATTATATCCATCTTAAATCTCATTTATATTTCAAGATTTATACTTTTTCAAAAGAAATAATATAATATTGTTTGAAAATATTGAAACATTGAATGTTATACTCTTCAGGAGCGATAAATTAATATTCTTCTTGAATATTAATGAAGAAAAAAATTGTTTCCTTTAAAATATAACTCAGTATTGAATTGTTTAATTTGTGTTTCTTCAGGAATGCAATGAGATATAAATTATTTGAGACCTATGTTATTTTGAGAGCACATTATATTTTATTATTGTTTCTTTAATTGCAACAAATTAATATTCTTTTGAAATATTGAAAATTATAAATCACGCTATTCATGAGCGAGTAACATTTTTTCTAGAATTTAATTATAATGGTGTGCTACATCAGGAGTAACAATAACTCTTCAGGAGTATATTTTCTAGTAGAATGTAATATTTAAAAAGATGTGTTTTTTCATGAGCAATATGTCAATATTCTTTTAGAATATTAAAAAATTATAATCTAAGTTGTTCAAAAGCAAATAATTTTTTTTTGGAATATGAATTTTAGTGTTGTGTTACTTCGCAAGCAACAATATGATAAATTATTAATTTAAAATTTGTAATAGAACATCTAAAATTATTTAATCAAGTTGAAAAATATTAATTACCAATCATGTATTAAAAGAAAATCTTCATATACACACAAGGCACGATTGAAATCTCCAAATATGCATTATTAAAGGCATAAAAATATCTAAACATGCATTAAAGGCATATATTTAAAAAAATAAAATGATTACATATATCCCTACTATCTTAGAAGTGGCAATCCACCATTTACTCTTCATTTGTGAAACTTTTTTTTATCCCATTTTATCCATATCTATTCTCCACCATTCATCCAAGTTTTAAGGATAATATGGACTTTCTTTTATACCCACAGTGCGGAGTTAACGTGAAGTGCAGAGTTATTTATTTATTTTTTTAAACGAAAATTTCATTATTCTACTTAATTAAATTTAGGTGATAGTATTTGCTTACATTTTACACAAACAAAATACAATTTCACTTATTAATAATTTAATTCAAAAACATTAATAAAAATTACAAAAGCTCACAATCGTTTACAAATCACATCAATACCAAGAAACATTCAATTCTATTGGATATTAATCTTTCCAATTTTTATGCGTGAATTCAAAAAAAAAAAAAAAGCAAAAAAAAAAACACAACTTCATTCCATACATACACGAAAATCAGAATTCCTTTCGGGAATGTTGCCTTCGAACCCCTACGAAGGGCGCTGCCCCCTCGATTCTCGTTCGGGGCGTTGTCCTTGAACCTCCACAAAGAGCGTCGCCCCCTCGACCCCCATTTCGATCCTCGCTTTTAAGGACGTTGCCCCCGCTACTTGATTGGACAAGTCGATCTCCATTTCGAAGCGGCAAAACATTTGCATATCAATAATAAACAAATAAATAAATTATGAAAAAATATATTATCTCCAAACTAACGATTTTCTGCTAAATTTGAAGTTTGCTCAACAATGTGGTATTTTGATGGCCCCGGTAAAACTTTAGCAATAAAACTTGACAAAGTTTCACTACAGAGTTAATGATTATGCAGACATCCATTTTTTTAACTTTAAGATTGTGTCAACATATCATTCATTTATGTCATTATCTCCTTTCTATAAAGAAGGGCCAATGAGGTTAAATTTCCGAACCTTTTGAGTAACTTATGTCATTGTATGCTTTCAAAAGTTTCGCTCACTTTATCTTTTGTGCTCCACCTTCATAACGAATATGTGTTATTGCTTAATTATAAACTATCCAGGTTAATTTTCTGTTAAACATTATCATCCGTGTTTGTTAATTTCATATGCTTTTGTGAACTTAAGTCGGGAGTTCCTACCATGACTAACATTGATACATATGATCTTCTTAATGACAAGGAGAACATACTTATGATCAAAATTGTTCGTGATCATAGCAGACTAAAGGTACAGATTCTTTAACCATTCACCTGTAGTATTTTTTGTTTCTTGAAATAATATTTTAGTTATAAAATCAATAATGACTTAGTCGATTACTTTTGGTGACACCAATAATTAACGTAATAAGTTCGAAACATAACCGTGTTTTTAACCTCTTTTAATTCTCCATATATACTTGTAATGACTAATGTACAAATGAGTATGCCTGTAAAAAAATTTCATCTCTACACTTTTCATCCATTCTTCTCATTAGATAATTAATCAATTCGTGTATCACTAATTTCTATGAAGATAATAGAAACTCTTTTTCATTTCTGTAAAGACCAACTGAAGCTCAGAACTTGAAGAATTCTCATGTCTACGCAAAAGTCAAACCTACATTTGCATTTCCTTGGCATTATGATTATTAGATAATATTTTCGTTCCTTTGGTTTTTATTAAACTTTCTTCCTTGTTTAGTGTGCACTATAAATATTTTGGTACAACTCACAAATATGAATTGTCAAACCTTTTCAAGCTTAGAGAGAATAATATTGTCCCTATTAATTTCTTCCTTGGAAAAAAATTTTGGCTACCAAAAACTTTTCATTTAAATCTTACTAAAATATTATCATAAGAAATTTTAATAATTATTATGTTGGATAAAACTTATTGACCCCTCACAATAATTTAACTTACCATTAATATTTGATACATTAATATTATCTTAAAAATACTAAATTCTGTGCATTGTATGGGCACACTATTATTAGTATGAAAAAAGAATGATTGATGGCCGCCTTTGAATTTGTAGAAAAATTAAAGGTGGCAGCTTTTAATTTATCGATACAAATGGTACAATTAATTTATTGATTGCGACAATCTTGATTCGTGAATTGATTGATTTCGACAGAATCAAGAAAAGGATGAATATAGTCCGTTGACGGCGATTCTTTGTGAATTTTTAACATTTTTCTTACTGTTATACTAAAAAGGAAGCCGGCGTAATTGTTGAACAAAATGAAACTTTCACAATTTTTTATAATTGAATCACCGGAAATGCCCTCTTTAGCATTTCTTCAATTTTTTTTCTTGAGGGGGGCAGTTTCTTTAATTGTAAAAAGTTATGAAAGTTTCATTTTTTTTCAACAATTGCGACTGCTTTCCCAATTCAACAATTACGGCTGCTTCCGTGTTACAATAAATAAATAAATATATATATATATATATATTTTTTTTTTTTTTATTAAGAATTAAAGCCTCATATTTATAGAGAAGAAATAAAAATACAATGGTAATAATTTACTAGACAGCTGGAGTTTAATTGCCATTCACTAATAAGTATATTATTTACAACAAAACAAGGTTAGCAAATTAAAGGTGTTGGATTGTCTTCCAATTACTTTAGGTGTACAAAATTTGTTGAAAAAATAAGTGTGGCAAGATTTAGATAATTGATTTTCATTGATTTCAAAAAATATTTTTGAAATGGTTGATCTAAATGTTGTCAACATATAATTTGTAAAACAAGTTTGTCAATTTACAATGTACGCGTAGCATGATTCTTTTTACTTTTACACCAAAAAGTATAATTCGAAGACTAATGTGAAAGTATTGTATATACTTTAAAAGTCACACTCTTTATTACTTTTTCATTAAAAAGTCAAAAGCAATTGCAATTAGGCCTCGATTTATTTTTCATGGAAGTTGGAAATTATTTTTCATTTTCTAAGTTATTGCATGTTTGATTGGCCAAAAATTCCATGTGATTGGTTTTCCTTTTTAAACCCCATGTGACCTTTTTTCTTGTTTTTCCTTGAATTGATTTTCCCACCACTTTGGTGAGAAAATGGTTTTCTAGGCCTTTTTTTTTTTTGAAACAAATTCTATTCCTTTGCTGGACGATTTTCTTAGAAAATAAAGCCAAACGAACACCAAAAGATTCAAAATTTCAACATTTTTCAGTGAAAAATTATAACAATCAAATACAATTAATTGACAATTATCAATAAAACAAGTTCTAGACAATTCAATTCTCTAAAATTTATTTTTTTTCCACCCAAATCTCATTCTTATAATCAAACGGACCCTTAGTTTATTTCGATTGTCCTTGCAAGCTGTGTACTTAGGACTCGAACATGCGAACGTTTCTTATCGATCTTTCACAAAAAAAATAATAACTTTCATTGTAAAAAAAGTAGAGATTTAATTTAACACCCTCGCTTTTTTTTGTCTTTCATTTTTAATTTTTCGTGTGCTTAAAAATTAAATAAGACATACATTTTTATGACTAATTGCAATGTCTGGACACCAATATTTATCATTATTTGAAATTATAATTTTTGAAATGGTTTTTTTATTTTAAAAAAAATGTATAGTTAAAAAAGAAGATATTTTTTTTTGAGTTTACATGTAATATTATTTTATTGAAAAATGCGTGGTCAATAAGAAGAAATAGAAAAATGAATTATAATTTTAATGAGGTCAAATGGGGGTTTAATATTCTGAAATCTTGCACACGATCACGGAATTACTTGAGCTTCAATTTTGACTATTTATTATTATTATTATTATTATTATTATTATTATATGTTACTAGAATTTGATATGTTTGATCCACATGAGTGTGTTTGAGCCATATTATTTTGGAAGAATGTATTTTGGAATAGTAGATTGATGGAGAATGCGTGATTGAAAAAAAAGGAAAAATTATTGATGTGATGTAAAATATTATTTTATTGAAGAATGTGTGGTTGAAAATGAGTAGAAGAATGATAATGAAAATTTTAATGTGTACCAAACAGGGGCTAATAAGATGAGTAATGCTATTCATCTCCAGTGTGTTTACAAACACATATTATGTGGCGTTAATATAGCATTAAATGATAGGTGAAATTAAATAAGTCATTTAATTTCACCTTTCATTTAACCTTTCATCTAGAGCCACCTAGACTGTGTTTGTAAACATACTGGGGATGAATAACATTACTCTAATAAGATTGTCCAAATCTTGTCCCCAGTATCCATGTTTAAGATTGCTAAAATCTAAAACAATATTATAACCTGCTCTAGTATTACTCTTTGAAATTGCTCTATATATAACTTGTAGGAAAGTTATAAAATCACAACAATATATTGGTTTATACACTCACTTGAACAAGTTAAAATGGAGAACCCAAGCCTCTATGCGATTGCCAAGAAATTTGCAAAAATCACTGTGCTGGCCATTTTGCTCGTCTCAATTGGTATGTAATTGCATATTTGATATTCAATATTAGGCGCAATTGAAATGTAGACAATTTTTTTTTTTTTTTTTTTGAAGGTCCAGTCAAGAAGTAAAAAAGTGATTTTAACCACCTTATCTACCTAGAATGGTAGGTATGGCGTTCCCCGTTAAATAGAGAGGAACACAAACCCTACATCTCGAAAATTACAAAAACGAATTCATCAAGAGCAAACATTAAAACTTGGCCTATGACAAGTATAAACGTACAATCAATTGCAAGGTACAATAAATATCGATTTTTTTTAAAATCGTTTTTGGCGTTTGAGTACTATCAAATTTGCCTTACTATAAATATTATCCGAAGAAAATGAGTTATATATGATATATATGTGTACATGTATTGCTTCTAACATGGGATTTTTGTAGTGTTTATTTATGTGGGAGAGTCTAAAATTCAATGCCAAGGAAAATGTGAAGATTTGCCTGTAGATTGCAATGAGTTTTGCAAAAGATCAGGTTTCCAGTCAGGCAAATGCTATCCACCTCTTTATCAGTATTGCTGTTGCAACACTTGATTAAGTGATTCCATGTACCATATAAAAGTAATTTGCATAATATTATCGTGCCCTAAATAAATTAATATGAATAAATATTTTTAATATGAAAGGCTTTTTCTCATATGTTATTATTCTTTTTTTCCTGTTATTTAATTTAAGCAATATATGAGCTGGGATTTAATCAATAATTCATTTGAAACTATGATAATCGGGCACCGGTGAATTTGCTAATTAGACATTGTGTGACGCTAATCATCAATGAATCTTGATCATAAAATCCATCACTTTGTTTTGTGTATTCCTTTTTTAAATAATAATAATAAAAAAAATTGCACAAAAAAATTGTAAATTTATATTATCAGATGCTAATACACGTCCAATTAATGTTTGGCATCTCATCCGAGGACGTAAAGATCAGAGAGAATCCATTTTTCATGTGTTGAATTTGTTTAGGGTGTACTTGAGCGACATTATTTTGGAACAGTAGATTGATGGAGAATGTGTTGTTGAAAAAGAAAAGCTAAATTATTGATGTGATGGAAAATATTATTTTATTGAATAATGTGTGGTTGAAAATGAGTAGAAAAATTAGAATGAAAATTTTAATTTGGCTCAAACATAGACTTATTGTGTACAGGGGCAGACATGGTGCCCTAGGGTGTCACATGACACCCTAGATTTTGAATATTTTTTAAGAGAAGTGTTACAAGTACATAATGTTTCACATAATGGTGTCTATAATTACACGTGGCATTGGATATAACCTTTAATTCAAATTTCACACTTTCACATCAACAGTATGATTTTGTCCACATCACATTATGAACATTATTATGTACCCAAATAATGTACGCATAGAATTTTCCATTTTTTAATGAGAAAAGTCAAAGTTCAAAACCTAGATATGCGTCTTTCTCTCTCCCACCATTTGAAATTCAACCGACGGTGCATCTTCTCTCTCCCACCACTTCATCCGTGTCTGTAGCTCTCTCTCTCCCACCACTTATTCTTCGCCTCTTCGCCATCTTCATCCTTGATGTTTGTCATTTTGCATCTCCAAAGTTGCTCGTGGCCATCTACACTTGCATCTCAGATTCTGTACTGCGGTCTGTGCATCTCCAAAGTTGTTTGTCGTCTACTGTCTGCACGTCTCTCTACCTTCCAAGGTCCAACCACTACCTCAAAGCACTTATTTTTAAAGAAACCCCAAATGCTTACTACATTCATTTGTGGACGGATTTAGGATCGGATTACAAGTTGGGCTAATACAAAAAAAAAAAAAAAAAATTACACAAAAAAAAAAATCTACTAAAAAAATTCAATGGGTTGGAGCCTCCCCCAGATCCGTCCCTGCATTCATTGTTTGTTCATCAACTTCAACTAGTTATTGTAGCTGTGACACAAAAAATCATGAATTGAGACTTTCTTCACTATATTACACAAATCGGTGAATGTTGTTGGAGGATCGACTAATCGAAGTGATCTTATTCGAAAGAACCAAAGATTGAAAATTCTTGAATCACTCAATATTGGTGAAATATCAAGCGGACGAGGTCTCCATCAAGACACTACTCTTCAGCGTCCTGGTGCTATACGTTGGGGCTCTCAATATAGTTGTTTAATTAACTTAATTGTCATGTTTTCAACCATAGTTGATGTTAAGATGATTGCTACTGATAATACAAGCACCAGAGCAAAAGGTGATGCATGTATTTCATTGGAGTTGATGTTAAAAATTGAATTTTTAATCTACATCTCATGAAAAAGATTCTAAGGATTTTGAATAAATTGTCGAGAGCATTACAAAGAAACGATCAAAATATTGTCAATGTCAAGAGATTTGTACAATCATGTAAAACACACTTACAAGCTATAATGGTTGATGGACGGAATTCTTTTTTGGAATGGTTTGTTCGTTTTGTAAAATTCACGAGATCAACATTCCCAATATGAATGATATGTTCAAAACTCTAGGTCATTCACGATGTGAGACAGTGACAAGTCTGCATCTTTTTCAAGTTGAAATGTTTTGTGTCATTAATGATATGCAATTTCAAGAGTTGAATTATTGTTTTTTGAGGTAAATAGTGATTTGCTCCTTTGTGTATAATTCATTTGTTGCTTTGACAAGAACAAAGTAATTCGACTATGTTGTATTATCCGGTAGATTTTGACGTAACAGATATCTTGGAACTTGATGATTAACTAAATAAATATATTTTTGACGTGCACGCTTACGAAGACTTTGAAGGATTATATGGCCTTAATGATCTAGCACAGAAGTTGGTTGCTAAATAAGAAGTGTATCCATTAGTCTACAAACTTGTGATATCATATTTAGTTCTTTTCGGGGGTACTGCTACAATCGAGAGTATATTTTATGCGATGACTTACATCAAAAACTCATCTACGCAATCGAATCGAAGATCAATGGTTGAATAATAGTTTGATTACATATATTGAGAAAGATGTAATTGACAAGATTGAAAATGATGTAATTATGAAACGTTATGAAAGTATGAAAACACGTAGAGAACAATTGTAATATGATCTCTCTCACTTTAATTTTTCTTATCTTAACTTTTTTAAAAGTTCAATTGTGCCCTCAACCCAAAATGTCTACGTCGACTATTGATTGTGTATGTTGTAGTTGTGAGTGGATTTGGTGGTTGCATTTGGTACATATCCATCCACTCAACATAGTTGAATTTTTAAAACTTAATGGATCGGTTGCATCAATTTTAAATTTAGTGATTTACTTACAACTATGGTGAGTGGTCTCCAATATTGAGTTAACACGAAACTTAATTTTGCTACACATGTAAGCTTATTCTAATAGACTCCTTGACAAAACCCAAACACGTTGACACGATTGCTAGTAACTTAAAGCTTAGTGGTTTGATCATATCAACTTGAAGTTCGGTGATCTACTTGAAAGTATGGTTAAAGCTCGATAACCTATAGTGCAATTAACCCAAAATAATTATTTAACCTAAATTATGGCTGGTAATTAAATCCTTTAAAATTGGAAACCCATTCATATTCCTTTTCTCAAAGTGACCTCCCACAATGAGAGTCAATGTTTACTTCACGTCTTGAATTTTTAAGACATTTTTTGTCAAATAATTTTTTTGTTCTCTAATTCTATAATTTCATGTGGTGACGCAAAATCTATTTTCAAATTAAAATTAATTAGTATAATAAAGAGCAAATTGCATAAAAATCTCTTGTTTTTATTAATATAATACAAAGGTATCACCTCGCAATCATAATGTTACAAAAAATTCCTCTATTTTTAAGTATCGAATAGCATAACCACTTTGACCACTTTTCTTTGTGACTCGGTCCATAATAACACGAGAAAACAAGACGAGACAAATACAATCCATTTTTCAATATATATATATATATATATATATATATGACTCGTTCGGTAGGGATTAAAAACAGATTACAATTGAAAAATTAGCCGTTATTGTGGACTTTTATTAGATGAGTGAGACCCAATAACGATCATATTTTCAATTTTAATTGAATTTTAATCCCTACCGAACGGGGCCATAAATTATTATAATAACAAAATATTGTTTATTTTCTAGGTGGGTCCCATTTCTTTGTCTTTAAGTTGTAATGGGATGTGAAACCCTGGGAGAGATTAGTCATTCTTAGTGGTGGCAATGGGCCGAGCCGAGCCGGCTCGGCCCATGCCCAGGCGAGCTCGGCTCGTGCTCGCACGAGCCTGAGCTCGTGGCTCGTTACCCACGAGTCGAGCTTCGGCTCGGCTCGTGGGATTTTGGGCGAGCTCGGCTCGTGCCCGAGCTCGCCCAAACGAGCCGAGCGCTCGGCTCGGCTCGTTTTTTAATTTTATTTTTTTTTCGTGGACGAGCCACGAGCCGCTCGGCTCGTGGCTCGTCCAATTTTTAATTTTTTTTTTTTAAAATAGCCCACGAGCCGGCTCGTCTACAGCTCGGCTCGTCACCCGTTTGGACGAGCTCGGCTCGTGCTCGGGCTCGTTTTTTTACGAGCCCGAGCGGCTCGTGGGCGTGAACAGTACGAGTCGAGCGGGCGAGCCGACGAGCCGCTCGGCTCAATTGCCACCTCTAGTCATTCTTGTTAGCATCATCTACCTAAAATACACTTCCAATAGACAAAACTGAATATTTTAGCTTCATCATTCTCCTCAGATAGTTTCAACAAATCTTTTATCTTTTCTTCTTTACATGTAACACAAAAACAAGCAAATTTCCAAACTTGGGAAAAACAAGACTAATATAAGATACTAAATGTAGAATTTAATCCCTTTCGCTTGAACCTCATTTTGGCATTAGAGGAAGATGAGTAAAGCAACGATGAAGCGGAGAAGCTTGTGTTGAGGCTTCCAGGGTACAAGCTTTGCATTGCTGATTTTCACGACGATGTAACCAGAGTCCAAGTCGAGTTCTTATTTTTCATGATTTCCCTGTGTGGGTGATGAAGACAAAATAATAATTTCACGGAACTTCGGGTTTGTCCGTTTTTGACAAATTGATAGTCCAATTCGATTGGAAATGGGCCAATGATCACAACCCAGGGCATTTGGCCCTGATGCACGTCAAATCTTGGGCGAATTCCGTCATTTAGGCCCTCAATTAAGCGTTTTTGCCGTTTATGGTAACATTTGATTTAGCAATATCTCATTCAATAAGATTCGGATTGCGATTCTGTTTGTTGGGGGATGACCCTGGTGATTAGGAGAATCAAGATCCGTCATAATCTCAATTTTTTCCATTTATGGAAAAAAATAATATTTTTCCATTATTATGTAATATTTCCGAATTTTCTTAGGTTTTCACTATTTAAATGTTGTAAGTCATTTGAGGCGGAGGAGTTTAGAATGAAATAAAATTTTATTGAAGTTCTCTTAATTGAAATTCTTTTTGTGAGATTTTTATCTTTCCTATAAGCTTTCTCTACATCAGTTGGTATCAGAGCCGAAGTCGTTCCTTCACCATGCCGTCAAGGAGACGTCAAGAAACTCGTGAAGCCCTAGTAGAGGAGGTATATAGACGCGTTAAAATCGCACGGCTACGTCAACAAGTAGAGTTGCTGACACAACAAGTCGCTGCAGTTATGTCGCAGCAACATACGCCTGGAGGTCGTGGTCATCGTGGGCAGGTTCTGATTGAGAAAGTCCAACACCGTGATCGTAATATTCAGGATGTCACGATTGAAGACATTGAAGAAGCAACAGAGGAGAAAGAGTTTGATTATGAAGGTCAGCATGTATTTGACAATGAAGAAGCAACGGAGGAGTAAGAGTTTGATTATGACGGTCCGCTTGTATTTGACAGTGAAGGTGTAGAAGAAGCAACAAAGGAGGAAGAGTTTGATTACGACGGTCCGCCTGTATTTGATAGTGAAGGTGTAGAAGAAGCAGCAGAGGAGGAAGAGTTTGTAGTTGGTGATGTGAGTCCAGCGTTGGTGGTGAGGCGGAGTTTTCAGACTCCTCTAGAAAATAACACTGACTGGTTGCATAATAATATCTTCCAGTCGACGTGTACTGTTGAAGGAAAGAAAAGTGTGTTGCTTCCAGATCGTTCAGTAAAAATAGTTGGGGATGTCAATAATTTACTGACCAAAGTAAAGTTCGAGACAAATATGAAAGGATATGGGATAGTGTATGTGTTTGTGGAAAAGTCAGTTGACAATGAACATGAGGTCACTCGCAGGGTTCAGCCATTGCTAGAGGAGTTTCATGAGGACTTTTCATAAAAGCCTCCAGATGGATTGCCGCCGAGCTTCCATTTTGTGGTGATAATTATGATGATGATGATGAGGTTTCTTTCCTGTCAAATTCGAGGGTGAATTTTTCTCAACTCGGGGAGAATGATGAAGGCAAAATAATAATTTCATGGAACTTCATGTTTGTTCGTTTTTAGCAAATTGATAGTCCAATTCGATTGGAAAGGGGCCAATGATCACAACTCATGGCCTTTGACCCTGATGCACATCAAATCTTGGGCGAATTCCGTCATTTAGGCCATCAATTAAGCGTTTTTGCCGTTTATGGTAATATTTGATTTAGCAATATCTCATTCAATAAGATTCGGATTGCGATTCCGTTTGTTGGGGGACGACCTTGGTGATTAGGAGAATCAAAATCCGTTATAATCTCAATTTTTTCCATTTATGAAAAAAAAAATATTTTTCCATTATTATGTAATATTTCCGAACTTTCTTAGGTTTTCACTATTTAAATGTTGTAAGTCATTTGAGGCGAAGGAGTTTAGAATGAAATAAAATTTTATTGAATTTCTCTTAATTGAAATTCTTTTTGTGAGATTTTTGTCTTTCCTATAAGCTTCCCCTGCATCAGTGGGAGAGCCCTTGAGGAGGACATCAACTTTTGCAAACTCTTCCCTGTCATTCTTGATTTCCTTGAGCATTGCAGCTACATCTTTCATTGTAGGCTTTTCATCGGGGACAAGTTTACGTATAGTAAGGCTATACCTAATACCTGCATCATTTCCTCGATCTCAGATTCAGGTCGGGATAGCAAACTTGGATCCGGAACTTCGAGTCCTCCCATTATCTGCCTCACCCAATCGAGTACATGAAGTCCATTGGGTATTGTTGGATCAATTGGTTGTTTCCCGGTCAAGACTTCCATTAAAACAACGCCATAGCTATAGACATCAGTCTTTCCCGTGATCTTCATCATGTAGCCATATTCAGAAGAAGAAAATAAACAAAAAGTCAGTCAGTTTAACTAATCTCGCAGAAAGAGGGCGAAAAATTAACTATTAAGTTTTGAATTTGCAGTTAGGTTCTTTTCTTCATATAATCTGCAAATGAAAACAACATGTAGAACTGACCAAATAAAAGGCATCAGAACATTGAATGTATGGAATAAAAGAAGAAAAAGTTACCAGGGGCTATGTATCCATAAGAACCTGCAATTGTGTGTACCGACCAAAATCACCATCCTGAACAAGCTTCGCAAGGCCAAAATCCGCAATGTAAGGCTCGAATTCAAGACCAATGAGAATGTTATTGGCCTTGATGTCTCGATGAACAATTGGAGGTACACAATCATGGTGTATATATGCAAGTCCTTGAGCTGCCCCTAGCAAAATTTGGTACCTCAGTTCCCACTCCAGCAGTGTACCATTCCTCTCGCGTAGAAGACTGCCTAAACTCCCGTTAGGCATATAATCATACATGAGCAATCTTGTGCTTTTATTCCAATAACAACCCAAGAACTTGACAATGTTCTTATGGCAAATTGAACCAAGCGTTTTCACTTCGGCTGAGAAGGAATCACAAACTCCAGACTGCTCATCACTGCATCTATTAGTTCAGCCAATGTTGTGGGCCATAGTTTTTTAACTGCTACGACATCCCCATTGTCCATATCCGCACGATAGACGACTCCTGAACATCCTTTTTCCGATCACATTGGAATCGACTAGGCATCTCGATACTTCTTGTACCAAAAAGTTGAGCTTCTGGAATGGGGCGAATTGCCAAGGCAATGAATCTCTGATCTCCGATTCATCATCACCTCGAATAGTTCTACGAGCTCGAAGTACTGCTAGTATTCCCATTATCACCAATGCAATTGTCATGGCAATGAGCAATAAAATTGCCAATTTGATCCCCCTCCACCATTTCATCTCACTCCCTTGTTTATCCACTCCTAGTCCTTTAGCATTATCCAGGAAACCCGAGTCCCTCCCGAAAGCACATAGGCCTGGATTACCAGTGAGGTCTTGTCAGGCAGAAAACCGGTGAAATTATTATATGAGACATTGAGAGAGATGAGGTTATCTAGGTTGGCAAGAGAACTCAAATCTCCCTGAAGTTTGTTGTGCGAAAGGTCTAATATCGAAAGCTTGCTGAGTGTAGAAATTTGGGCTGGGACTTCTCCCGTGAGTCCATTCCAACTCAAGTTGAGAGCGATTTGAAGGGATTCAATTTTAATTAACTCCAAAGGAACGCTGCCAGAAAGCTGATTGCTGCTAAGATCAAGTAGTTGGAGACTGGAACAGATGCTAAGTGATGAAGGTATTGATCCAGAGAACGAATTCTTGTTCAACATTAGCTTGCTCAATGAAATAAGATGACCAACTCGTTGGAATAGGACCTGAAAAACGGTCACTCGAAACATCAAGAACCTCAAACCCAGATAGTGATGACATTCAATTAGGCAGGGGACCATCTAACGTATTAGTACTTAGGTCCAATGGCGGACCCAGTATCGAAGTTTAGCCTGGGCAGACGTTGATCGGTCAATGTCGACAATCAGCGATCGTAAGAGTGAGATCGTTTATTAATACTTAATTATATAATATTAAAAATTATTCAATATATATATGTAAACGCACTAAAACGTAAAAATTATATATATATGAAAATGTACTTCAATACAATCCAAAATACTAAAGAAATATGTAATACAACCTACTCTGTAACTGTGATCTTAGACAATTGTATTCTACTCTCATGTTTTGAGAAAGTTGCAATATTAACTCATTCTCAATTTTTCCAAAAATCTATTTCTTCATGTAAACCACTAAATTGTCATTCAACCAGTCGTCTTCCATTTTGTTGCACAAGTCACTCTTGATTAGATTCATAGCAGATAATACTCTTTCAACACTCGCAGTTGCCACATGTAATATCAAAACCAATGTGATCAGCCTATAAACCAATGAAAAATAACAAGAGCTTCTTGTTTCAACCAACTTCTGAGCCACACAAGAAATGCTATTGAGGTTAAAGAAAGTTTCATCAATTCTCACAAACGTGAGGAACTTGTCAAGTTGAGGTTGAAGTAATAAAAACTCTTCATTATTGAAATCCAAAGGATACAATTGAGCAAGACGTAGCAATTTATCCCTATCAAAAGCTGCAAAGGAATCTCTTGGATTTAAACACGAAATGTAAGTTAGGAGCTCAGTAGTTGTCTCGGAAAAACGATCATTCAACTCTTGCAAGATTGAGTCTATTACATGACAATACAAATCAACATAAAAGCATGACAATAAGTCACATGTTGAGTTCCACGCCTAGGTCAACCTTTCAATACTACAATATGCTCCATATTGGGCACTAAAATATGTCTAACAACACAAAACTTAATCACCTACTCAACAAATTATCCCAGCCATTGTCTCTCATGCTCTGCAATGCATATTTACACAAATTCAATAACCTAATAGCATTCTGAATATCCTGATCCTTTTTCTATAAGGCTTGTGAAAGGTCGTCTGTAACTGCGAGAATTTCAAAGATGAAGTGGAGACTAAACACAAACTCAAAGTCCTGCATAGTATCCATTTATCTTGCGGCCATTGATTTCTGATCTAAATTTACGCCGTAATCTTTTCTACATTGTACTCTAACCAATCAAATTTAGCGAACCATTCTTTCCGAAAACACATGTTAGCACTTCTCATCTGTCTTCTTGGAAAGTCATGTCCATGTGGTTACAATGACCTTTCTCCAAGTATGTCATCCTAACATCATCTCTGATATTAGGATCATATGACTCAATATGGGGCGTTTCCTTGGATCAGATACAAGATCATCCAAATTGAATTAAGCCCGAGACTTTTTCATGTTATTTAACACATCGGCTTCTTGACTAGAAGTAGTGACGGGACTGGATGCACCACTAGAACTGGAAGAAACGGGCATGGACTTCCGTTTCGGTTGAAAAAATTATTCCATAATCTACAATTGCAAGTGTGCAACATAAATCAATGAACTCCTGTATCATAATCTCATACAACTAATTTCTCATAATATACAATTGCAAGTGTGCAACATATGCCTTTTATGATATTAATCCGCTATCATGAATGATGAATGTATGTTAACTTAATTTCAATCCTGAAATACATCTACTTTTATTGTGATAGTTTTACATATTTGAATGTAGTGTCATTATATTTTGTTAGTAATGTAGAACTGAAAAGTGCCAACATTCATAAATCCAATTCCAAATTTCTAATTCCCCAAATTCCAAACCCTAAACCCTAAATCCAATCCCAATCCCAATTCCAATTTTAATTTTCCCCAATTCCAATTCATAAATCATAATTGAAACAACACTGAAAACTATTATAAATCATGATTTCATAACTCATAAATAGATAATAACACAAAAAAAAAATGATGGGCGAAAAATGAGAAAACTCACGGCGTCGCAATCGCAAATAGTGGCGAAGCTGCAGCCATTCACACTAGCGGTCAGTGGTGGTGAGGATTCACCGGTAGGCGGATGGGAAAAGACTGCTGGACAGTCAGTCAGTGGTGTCAGAACTCGATAGGAAATCGGAATCGGGTTGAAGCCTTGAATTGAAGGAAATGATTTTGTTTTCAAACATTTTAATTTCTATTGGGGAAAAAGGGTTGAGCTCATGGGCTGGACCTATATATAATAAGTATTGGTCCGAAAAACAAATGGCCCAACACAATTACAAAAAAAAAAGGACGGGGCTGGGCTTATATATAATTAAGTATTGGGCCGAAAAACAAATGGTCCAACTGGCCAACCCAATTTAAAAAAAAAAAGAAAAAAGAAAAGGGCTAGGCAGGGCAGCAACGACCCAATATCATATAAAAAAGAAAGAAACCAGGAGGAAGATGAACCAGAATAGAACGACAGCATAACCAAACTAGCGTCGCGCCCAATCTCCATTTTCTTCCCAAAAACTCTCCTGACGAAGCCCAGCAAGCGTAGCCGCCCCCGATCGGGTGCTGGGTCCGCCACTGCTTAGGTCCACCATTTGTAACTCTTTACAACTCGATTTCATCGGGCACGAGTCCATAAAGTTGATTTCCAGAAAAATCAAGAAAATTTAAGTTCTCCAACCTTCCAATTTCTTTAGGTACCACCCGTAATCCGATTATTTCTCTAGTGCTAGAAGGTTGCTACGACTAGCCAAACTTGAAGGTATACTCCCTTCAAGTTGGTTTTGCCTGTCAAGAAAATTTGTTATCGTCATGATGGATAACCAGGAACCCATGAATCAAAGTGGAAGCGTACTTGAATCAGACATGGTTAATGCAATGAACGAGTTCTACGATTTTAGTCTTCAAGATTAACACGTTGTTCCTTTATTTCTCTCTAATGATGGGAGTCAGAACAGAATGAACAATCACTTGTAATTCGAGGACCGTAACCGTATATATATATATATATATATATATATATATATATATATAAATATAATAATAATAAATATATATATATATATATATATATATACACACACACACACGCACACTTACGACATGTTAATCTAATTCGACCCATCATGAAATTAGGAACATGTCTGATCTTTACATATAAAGCCCACACTTTAATTAGACGCTTTAAAGCCCAAAACACCGAAACCTTATTAGATCACTTTAAACGGGTTTAACTAAAATTAATAGCCTTTGATTTAATACACAATAATTCACATATAAGCCCACATGATCGATAAAAAATCATTACAATCCCCCACTTGGACTATATGTGTTATCGTATAATTGTTCATTAAACATATCCTTACGAGTACTTAGAATTTTGCTATTATTATCGAATGCATTCCCAAATAATCCGGTCTATCAATCATATCAACATAGGATTAAAGTGGCTTTCGCTATTTTTATCGTAACTAAACCTATCAATGGTCACGTATATCGACATAATCGAATGACATGGATCAAGCATGGATGTGTAGCATGAAAATTACTGGTGATGTGATCTTAACATGTCTATTTCCAACTGATCCACCTCAATACCTTAATGAGATCATTTTCAAACAAATTCAAAGATAATAAATAAAAAAAAAACATTATAACCGAACATAACTTTAACCATAAACCATATCCAAAATGATAGTACATGCATCTAATATGAAAATCACAGAAATACAAACTCCCATTGAAACTGGATATCCTTATGAGACATTACACCCATATGAGCAGTGTGCTCTTGAAAGACCTTAGGTATCAATCCCTTAGTAAGCGGATCCGCAACTATGAAGTTTGTCCTGAAATGTTCTATTGACAACTGTCCACTCTGAACTCTTTCTTTAACAGCTAGGAACTTGATCTCTATATGTTTTGACTTCATCAAGCTCATGTTGTTATTGGAATACATCACTGCTGATTTATTGTCATAGAATAACTTGAGTGATATTTCTATATTGTCCATAATATGTGAGCATGTAGTCTCCAACTGATCTGATCTCCTGTATGTGAGCATGTAGTCTTTTATTCTATGTAAATACTACACGATCCGTTTCTCAACTTTCCAATGATCCATTCTCGGGTTACTTAAATATCTCCCTAGCATCCCAACAATGTACGCTATATCCTGACACGTACAAATCGAAGCGTACGAACTTAAGGTATATTTGTGGATCTGTATGTTTTTTTTGTTTGTTCTATAACATCTATAGATATATCATTAATTGTGTTTCTGACATCTTTCATGCTTACCATCAATTACGTAATTATGAAGATGGGTTATTGATGACAAGATTTGTCTTTGACAAGACATTATGGGGACATTACAGTTCCTATTATGGATTATAATTAAGTAATTTGCTAGCATTGTAGTGAACGGAAGAGAAAATTTCGCTTTATTGATATTTACCGCCATGAATCATGTTGGTAAGTTATTTATTATGATATTATTGTAATCTTACTAAAGTGAAAATAAGCTAATGTTTTGTGCATATTATGTTTACCTTATCAATCCAAATAAGTGTTGTTCATATGGGTCAAGTGGGAGAATGTTAAAATACATCCCACATGAACAAGAGTAATATGGACATTATTTTGGACTTAATGAGATAAGGTGGTTATTGGCTTTGAAAAAGGAAATGCACGGTTATTGTGAGAAAGGGGAAGTTATTTTCCTATGTGCCTACTTTTATGGAGAGTAGGATAACTGTTTATTTTTTACTATGTAGGAACTGTCCTCTCTCTACCCACATTTTCATTTTATTAGATTTTCCCATATGTTCTAGTGAAGAGAAGAAAATGGGTGAAGTGAAAGAAATAATTTCTACAAGCTTTCATCAAGAAGGAGATTTCATTATGGTTGATCCAGGTATGTTTCATGAAATATTTACTTCCGCATAAGAGATGAGTACGTGATTTTCATGATAGTTGGAAAATAGTTATAAAAAGTTGATATTATAATATCACAATAATAAATAGTTATAAAAAGTTGGAACTAGCCAAATATCATAATAATACAATAACACACTGAATCGACACGGTTGTTGGAAAATAGTTATAAAAAGTTGATATTTATCAAAGTCTAACCAAATATTTGGAAGGGTCCGCTACTCGAATTTGGTAAGAAACGGGTCGATTATTTTCTAGTCGTCAACTAGATGAATTTGGTACATTTGGACGTGAAAACTATTTTCAAATGAATGAGAAATCAGTGAATGAAATAGGGTTGAAAAACATGATTCTTGAAATAAAGAATTAGAATTTTATATATAAGATCGCCGCTCGAGTGGCGGCGAGCGACAAAGTCTCTGAAATGGGTGCTTGAGCGGGCGGCCAGCCAGCCAGCACCGACGAGCGACAGATCAACATGTGCAGCACTTCGTGAAATAGATTGATTTTTGGATTGTGTCACTTTGTATACACCTCTTCAACCTCTATAAATTGTACCCTTATGTGTAGAAATCATTCACTTCCATTTTTATGCATTCATAGCATATCATATAACATCCCCTGTCAAAATTTTGTATAAAATCATCCTTTGTTTTTTTTTTTTTTTTCATTTGAAGGCATTCAAAAACTCTTTTGGTTAGCAATTTCTTGTATTTTGTAGTGCTTCAATCACTTGAAGATGATCGTTGTATCTTCAGAGACATTTGCCAATCCACTGTCGTACCTTTGTAGGGTAATTGTCTTAAGGATAAAGAGTCAAATTCTTGTCTCGATCTTGTATTTCATCATTTTGGTGTTATTCTATCCAAATTTCCATTCAACTTTTCATTCATTTTTGGGTAGATTTGGTAAGTCATTTACTGCGATAAATAAATCACTCATTTGTGTAATTAAAACAAAATCTTAAGACGAAACTTGTTGAGTGATTTCGTTACTAAATTTATGTTTTAATCGGTTAAATTGAATTTTGTTTACGATTTAACTTTTCTACTCATTGGGTTTTGATCTTGTAATTGGTTGATCTTCTGTTTGTTTAAACAGAAATGACTAATGTTAACAACAACACTAATGTTACTTTGAATGTGGTTACTTCAAATGTGATGATTGCGAATATGGGAGCTTTTGAAGTGGTTCATTTGGTCATGGTTCCTTCTGTTGTGATTTTTTCGGTTGTGAGTTCTCCTCCTATCGTTCATCAAACATTTATTCCACGTGGAGAGAAATCGAAAAAATCTAGTATGGTTGATTTTAAGAGATAAAACAGAAAATGCTATTCTATCTTACAACACTAAAGTTGGTAGAATTTTTAAATGAGAATGCTCCTGCCATACAAGAAGGAAAAACAATATGTCATCATTGATAGCATTTGATGCTTTAAAACATTCAGATTTTCTATGCAAGGATTACATTTTGAATGGTTTGGACAATACGTTATACAATGCATATGGTTCTATGAAATCTGCATGGAACTTTAGGAATCCTTGGAGAAGAAATATAAAACTGAAGATGCTGGAACAAAGAAATTTATTGACGGGAAGTTCTTGGACTACAGGATGATAGATTCCAAGATGGTCATCAATCAAGCACAAGATTTAAAGGTTCTTCTTCATAACATTCATGCCGAGAACGCATCTCTAAGCGAATCCTTTCAAGTGGTTGCAATTATCGAGAAACTTCTACTCATATGGATGGATTTCAAGAAATATCAAGAGCACAAGTGCAAGAAAATAAATATTGAATAACTCATCATCCGATTGAGAATTGAAGAAGACAACAGAATGTCGTACAAGCATATTGGAAGTCATATGGCACAAACAAAAGCTAATGTGGTGGAAACCAATGATAAGAACAAAAAGAGAAAACATTTTGTCTAATCCTTCAAGCAAGGAAATAATAAGCATACAAAGAAGTTCAAGAGAAATTGCTACAACCGTGAAAAGACCGGATATCGCTCAAATGAATGTCACAAACCAAAGAAGCAAGCACAAGCAAATATCACCGAATCTAATGCATTATCTGATGGAATATTAGATATTAACTTTTTAGATGTTGTTTCAAAATGCAACAACATTGGAAATCCAATGGAATAGTGGATATATATAGGTGCTACCCATCACATTTGTGCTGATAAGGGAATGTTCTCATCTTAAACTCCAACTAAGGGTAAGAAATTGTCTATGGAAAACTCTTCAAGTTTGAAAGTTGAAGGACAATGCAAAGTGGTATTGAAAATGACACTGGGCAAGGTGCTCAATCTTAACAATGTACTACATGTGCCGAATATTCATATGAACTTAGTTTCGGGGTTCTTTACTTAGTAAAGATGGCCTCAAACTAGTCTATGTATTGGATAAGTTTATACTTAAAAAAAAAAATATATATGTAGGCAAATGTTATGTAAGTAATGGACTATTCAAGATGAACGTTCTCATCATTGTACCGAATAATTATAAGAATAAAGTATATTCTCGAGTCATCTAATTTATGACAGCATAGATTAAGACATGCAAACTTTAATTTTGTACGCAAGTTAATAAATTTAAGTTTACTACCTAATATACATTTTGATACAAATGGTAAATGTGAGATTATGTAGATGCTAAATTAGCCAAAACGTCATTTCATTCCATTGAAAGAAATGCGACACATTTGAAATTAATTCACAGCGACATATATGACTTAAAATTTGTTCAAACTAAAGGTGATAAAAAGTAGGGATAATTGTAGCAGCGGTACCAAACCATTCATTTAGTAGCAGATTTTGCCTAAACCTTTCATTTGTGCCTCCCACTATACAAAACCTTTTAAAATGTCGCAGCCGAAGTCCAAATGGATGGTTTCTATTAGTTTGATTGTTAGTTGATCAAATAATTGACTAATTTTAAAAGGTTAAAATAGTAACTTTACATTTTTTTAATAATAAAATAACTAAAATCAAATAATTAAAATTAAAAACAAAAAAACCAACTTCTTCTTTTCCATCCACCCCACACATACCAACCCCCACTCCAAAACCATCATCACTACTGCCATCTACTTCATCGCCATTTTCATTCCTAACACCCAACAAGTTTTCTCCCCTCTCTTCTTCCACCTCCTCCCCATTTCATGGAAAAACTCGATAAATTTGAATTGTCAGGAATCTTCCTTTTAAGATAATAATTGACAAGATTTTCATCATTCAGATGGAACCTGAAACCTAGAGGCAATCTGATTGGGGCCATACATTTTCCTTGCTACACCCCACTAGACCACTCACAAAAATCACCTCTTTCTCAATTCAAATTTTGGCCATTTTGGGTTTGCTTTCTGGGTTTTCAACGGGCATCATTGAAGGGTTTGCTTTTTGGGTTTTCATTTGCGGGTCGAGCAATTTGGGGTTTTAAGGGTTTCAATTTTAGTGGGCAAATATCCAAAAGCAATTGACCCAAAAATAGGTCAAATCAATAAAAACCCATTACACTTAAACAATAAAAAGATGCATATCACGCCTCAAATTTGTTGGTGGATGTTGTAATTTGGTTGCTTTTGCTCCTCTCTGGAGTGTCCAACACCAACACCACCACCATGACCCATTTCCCTTTTTCGGTTTCCATATTTACAAAGTATATCTATATCTATAACAATGTATAATTTTTCACTTTTGTATCAACCTGTTTCTTTGACATAACAAACCTTCAAACTTTGCCCTTCTGGTTTGGAGAAGAAGAAGGGTCAAAAGAGAAATGAAATTCAAGGAACGGGAAAAGACATTAATTTTCTTGTGCTGACTAACAATACTAATAGATTGCCCACCACTCACCAAACACAACTGTTGATGGGAATGAAGGTGGCGGTGGAGGAGATGACAGTGGTGGTGATGGTTTTGGGGTGAGGATGGGGTGGGAGTGGGGGTGGATGGAGAAGAAGTTGATTTTTGTCTTTGTTTTTGTTAATTTTAATTATTTGATTTTAGTTATTTTATTATAAAAAAAATGTAAAGTTGTCATTTTAACTATTTAAAATTAGTCAAAATTATTGTCAAAGTCAATTATTTGGTTAACTAACGATCAAACTAACACAAACCATTCACGTGGACTTCAACTGCGACATTTTGAAAGGTTTGGTACCATTGTTGCAATTATCCCTAAAAAGTACTTCATCACATTTATTGATAATTGTACAAGATATTATTATGTATACTTGTTTAAACGCAAATATGAGGTTTTAGAAGTGTTTAAGCACTATAAAAATGAAGTTGAAAACCAACTTAAAAAATTAATAAAAATAATTCGTAGTGATAAATGTGGAGAATATGTTGCACCGTTTGAAGATCCAAAAAGGCACCATCCTCACCTTAATCTAATGGTATTATTGAACACAAAAATCGAATGCTTAAGGAAATGATAAATTTGATGTTGATAAGTTCAGACTTACCTCAAAACATGTGGGAGAAATTATACTATATGCAAATCACATCATAAATAAAATACCACACAAAAGCAAAGTTGAAACCTTTATGAGTTATGAAAATGTCGAAAATCTTCCTACAAATACTTGAAAGTGTGGGGGTGCTTAGCAAAAGTACATATACCTAAACCTAAACAGGTTAGGATTGGACCAAAAACAATAGATTGTATTTTTATTGGATATGCGAATAATAATAGTGCATATCAATTTCTAGTTCATAAAGCAGAAATACTCGATGTACATGAATGTACTATTATCAAATCAAGGAATGTTGCGTTCTTTGAAGGCATATTTCCTTGTAAAGAAAGAGAGTAAGTTCACAAAAACAAACCTAAGACACTGCAAATGGAGATCATCAAGGAGATGGCACAATAAGAGGCTAAAGACCACTAAGACATTTCGCCTGAATTTTCTAACATATTTACTAGAAAATGATCCAAGGACATTTATCGAAACTATGTCCACTCCCAAACCTTATTGGAAAGAAGCTGATACGTGTTAATAATGAAACTAAGTCTATTATGCAAAATCATACTTGAAAATTTGTTGATTTTCCATCAGGAAAAAAACCTTAGGCTACAAATAGATCTTCAAAAAGAAGTTAAAATTAGATAGATTAATTGACAAGTACAAGACCAGATTAGTAACCAAAGGTTATAAACAAAAAACAAAAAAAGGTCATGATTTCTTCGATATATATTCACATGTTACAAGGATCATATCTATTCTAGTATTGACTGTAATTGAAGCATTACATATCTCGAAATACACGAAATGGATGTAAAAATAGCATTTTTTAAATGGTGAATTAGAATATATATATATATATATATATAGTATGAATTAAAACAAGTACCGAAGCAATAGCTGAAAAATTTAACAAAATTATGTTTTCAGATGGCTTTAAAATTAATTAATATGACAAATGTGTCTACATCCGAAGCACACTTAATGAATATGTAAATTGTGTGTTTATACATAGGTGATATGCTAATAATGGATAATAACTTAAAAGTTATTACTACAACCAAGGAAATGTTGATAAAATATTTTGATATGAAAGACATGAGAGTTGTTGATATTATATTAGTGATTAAGATCTCTAAGACAATTGAAGGGATGCCATTGTCTCAATCTCATTATATTGAGGCTATACTTACGAAATTTAAGAGTATGACGATAATCCTATCAAAACACCAGTAGACCTAAATCTACATTTAGCCAAAAATATTTGTGAACTCATATCTCAATTGGAATATTCATGCATTATAGAAAGCTTGATGTATATAACTAAATGCACGCATTCAGATATAGAATATGCAATCAACAAGTTAAGCAGATTTACAAATAATCCAGGTAATGACCATTGGAAGGCATTAATGAGGATTCTTAAATACTTAAAATACACGGTAGATTATGGATTACATTATTCTAAATATCCTACAGTGTTAGAAGAATATACTGATGGAAATGGATATCTGACACTAAGTATTCGAAATCTACAAGTAGTTATGTTTTACCATTGGATGTAGAGACGTATAGGGCTGTAAGCAAAAATCGTCAAACCGAACCGAAACCGCATTTTAGAAATCGTCGGTTTGGTGCCACGTGGACCCGTCAACGAAATGGTTTTGAACCAAACCAAACCGGTCAAAAACGGTTTGGTTTAGGTTTGAGAATTTTAATTGCGGTTTAAAACCAAACCGGACCGGTGAAAAATATATAAAAATAAAAAAAATGATTTTTTTTTTGAAAATTCATCCAAATATGCAAAATTCGATATTTTTGTCATTTGTATGTATTTTTTATCAATTTATAATTTTCTATTACATATATATTATTATTACCAAATAATCCTAATTTATATTTAATAATCTCAAGACTAACATTATCTATCAAAAACATTTTTCTTCTTTAGAATTCAAATTTCAACATTTGCTTCTGAGTCTGCATTTTCAAATGGATGTCAGGTACTTGATTCCTTTAGGAGTTTATTAGGTGTAAGGATGGTTGAGACTTGTATATGTAGAAAGAATTGGTTGCAAATTAAGAATGAACCTATAGTGCTGTGCTAATATTTAGAAGAAGTGAAAACATTTGATGATTCAATGAAAGTTGTGGCTGGTGGTTTATATTTTCTATTACCATATTTTTAAAGATTCTTTTATCTATCTAGTATCCAATACTATGATGATATAACGAATGCATTTGTTTGACAATGGAGACTATGAATCACGTGTGACAACAATTGGTGTTTGAGTATATGTGAGAAACTAAATTCGTACAAAATACAACGGTAAGCTTGTGTAATTGTTATGTTTAGATATTATAAACAATTGATTTATTATTATGGTTGATTATTCTCTCTGTCTAATCAGTAGTTTTGTTTTTCAGATATGATGATCACGAGGTCTTGTTGAACATCATTATATTTTTTCGGCTTTATATTTAATTTAGCAGACTTGTATTGTAATGTTATCGTAACGTCTTAGCCTAAAATGACAAACAAAAAACTATATTTTAGTTTATTGTGATTTCACTTTGATTCAGTTGGTATTTAAATTTATAGTAGATATATTTAGTTTGTTTTAGATTTATTGCTAGTAAGATATAAATATATATTGAATTCAATGAATTCATGTCATAAAAGTAGACGACAAAAAAATATACGCTGAAACCAGCGGTTTAAAACCGGACCAAACTGTTAGGTTTAGGTTTGAGTTTTTTTCAAACCGTTCAAAATGGTTTGGTTTAGGTTTGAGTTTTTCTCAAACCGGTTTAAATGGTTTGGTTTGAAAATTTGTCAAAAACCGCAAAAATCGGACCGCTTACACCCCTAGAGACGTATCCTAAAAATCATTTAAGCAAACTTGCATAGCTCGATCTATGATGAAATCTGAGTTTATTGCTTTAGATAAAACTGAAGAAGAAGCAGAATGTCTTTGTAATTTTCTCAAGGATATTCCATGTTGGGAAAAGCTAGTACTTTATATTCATGTACATTGTGATAGTCAGTTGGCTATAACAAAAGTACACAATAGTATGTATAATGAGAAATCTCGACATATTCGTCAGAGACATAATATCATTAAACAATTAATTTCGAATGGTATAATCTATGTTAACTATGTTAAACTGGAGGAAAACATAGAAGATCCTTTCACGAAAGGATTATCGAGAGATCAAGTGTACCATCTTTTGCGGGAAATGGGCGTAAAGCCAATTGAATAGAATCACCATAATGGTAATCCAAACTTGCTGATTGGAGATCCCAAGATCTTGATTCAATGGGACAACTAAGTTATAAATAATTCGAAATAGCACTTATTCCCATTCCTATAGAACAAAAGTGCTAGATTGTTAATTGTATAAGGATAAGTTATACTCTTCATGATTCCTATATCTTGGAAAAAGACAAGAGAAGTATGATATGATAATATAGGAGATTACCAATGTAAGTATGAAGTTGTAACACTTCTATTAGAATTGAGGCTTAATTTCTCTTAAAACACTTGTGCAATTAAGAGTCGTTCAGGACCAAATGAACACAACCATAAGAACCGAAATTGTTGGAGAAGTTAAGGTGTTGGTATAATTGTTTTGTTTACACTAACGATTGAATAGTTCAAGACATCACATTCACTAATTAGCCTAGTAACTTTGAGTGCATTATACTAAAGAGGTTTTAAAACCAAGTCACCTATCCTGATGCTATAGCTTGTGAAACAAGTTGATTTTTAGGTTGTGCAACACTCTGTGAAACAAGTTGATTTTTAGGTTGTGCCACTTCGTGTACACCTCCTCAATCATTATAAATTGGACCCTTATGTGTAGAAATCATTCACTTCCATTTTTATGAAATCATAGCATATCATATAACATCAAAATCCTTTTCAAAATTCTGCATAAAATCAGCATTTGTTTTTTCTATTGAAGGAGTTCAAAATCACTTTTGGTTCGTCATTTCTCATGATTTGTAGCACTGCAATCACTTGAAGTTGATCGTTGTATCTTGGGAGACGTTTGTCAATTCATTGTTGGCACCTGTGCGAGATAATTTCATCGTAAGGACAAGAGTTCAACTCTTGCCTCGATCTTGCATTTCATTCTTTTGATGTTATTCTGTCCAAATTTCCATTCATTTTCGGGTAGGTTTGGTAAGTTATTTACTGCGATAAAGATATCACTCATTTGTGTATTTAAAACAACATCACATGAAATTGAAAGGTTGGGAAGAAAGACGGAAACAATCTTGAATCTTTTAATCTTTTAGTGGTCCTTGAATTATTTACTTGGATGTCTTCTTCTTCTCTTAAAAGCAACGATGTATGAAATATGGTAGATCTTGGATTGTATCAAAAGGTTTTTCAAAACTCTACAAGAAATATGAAATTTTGTCTCCAAAAGCTTTTTTTCTCTAGTGATTATATTGAATATATGTATAAGAGCCTCCGGTTCAACTTGAATTCTTTCTTATTTATAACATAGGTCCTTCATTTTTAAATCATTACATTTTAATCCACATCCTCCAAAATTGATTTGAATAGATCAGAAACCAGTTTTGAATGTTTGCAGTTTAGTCCTAAAACTTTCTAAATGATGGATTTAGCTCGCGAAACTTGTGAATCTCTTTTGACTGCATCATTAATGCTTCTAATGGATCATATAAAATCTTATTGGTCTTCCGTTGTTCCGAATCAACTCCAATTTAAGGTTCAGAACATCTTTCACATGCCCATTGCATAAAAAAATATTCAAGTTGGCAATTTACCTACAATTAATATATTTAACCTAGGTCCTAAATTATATAGATACCCGCTTAGTTTAGCTAAAATAATGAAGTTCATAAACCCAAATAAGTGTATAAAATAAACTTATCACACATGTCTTAAGTATTAAAACTGTTGACACAATTCAGAAAAGGTTCACAAGTAACACTATTACAATGCTCATTCATTTCTCTCTCAAGTTTGATTGAATTTCATCAGTGAAACCCACTACCTTAATTTGTGATGATTTTCCCTAGGTTTAAGTCTCAACCTCCAGACTTCAACTAGAAAAAATCTCACTTGAATCTAAATCTCGAATTAAGTATCCAAAACTTAACATGACAAAAATAATTCTTATAATTGTTTTGTCACTACTTCAATGCACTTTGATATATATATATATATATATATATATATACTTTTCATTATACTTCTTCTATTTTGGATTCTTTTTGTTGATTTTAAAATGTAGTTTTCACTCTACATTGTAGGTAGCTTTCTTTCTAGGTAAATCGTCTCTAGGGATGTCAATCATGTTCGGCCCGAAAAAAGCTCGAGTCGGCTCAACTTGTGGCTCGTATCCATCAAGCCTCATTTTCAGGAATGGCCCAAGCTTGAGCCGACCCACGTGGCTCGACGAGCCATACCGGGCTGGCTCATGTGATAGGCTATTTTTGGCCTGCGTAATTTTTTGCCCAAAACAAATGAGGAGGGTTGTAACTTTTATAACCTTTGTTTGGTAGGGACTAAAATCAAATTTTTAGTAGATTTTGATAAAAGTTGATGAAATGTATAGTCGAAAAGTTGTGGGTTCCGTAAAATGTGTAGTTAAAATTAATTATTGACTTTGACTTGAAGTTTTAATTGAATTTTAATCCAAACCAAACATGTGTTTAATCTATAATTAGTATAAATTACTCAAAAATTATATTATTAAAAATAATTTAGAATTTTACGAATTAAAAGAATCGAGTTGGCTAGAGCCAAGCCTCGATTTTTTATTCGAGATTTGGCTCGACTCGGCTAGGGCCAAACAAGTTCAAGCCATTTTTTGCACAGGCCGTGCACGAGCCAAGAGTCTTGCTCGTGAGCCAGCTTGGTTCGGCTCGTTTACATTGCCAATCGTCTCCTAAACATTTATATTCATGTTCTTACTGCTATAGACTAGTTTCACAAAAAAAAATGTAGGTAATTTTTTTCTATATACAATTGTGCCTTTGATTTTTTAAGAACAATAATTGAGATCAAACTAGTATCGTATGATTATTACCTAAGTTCCACCTGTTAGCCAACAACACTCCATACAATTTTTCAAATGTTCAAAATTAACACATCTAGATAGCTACTAATATCGGGTCAAGCACTGTCAAACTAATCATTTCAATACGTTAAGTGATTGTTTATCGAATAACAATACAATCAAGTACATGTGGCTATCGAGTCGAGTGGCTCATAGGCTCCACCACTCGCGCCTAAAAAAATCAGTGACCGTTCCGGTCACTGTGTCACTTAATTTTTTTTTTTTCAATTCAATTTTTTTGCTAAATTGATGTTTTAGAGGCGGAACGAGAGGATGAACCTGAATTAGATATGCAAGAGGGAAGAAAAAGGGGAAAAACATACAAAATGTTGGAAGCATTTTAAATTAATTCCAACTGGTCGTGTTGTCGATGGAATTCTCGAATCTAAAGCAGTATGTAAATACTGTCAACAACTATTGGCTTGGCAAAAAGGCATTGGAATCACCCATCTTAATCGTCACTACAAAGCATGTGTGGCCAAACATGGGTTTTTTCCTACTGGTCAAACGCAACTACAAGTTTTTATGATTCTACAAATATTTTGTCTGAAATTTATTATCCCACTAATGGTATGATCCTTGAACGTCTTCATATAATTGTTAGGGTTTTTCATAGATATAAAAATGACCCCAATTTTAGTTCAATTATATATTACATGGAATTAAAGTTTAGAAAATATTGGGAAGACTTGCCTATGTTATTTTCGTTAACATACATCGTGGACTCTCAATATAATTTATCATGTACTAAATTTATAATTGATCAAATTTCAAGAGCTTTGACTTTTAATGTACCTATCACTGATAGAAATTTAGAACAAATTTTATGTGATGTGTATGAATTATATGCTGAACAAATGTGTACAGATATTAATAGGGTACCCTTCGACTCTACACCTACACTTCCCATTGATATACCAGATGACAACATTGAAGTTTTAAATTTATTCGAAGGCATTAACTCATATATATATGATTCAACTGTATCTACAGGTGGTTCCTCTAGTATTAGTAGTAGTTTATCTTCCACCGCATGTGGTTTCTCTAGTACTAGTAGTAGTTTGTCTTCCTCTAGCTCCGGAGTCTGCTTTTAGTGCAGGTAAAATGATTCTCTTTGAGGTCAGGAGCCGACTAAAAGAAGATATTTTTGAAAGCATTAATATGCGTGAAGGATTGACAAGACGGTCATTTTCGACTACAAAATAAATATGCCGAAATTGCATCTCGTCAAGTAAGTGATATTTAATTTAACCATATTCATAAAAAAAAATTAATACCTTTATAGTTTTAAAAAAAAATTATACACATAACAAGTTATTTGTGTACAATTTTTAACTTTGCCTACTCGAACTTGAAGTAATCGGTCTCTAATCCGGATAAAGGAGGAGGATTTATCTTTTTTTTTTTTTAAATGTTTATTTAGAAAAAAATGGTTTTAGAAAATGTATATTTAAAAAAGTTTACAAAATGTATATATATATATTTTAAAAGGTTTAGCAAATGACTAAACCTCCCCAGCTTGCGAGCCGAAGCTCAGCTCGGCCCATGAGCCACGAGTAACGAGCCGAGCATAAAAACAAGCACGAGCTCGTGTCTATACGGGCATAGCCAGCTCGACTCGGCCCATTGTCATCACTACAATCAAGTGCCTCGAACTTGCTCACCATTGTCATGCGTCATTGTTTTCGATGGAGGGGAAGTTTTCAATCACTTATTTTCTATTAAGTACCATGTCCAGTATTTATTTTTCAATTAATATGTTGTCACCTCCATTTTATAGTATTGTTAACAAAGTTCTTTTTCCTGTTTTTGATGTTCTTTTTTTTTTCCTGAAAAGAGAAGACAAATATTGTTGATAAAAATATACAGATGTGTGCAAATAATGAATTTTTTTTTAAAAAATGTCATTTTAATAGTGTAGTTCATTTGTCAAAAATAGTGTACTCATGATACATTTATTGATAGAAAATTAATTTATAAAACCGATAGACATAAGAGAGAAATTATTTCTTGGTCTTTCACATTTTCAGAGAGGGGAACCAAGTTGTAAATGCACTTGGTATCGTGGGTTGGCATCATCGTAGATATCAAGAATATGGATCAGCCGACCTATCACGACATATCAGGACGCTTGTTCAGATTGACAGGTATGGTTTACCTAGTTTTACTTTTATTTTTGCTTTAACTTGTTCTTTTTGTAAGGGAAGTAGTACTCATTTTTTACTGCTTTCCTTTTATTCTTTACTTTCACTATTAGGGAAGTAGTACTTCCTTATTTATTGATTTCATTGATATCATTTGTAATCACGGTATTCCTCCGCCACAAGTGATGACATTTTAATAAAATTTCGGAGGTACTCCTTCCACCATAAATAAATAAATAAATTTTGAAGATAAATAGATGTAATAAAACATAAGCTGTGATTTATTATTTTTAATTAGGGATATTTTGGTATGTTTAGCTATTTATAATGATAAACTTGTAACTGTTTTTATATTTTCTAGTAAAAAATGTTTCATTGTTACCAGTGGCTAAAATATAGTGTGAGAAATGTAAATTTGCAAAATATGATATGCAAATTGTAAATACACTCTAAATGTAAGGTGTATTTTGTAAATCTACCTATATATATATATATATATTATACTAGGTGTAAGCAATGTGCAATACACATTTGCTTAGTTTATATATAATTTTTTTGGTTGAGAATTAAATTTTTATTAATAAAGATGTAATTGTTTTGGTTAATTAAATTACTAATGATGCAATGTTTATGTAATTGATAAATCATAATCAATATTTAGAATGAATGTTAGTGTAAAGACCAAAAAATGTATAAGTTTGTGTTACGTAGTATTATATTATATCAAATTTTGCACTTAATCATGAACATTTTGTACATAATAAAATAGTAGATAACATTACAATACAAAACTAAATAAAGAAATATTTTTTCTTGATTAAGTTCAATATACCTTATCAAATAAATTTTTAGCATTTTTAAACTGATAATCTCCACATCCATTTTTTTTTTAGTATAATTTTTCCTAGTGACTAAAATGCAGTGTTCTAAAATGCATAATACGTGGAGGCCAAACTAACAGATTATCGATTCAAATAATCAATAATCAAACATATAATCATCTATGTTGAAATCAATGAGAATGAAAATAGCGGAAACGTACCTTAATCCATAGAATTCTGATTTTTTGCCTGAATGAGTTGGATCTTCCAATTAATTGGTGATCTCAACTTCATTTTACTCTCTATTGATGGAGATGTAGAGAAACTTCGAGAATTTTAATTGCAAAATTCAGAACTTTAATGGCTCAAAATTAATTAATTTTCAAACTTTAGAGATTGAATTATTAAATCCAAAACTTTAAAGGCCCAATTGGATGAAATTTTAACTTTATGGGCTGAATATTAAAAAAACTCATAACATTAAGGCCCAACTTGAATTAACTTTAACCTTAGGGGGCTGCATTACCAAAACTTTAAACTTTAGGGTTTCAAATTTAAAAACTTAACCCTAATTTAAATTGCAACCAAGGAACTGAATTAATCCAATTTACAACCCATACCCCCGCCTCCCAAAATTCTGAAACCTTAAAAGAAAAAAAAACTTTTCCCCTTCTTTCTCCCTTGGCGGCACCAGGGCCGTGGTTGCCGCTCCAACAAGGATGACAGTGCAAGATAATTCTAAACTTGTAAATAAGTTTAATTTTTCCATTGCTTAAAGAATCCATCTCAACATTAGCAAGTGGAGAGGCTATCTGGGAACATATACTAGGTTGGAAGGCAATTGTTTATTAATGTGGGACAAACTCCAACACCATCTTTGATAATATGGAGGAAGTTTCTTGTTTTCTTCACTCGCTTGCACAGTAACAGAGCCAAAGAGTTTGTCCCACATCGAAATTCTATGAATGAAGCACAACAAATTTTGCCTATAAATAAATGGGCCAACAAGTGTTTCACATGCTTCCTGGGCCTGTCAATTAATGGGCTGAAAGTTGGAAAGCAACCGGTTAAATCGGTCAAAGAACGATTTTTTACCTATTTAATTTAATGGAAACAATTAAATTGACGGAGAAAAAAAAATTTCCTTTAAAAACAACAAGTTCCGTTCAAACAAGAAATTCCGTTTCATAGGCTCTTTATATATAAAATAATCGTCATATCATTAACTTATCTAAACCCCCACATGTTTTCGTAACAAATATATTACATTCAAGTACTTTTTCATTAAAATTTGACATTAAGAAAATTAAATATTAGGGGGCCGTTTAAAATGATTTTTGCTTTTGTTTTTTGTTTATAGAAGAGTTTCTTGAGAAAATTATTTTAATTTTTATTTAAAAACTAATTTCAAAAGAATTTTCTATTTTTAAAGTGCTTTTAGTTAAAGGGTTATCAGACTAGCTTCCTCTAAAAAAAACTTAATTATAAGAAGTATTTTTATAAAATTAGTTAATCGGATCCAAAAGCACTTTTTGAATTTCAAAAACTCCTTTTGATTTCTCAAAAATCATGTTAAACTGTTATTCTGTAATAAAAAGTCTCATTCAATGTTATGACATAATTACCTTTAAGTAATTGGACATCGTAACCAGTTTGGTCAACATGATCACAGTTTTAATTCGAGCCCATCGAGTTCACAATGTGTCCTTCAAATGAATTTGCTGCCTTTATAGATCCTATAGGTACCCAACAATCGTTTTTCATGATAGAACGAATTTCATCTCCTACGAAAGCAGTACAACAATCTGCAGGAGTTCCAACGAACTCAACGAAGTGTTTATCACTTTGAGAACAATATCAGAATGAGAATGAGAGAGTGAGATTCAAAGAAGAGAATAATTGCAATGAAAATGGTGTAATTTTTCTGACAGCGGGGCAGACTATTTATAGAATTGTTCGTGACCATTCGAACAACCCACAAACATTTTTAGAACAGTCGTCACTATTCAGACAGACCCCCAAAACCCGAACAGACAACAAGGTTCGGTTAATAGCTGTTGTTCAGACAATTAATAGACTGTTGTTTCCAAAAAATTACCGAAAATAACCCAATTAAAAAATGTTTTTATTAAGTACTCAAGAATTTGATTAATTACAATTTGATCCAAAATTAAATAATTTTTATCCAAAAAGATAATATAGTACAAGGAGGCACACGAACTGGACTAGGCTCGAGCACGTGTCGAGCCGGCGGTGGCGGTGGCGCATGCGTGTGGGGTTTGGACCGAATTCCATAGGATATAGGCCTCCCCCCTTCTAAAGACTATTGATATCCCTTGGGGCCCAAACCCAATTTTCAAATTTACACTATATAAACTACACCAAAGTTTCGTAACTTTCTTATGTGCGATAAGTGTTTGAGAATTTTTCAATAAATCAAATTCTTCACTAGTTTATAGTTTCAAGTGGGTTACTTTGACATTAAATATTTCATTCAATTCTAAATGGTTTTCAATAAATAAATATATCATGTTGATCACACCGCGGAGTACAATGTGAATATGCTTGGTCCCGTTATAATCGACGTATGGGTCCCGCTCATAATGGGACTTAAAGTTGACCCATTTCAAACCATTTTCCAACAATCCCCCACATGAATAAAATATGTTGGCATTTTTTTCCAAACAACAACATTTGATATGTTTTTCGAAGTAAAACTGAAGAAAATTGCATCATGATAAGTATTCAAGGACTTTGAACTTTCCCTAGTAAAATCTATCTGATATACTTGGCCAATCAGTAGCAAGATGCTTTGAACAGTCAGTCATTAGTGTACTCCTAGACAACAGAAGTCACACAGTTTCCTTCGAACACAATTGGTTCTCACGTTTGTGTCCATTTTGGCCTTGGACACCTTCTAGTTCATGAGTGGTTTTTTAGAGAATTTATCTTCACATAACTCTCTTAGAAGCGGTCTCTTCTCACTCAAATAGGTGTTTTCTATGGAGAGTATTTTGCTATACTTCACTTGAACGGATCAAGATATAAAAATCATTAAAAATGTAACTTATCCTATATCGCGGCAATAAGGCCCTGTCTCATCATAGGAATGGGTAAGAAGAAAAATTTCTCCAGTGCGTACTAAGTTTTTCACTGTTCGATTTTTCCATTGAACCTAGATTTTGGGATCTCCAATCAACTAGGTTGGGTTGCTACCATGAAAACTTTTGATTATTTTATCAGTTTTAATCCCATCCTCTTTTGATGAACTTTCAACTTGCTCTCTTGTTAAGCCTTTAGTTAGCAGATCCACAATATTTTCTTTTGATTTCACATAATTTATAGAGATAATATCAGTAGAGAACAACTATCATCTACGATGTATATGTCGAGATTTACCATTATACATAGCATTTTGTACCCTGCCAATTGCTGATTGACTATCACAATGGATACATATAGCAGACACATGTTTAATCCAGCATGGAATATCTTCTAGAAATTTTCATAGCCATTCGGCTTCTTCTCCAGTTTGTCTAACACAATGAATTCAGATTCCATTGTTGATCTAGCTATACATGTTTGTTTTGAAGATTTTCATGATATTGCAGCACCTCTAAGTGTAAAGGCATATCCACTGGTTGATTTGGTGTCTTTAGTATTTGATATCCAATTTGCATCGCAGTATCCTTCAAGTACTGCTGGATATTTTGAATAATGCAATCCGAAGTTTTTGGTATGTTTTAAGTACCCTAAAAGTCTAACAATTGCCCTCAAGTGCTTAGTGCTCGGATTACTCATATATCGACTTAGCTTACTAATAGAATAAGTAATATCAGGTCGAGTGCAATTCATGACATATTAAATTGCCAATAATTTGAGAATATTCCAATTGAGACTTGCCATCACCAGTGTTAGAAACGAGATGCTTACTGGCGTCCATTGGGGTTTTAATAGGAATTATATCGTATTTCTTGAACTTATCAAGAATTTCCTCAATGTAGTGTGATTGAGATAATATGATTCTATCGGATGTTCTAAAAATTTTAATTCCTAGTATAACATCGGTTATTCTCAAATCCTTCATTTCAAACTTACTTGTCAACATCCTTTTAGTAATTTGAATTATGGTATCATTGTTACCCATAATTAGTATGTCATCTACGTATAAACATATCATGGCATATTCATTTTGAGTACTTTTGACATACACACATTTGTCACACTCGTTGATTTTAAAGCCATTTTACATCATTACCGTGTCAGATTTTTCATGCCATTTCTTAGGAGCCTACTTTAACCCATAAAATGATTTAACAAGTCGACACACTTTCTTTTCTTGTCCTGGGGCCACAAATCCTTCAGATTGCTCCATATAACTTTCTTCATCTAATTTACCATTCAGAAAGATCATTTTAACATCCATTTGATGTATATCCAAGCTATTTAACGATGCTATTGCAATAAGTATATGTATGGAAGTAATTTTTGTTACTGGTGAATACGTATTGAAATAATCAAGACCTTCCTTTTGCTTGTAGCCTTTAGTGACAAGTCTAGCTTTATACTTGTCAATTGATCCATTTGCTTTCATTTTCCTTTTGAAAATCCATTTAGACCCCAATGACTTATTGCCGGAGGGAGGTCTAGTAATTCTCATGTATGAATTTGTAGTATGGATTCAATTTAATTATTAATTGCTTCTTTCCAAAAATGAAGCCTTGGTCGATGACATAGTCTTTTTATAACTTTGAGGTTCATTTTCTAACAAATATGTTAGAAAATAATGCCCAAAGGAGGTTGTCGTCCTAGCCCTCTTACTGCGTCTAGATTCTTCTTCATTTACAATCTCTTCATTCTCACGAAGTCTTTTCAGTGAATTTGATTCACTTTGCAGGTTATAAGGAAAACATTTTTGAAAAATGTAGCATCCATATTCAATAATCGTATTAACATGCACATCGGGTATTTCAAATTTATGTACAATAAATATGTACGCACTACTATGATAGGCATGACCAATAAATACGCAATCAATGGTTTTAGGTCCTATCTTAACCTTTTTAGGTTTAGAAACTGCTACATTGGCCAAACATTCCCATACTTTTAAGTATTTATAGTTAGGTTTGTGACCTTTCTATAATTCATAAGGTATCATGTGCGTTTTTCGATGTGACAATTTATTGAGAATATAATTGGCAGAAAGCAAAGCTTCCTCCCACAAGTTCTTCGGTAATCCAGAACTTATCGACATAGCATTCATCATCTCTTTCAACGTTCGATTTTTGCGTTCAGCATTGCCATTAGATTGATGAGAATAAGGCGCAATAGTTTGATGAATAATTCATGTTCCGAACAGAATTGTTCAAACAGAGAATCATGTTCACCGTATCTATCACTTCTTATTGCCTTAATCTTTTTGCTAAGGTGATTTTCAACCTCTAACTTCTAGTGTTTAAACACTTCAATTGCTTCGTCTTTACTTTTGAGTAAATATACATAGCAATATCAAGTGCAATCATCGATGAAAATGATAAAGTACCTATTACTGCCTCTAATTTGTACAAACTTTAAATCACAAATATCAGTGTGAATTAAATTTAGTGGTTCGGTACTTCTTTCAACAGAACGAAAGGGTAAACGAGCAATTTTTGCTTCTATACATATATCACATTTGTGAATAGGATCTAAATCGTACTTTGATAATAAATCCAATTTGATTAGTTTACACAAAGTATTATAATTTATATGTCCTAATTGTTCGTGCCAAATATTAAATGACTCAAGCAAGTAAGAAGAAGATGTACTTTTATTCATAATAGGAGGTACAACAGTTCTTACACTCAACTTAAAAAGCCCCTCATTTAGGTAGCCCTTTCCTACCAACATATCATTCTTTGTAAATACAAATTTGTCCGAAACAAACACTAATTTAAACTCGTTTTTGCTTAACAGGGAACTAGATACCAAATTCTTTCGAATATCAGGCACATGAAGAATTTCATTTAAAGTGAGCTCATTTCCACTTGTCATTGTCAGCACTATCTTTCCATCTCCTTCAATCTTGGAAAATGAAGAGTTTTTCATGTAGAGTTGTTCATCATTATCCATTGCTTTGTAGGTAGAGAACATCCCGCGGTTTGAGCATATGTGACGAGTGGCTCCAGTATCTACCCATCATTCCTTAGTGTTTCCAACTAAGTTGCATTCAGAAATGATCACTGAAAGACTCATATCTTGTACCTTATTAGAAAGGTTGTCATGTTCTATTACATTGGCCTGATGAGGTTTTCCCTTAGCATTCTTTGGCTTTCGACAGTCCTTAGACCGATGTCCTGCCTTGTCGCAATTGTAACAGTTGCCCTTGAACTTTTTAGGAGTTTTTGAAAAACTAAATTGCCCTTCACCATTGTGCTTCCTCTTTTTGCTAGTATTTAAACCTCATTCCATAATGTTAGCTTTTGATTTCAACGAGTGAGATGCACCATTCCTCTTTTCAGATTTGCGATTGTCTTCTTCTATTCTCAACCGGACAATGATATCTTCAAGTTTCATTTCTTTTCGCTTATGCTTTAAGTAATTCTTAAAGTCCTTCCAGGAAGGTGGCAATTTCTCAATCAGTGCAGCAACCTGAAATGATTTGATTAGTTTCATTCATTCGGCATGAATGTTACTGAGTATGATTTGAAGTTCTTGAACTTAGGATATGACAGTCTTGCTGTCAACCATTTTGTAATCCAAAAAACGACCGACAATGAATTTCTTTGTGCTGGTATCTTTAGTTTTGTACTTGGAGTCCAAAGATTCCCACAGTTCTTTTGCGGACTTTGCATTGCAATATACATTATATAATTTGTTGTCAAGTCCGTTGAGTTCATAATTTCTATGCATCAACGGCAACCAATTTCTCAACTTCAGAATCTTCTCGGTGTATGAAGGCGCATCTTCTTTAAGAAATTTTGACAAACTTAATGTTGTGAGATAAAAAAATATTTTTTATTGTCAACACTTAAAATTTGATCCATTAAATTTCTCTAATTTTTCTCGAGTCGTATTCAGGAGTGTAGTACCATAAGTTGCTATTTCTGAAACACAAACAAAAGATAAACGATAAGGAGTAGAACCAGAATAAATTTACAAAAACTAAAATTCGTTTTAAGATTGTTATTCTGTAATAAAAAATCTCCTTCAATGTTAAGACATAATCACCTTCAAGTAATTGGACAGTGTAACCAGTTTGATCAACATGATCACAGTTTTAATTCGAGCCCACAGAGTTCACGATGTGTCTTTAAAATGAATTTGCTGTCTTCACAGGCGCTAAGGGTATCCATCAATCGTTTCTCAGGATATAACGAATTTCGTCTCCTACGGAAGTAGTACATCAATCTGCAGGAGTTCCAACGAACTCAACGAAGTGTTTATCACTTTGAGAACAATATCAGAATGAGAGTGAGGGAGTGATATTCAAAGTAGAGAATACTTGCAATGAAAATGGTGTAATTTTTCTGGCAGCGGGGCAAGCTTTTTATAGAATTGTTCGGGGCCATTCGAACAACCCACAAACCTTTTCAGAACAGTCGTCCATGTTCAGACATGCCCCCAAAACCCGAACAGACAGCAAGGTTCGGTTAACAGCAGTTGTTCAGACAATTAACAGATTGGTGTTTTCCAAAAAATTACCGAAAATAAGCCAATTAAAAAAATGTTTTCATTAAGTACCCAAGAATTTGATTAATTACAATTTGATCCAAAATTAAATAAATTTTATCCAAATAGATAATATAGTACAAGGACGCACCTGCACATGAACCGGCTCATGCCATGTCGTGTCGAGCTGGTCGAACGACAACACGCGCGTGCGGGATTTGGACTGAATCCTATAGGATCTAGGTCTCTCCCTTCTAAATACTATTGGTACCCCTTGGGGTCAAAACCCAATTCCCAAACTTACACTATATAAACCGTACCAAAGTTTCATAACTTTCCTATGTGGAATAAGTGTTTGAGAATTTTTCAATAAATCAAATTCTTCACTAATTTATAGTTTCAAGTGTGTTACTTTAACATTAAATATTTCATTCAATTCTAAATAGTTTTCAATAAATAAATATATCACGTTGATTATCTCGCGGAGTAAAACATGCATATACTTGGTCCCGTTATAATCAACGTACGGGTCCCACTCATAATGGGACTTAAAGTTGACCAATTTCAAACCATTTTCCGACATGACCCTAAATAAGTTGGAAGTAGACAATGTAAATGGAGCAAATAAATGTTTTTTTTTCCTGTGCAAATCAAGCGGGCTTTAATAAGAAGAATTATTTGCTGAACTATAGAATTCCATTTTCAGCCCAACCCAAAAGTTTAGAGCCCTGCCACAGTTTAATCTAACATGCTTAGATATGTAAACCATATTGAATAATTCTGCTTTGCTAGAACTATTCACTTACAGAAAATATATAGAAAAGTTAATTTCCTAAAATACCCTCTCAAAATGGAATTTGCAACTAAAGCTACTATAAGAATATAGAAACTCCAACCAAGTCCTCAAAAATCTAAAAAAATCATGAGAAGTCTCAAAACTCATAGAACTAACAAAATTTATAAGAAATTAAGATATAAATTGACTTTAAGATTTTATATATCTATAATTAATAATAGATTAAGTCCTTTTAAATTAAGAAATTACATAGAATATACAACTGTTTAAAAATTAGTTTAAAAACTTCCGCTACACACTCTGGTCCAAAATGGTATCAGAGCCTTATTACGAACCTAAAATAATGATAAATATAATAGATGCAGAAAATATAATTGAAGAATTTCTAAAAAAGGTTGAAAAACATAAGAAACCAAGTTATCCTTATTTACCAAAACATAGTACAAATGAAGTTTTGAAGATGTGCACAAAAGATTGAAAAATCTAGAATATAATATACAAATATGAGATGTTTTTTTAGATAAAAATCTTAAAGGAAAGGATAGGATTTTAATTAATCCACCTCAAAATTTCAGGAAAACACAAAAAGATAAAAATAAAGGAAAGGATCATGGGGTAAATCAATATAAGATTACAGAAGTTGAAGAATTAGAACAAAAATTCTTAGAATCTACTGATGAGGAATGTAATGAATACAAAAAACAGTTAGAAAAGTTAACTGAAAAATGGAAAATACAAAAATGAATATTAATCCATCATCTAGCCATAATATAAAAACAGAATTTAGTAGCGATGAAGAATATGACTTTCCTTATGTTACACCAATACCTAATAAGGATTATATTAATCAATATAGAAAAATACAAAAAAGATACATTGAAAATGTGAGAAAACAATCTATAAAAGAAATAAATCCAATAAAATCTTATAATGAACCAATCTACACGACATGAATATGGTTAGATCTTGACTGTGTAGATAAAGATAAAGATAAAGCTATTGAAACATGGATAAAAAGTATAGACTTATCTATACAATTTAACAATTGGGAAACATATACTGCCTTCGGGTTTATAAAACATATATTTAGAGGAATTGTATCTGAATGGTGGAGAAAACTACCAGAAAATATAAAAAGAAGGATAAAATATGAAGAAATTACAACTAAAGCATTAGATAATAGAAATACCTTGAATGAGGAAAATATACAAGAAGTATTAAAAAGGTTTGAAAGAGCTCTAAGAACAGAATTCTTAGGACATAGATTTAGAGTTGATGAAGATACTAGGAAACAAGAAGAATATAATGAAAGAACAATAGCAACGACAAATTTAAAGATATGTGACATGTATGAATTAGGTAGATATACATGTAAATTCAAAGAAATATATTATATGTTGAACCAAGAAAATTATCAAGAAAATAAACCGATACTAAGGTCTTATTTTACACAGTTACCATACCCATGAGAAATTAAGTTATTAAAAGAATATGAAAAAATATTACCTCTTGGAGAAGAAGAAGGAGTAAATTTAAATAGTCTTGGATGTAGAATTGAATTTACAAAAAGAATTATAAGTACCGGTGTAGAGAAGCTTTAGAAAGCAAGAAAGCATATAAGATAAGAAAAATCTCTTTGTGTTGTTACATAGATATAGGTCAAATTGAACAATTTGGATGTTACAAAAAGAAATATAGTCATATAAGAAACATAAAAGAAAATTCAAAAACTACAAGAAGTTTAAGAAAATAAGTTTTAAACCATATAAGAAATATTTTAAAAAAATAAATTGGAATGGAAAGCCCAAACCAAAATATATTAAGAAATGTAGATGTTTCATCTGCAATGAAGAATGACACATTACTCCTCAATGTCCTAAAAAGAAAGATAGACAGAATATAAAAACTCTTAAAATTTATGAAGAATTCCAAAATGATAGTGATTTAGAACCAATCGAATATTTTGAAAATTTAAGTAGTGAATGCAGTAACATTTATGAATTAGATACATCTCCATCAGAAGAAGATTCTGACGAAACAGTATATATGAATCAAGAAATGCAAGAAATAGACCAGGAGATAGAAGTAGAAACAATTGAGGAAGTTGAAGACTCGATAGAAGGTATAAATCAAGAAATCACATTTGATGCTAGAAAGTACAAAGGAATAACAAAAAAGATATTAGATTTACAAGAAAAAGACGTATTCCATCAAGAATTCTTAGGAATATTACCAAGAGTAAATAAAATAATTGTAAGTATGAACTACAAAGAAATATCTATCAACATAAAAGATACAATGGGAAAAGCAAGAATTCCTATAATCACAAAAGAATGGATAAAACAAAAGCTATTCAAAATTCCAGAAAATGTAAGAAGTAAGTTAAAATATATTGAGATATGAGGAATCCAAATCATGGTGAAAGGATTCTTTAGGAAATTTATGGATATACCAATAGAAATATATTGTATGGACAATAGAATCTTACAAGATCCTATTGATACTCTATTATGAACTGTTGTAGAAAATCTAGTCTACCAAAAGATAATATTTACAGTAAAATTAAACTATACGGTATCACTAATTGATGAAAATATTGACCAAAGTTTCAATTTGTATTATAGAATTGGAAACTTAAAAATGTTGCGAGAGTATAAGGCTATTAGTATTAGCATAAAATCAATTTTTTGCTTTTAGTACTAATCATCACAATAATCTAAGAAAGATAACTGATAATATTATCATACATAAAGACTTTGAAGACTTAGCTCAATCTATACCTCCTAGAAAATACCAAGAACATGAAGTTACCATACCAGAACAGATAATGCTTGATTTTCATAAACACGCAAGAGAAATCAATTCTGAATGAAGATTGATAAGGAGAAATAGTGTAAGCCTAGGAGAAAATCTTATTGTAAGATTTCCTTCCAAAAAAAAATTCTAAAATAAGACAACTAAGAAAATTAAGTATTGCTGAATCATCAAGTTCGCAACATTATATCAAAACAAGATATATTAATCAAGAAGGATACAAGAAAAGTCTTCTTGTTCTTATAGATACTGGAGCAGATAAAAGTCATGTAAATGGTAAATTTGTTACCATTTATTAGATTTTGAGTTACCTGAACCATATATATTCAAGGATTATTTGGGAAATAATCTTGAAATAAGAATATATGTAAAATTTCCTTTTATATTTGTAGGAGAGGATCAGAAAGAATATACTAAAGAAATAATTTTATATAAAGATGAATGGTATGGAGTCAATCATTCACATATACTATTAGGAATGAACTTCATTGAGATTTAGTCCTTATAAAATTTGTCAAGGATACATGAAGATAACAATTGATGATAATCCAATCATCATATCAAGAATAGATGAAAATATGAAACCATTGTTATCATGGAAATAGTAATTAGTACTAATCTCATGAGTCCATATATTGAAACTACACTCAATATAAGAAGTTATTGTAAAATTAAATTTCATGCTTATCTAGATACTGGAAGTACAATAAGTTTATGCTTACCAAATGTACTACCATCTGAATACTGAAAATATAATTTAAAGAAGATTGTCACCGCTACAACAGCAGGTGGAAACAATATAATATATAACAAATATGTTACACAAGTACCTTTTCTAATATCTTTTAGAGAAATATTTGTTGATACAATATATATGTCTACTACAATTAGATGTGATATTTTATTAGGACAAAATTTCCTACTAAAATATGCATCATTTACAAAATATATTGATAGATATATGTTTATAACTCCTTGTGCACATAAGATATTTACACCAAAAATAACTAAAGTTGTTAGTATTGCATACAAAAAAATTAATTATCAGAGCTCCTCAACCCAGCGTGGTAGATGTTAGAGTACAGAAAAATTTAAATCAGTTACAGTTTTAAAAATGACAACAGAAAATAAGTTAGAAAAATTGAAAAATGAAATTTCTGAAACATATTCTGAAAATCCATTAGAAAATGGAACACAGATAAGGTAAAGACAAAGATAGAACTAATTAACCCAGACACTATAGTTAGGGTCAAGCCAATGAAATATAGTGTTGAAAACCAAAAAAGAATTTAAGAATCAGATAAAAGAACTACTAGAATCCAAATTAATTAGGCCTAGTAAAAGCCCACATAGCAGCCCTGCCTTTATGGTTAGAAAATATAGTGAGATAAAAAGAGGAAAAGCCAGGATGGTGATACATTATAAGAAATTAAATGAAATTACTAAATTTGATAGATATTACTTGCCTAATAAGGACACCCTTATTAAACAAGTACATAATAAAAAGATATTTTCAAAATTCGATTGTAAGTCGTGTTTTTGGCAAATCGTAATTACAGAAGAAAGTAAACCACTAACTGCATTTAGTACCCCCAGTCCTTTAGGACAATATGCATGAAATGTAATGCCATTTTGGTTAAAAAAAAATGCACCGCGGATATTTCAAAGAAGAGTGGATGAAATAATCAAACCAATTACTCATTTTTGTATTGCTTATGTTGATGATTTACTTATTCATTCAAATGATATAAATGAACATATTGAACATCTTGAGAAATTTTGTTATATTATGAAAAAGCATTATATTACTCTTTCTCAAAAGAAAGCAGAGATAGCCAAAACAGAAATAGAATTTTTGGGATTATTCATAAAAGAAGGAGAATTGCAATTGCAATCTCATATTGGTGAAAAATTTCAAGAATTTCCTAAAAAAAATCAAAGATAAAAAACAGTTACAAAGCTTCCTTGGTATATTAAATTATGCTAAATGATTCATTGAAAATTGTGCCAAGTTAAAAAACTATTTTCTTCCAAAATTAAGGAAAAATGTAATGTGGTCTTGGGAAGAATAAGATTGTGAGAACATAAGGAAAGTAAAAGATGAATTAAATGTTTTGCCTAAACTTGTAATTTCACAAGAAGAAGATTTCTTTATCCTTGAAATCGATGCTTCAGATAATTATTGGGGTGCAGTACTAAAAGTTAAAAAGAATCATAAAAAATATAAATGTGAAAATAATTGTTCTTAACCTGAAATACTTGCAGAATATACATCAGGAACATTCAAGGAAGTTGAAACAAGATATGATACGAACATGAAAGAACTCATTGCTGTAAAGCGAGGAGTACAAAAATATGAAGATTATTTATTGCCAAAAAAGTTCTTAATTGGAACTGATAATACTCAACTTAAAGTATTTTTGAAAAATAATGTTGATCTATCTATTGCCATAGATATATTATTAGGATTCAAATTTGGTTTTCTTATTTTAAATTTGATATTGAACACATAAGAGGAAAAACTAACTTTCTTCATGATTATCTTAGCAGGAATTGAGCTAGAACAACTAAGGACAAAGTTCAAATACTTGAGATAAAAGTTTCCTACTTGGAAACACAAATCCAAAATATAAAAGATAGCCTTCGAGGCAAAGATATAGCCCTTGAGGCAGAAGTAACTTGTACCAAGTCTAGTATCCTTTCACATGGACTTGTGAATACTAGTGTTATTCCTAAGGATAAAGGGAAAGAAAAAAAGGTAATAAGAACCCCTTCACATTGAATACTCAAAACTATTACTAGTAAAGAAGATATGAAAAAACCTATTTAGGATATTCAATATATCAAAATTAGTGAAGGTAGCTCTTCATCAAGCTAAAATTTACCTAAACTAACTATTGCAAATATCGATCCAAAAGATATTGTCAAAATATGCCATGGAGTAAAACTTCCCAAAAAGGATAACTATGAAGAACTTATATTCTTTATCGTTGTTTTTAATATATTATCCGACTGGTATTTTGAGATAAGAAAGTGGATGAAAACATTACACTACGAAAAATACAACAAAATAAATTTTTATCTGGGAGCACCAGCTAACTGGGTAAGAAATTACTTTGAAGTGGGGAATATACTATGTATATATCCTAGCAAAGACCTCGAAGAGATAGCCCAACTCTTGGCAGATGTCATGAAAGCGGTAAAGAGATATACTAAAGTTGTCAAATGTATATATATATATATACATATATATGTATATATACATATACATATGTATATACATACATATATATATGTATATATATACATGTATACATGGAATGGGATTCTGTCCTTAAATATATGCAGTCATCGTTCCATGTTATCAAAATGGGACTTACAAACCAAGATTTTTTACTGACTAATCAAGAAGTTGTTAAAAATAGTTATCAATATATCATTAATATGATGCCCTACAAAAGAGCAAAAGGATATAAAGATATGTTCGAACATGTAACTCAGTTAATCACTGAGAAAGAAAAAATATGGATCTACCATTTGAAGAATATATAATTTATTCCAATGCAAGGATCCCTACAAAGGATGAAGATATGTATCTTCTTGACAATTTACTATCCACTATAATCTCAAATAAAGTTAATGGATCAGAAGATATGTCAAAAGAATTATGAAAAATACTCTGGGATTGCAGTGATTATCATTGCGAACATTGTGTTGTGGAAGATATGAGCCAAGAAGTATCTCTCAACGGTGAAGAATTCCCTGTGGAACTCTTTGATTTGAGGATGAAAAAGTAATGGAGTCAAGATAGTGACCATTTATCACTACTTTAATAAAGCACTTTATTAAAGAAAAAATGTGGTCACTAGAAGACAGAAGATAATGGAGATATATCACAATCCAACTCAAAAGAAAAGCTAGCTAACACTACCTAACAAAAGGTAATGGGAGACACTCGTGAAAATAAGATTGCTTTCACTACCCAACAAAGGATAGTGGAAGGAAAAGATAATATTCCTTATTACTGAAAGAAGAGCAGAAGACCTCTATAAAAGGAGGAAATGTATGCAGAAGAGAAGCATTGAAACCTGGAGAAAGCACATCTCAAACTCTCCCAGAAATATACTTTTTTGTAATCTGTATATACCACTTGTATTCAGAATAACTATTATCCAGTTTCGAAGATAAAAAAGCTTGTAAGAAGATAATCACTTATGGAGTTCTAAACTTCATAAGGTGAGTATCAAAGGTATGTAAATATAGTATGTAAGCATGTACTATTTCGATTTATGAATATTAAGATGAAGTTTGTTATGTTCAACAAAGCTTTCATAAAAGAATTTCGTTAAGTTTCTGATGATTCCTCGGCAGTACAGGTAGAAATTTTAAACGATTTTTAAAACATTGGTTTTGAATGGATGTTAGTCATGCCAAAGTACCCGTCTTTTTTATAAATGTTTTAGGGGAAAATGCCAGATTTCTAACAAAAATGTAGCACCTTGAGTGTGAGTTTATCTTTTAAAATTTCGTCCTAAGTAAGAATTTAATTCTGAAAAGAGTTTGAATAGAGGTGAAAACAGAGACTCTGAATATTGTGAGAGAGCGTCTGTGGCAACACGGCTAGTTCTCTAGAGTGAGAAATGCAATTTTAATTGAAAAATCTTTTGCGGAAGTAATTGTGGACCCAAATGATTTCGAAACATTTTAAATATTTACCCGATTCAGAAGATTGATTAAGTACATGCAAAGCAACTATAACATACTAGAGGGAAAAGCCTAATTATTTCCATTGATTACTGTACGTTATTTATATGCTTTTACATGCTTATGATTTAATTACTATTGATCTTTATGAATATTTCACAAGTATCTACATCTGATAATAATTGTCTTAAATTATACTTAGATAAAGTAGATATTTCATTTTTATTAAGAGTAGTTAAAAAAATTTGAAGAAATATTTCCTATTGGCCAAAAAAAACTCAAAAAAAAATATCTTGATATAGATCATGTTGTAAATATAATATATGATTTGATCATGTAGAAACTCATAAAGAATTAAAAAAGATAGGAGATATCATGACTGTATACGAAAATATAGAAGAAGAAGTTTTAGAAGGAATTGTTCTTGGATATATAACTAGAGAATATCAACCCAGAGCCTTTAAAAAATTGACAAAATACAGAGAATATTTATGACAAATTGAAAAATTTAAAAAGATATCGTATAAATAGTGGTCCTGATTAATTTTATAAATTACGAGGAAAGAGAAGATTTTGAAAGATTTATAGAGATCCAATATAATATCATTGAATTAAGATCTAGAGAAGTTAAGATACTTCTTGAGAAGAAAATCAAGAAAAGTTCTCAAATCAAGAAAAGTAGGAAAATATTGTAAAAACTATAAGGTATCACCAATATGAGCAACAACAATACTTAATTTGGTTACAATAAAATAATAAACTAAGATTCCCAAGATTAGTTCTAAGAAGCTACGATCCAAATGGAAGGATTGTGGGAAATAACCCTGAACGACCTAACAACTAAAAATACAGGACATGTCTTGCAATATATTTCATTAAGGGCAAAATAGTATTTTAATAATATAGACTATTATTGTTGACTAGTCAAAATTCCCTATTAAGAGTATTCGGTAAAAGATTAGGTAAACAATTAGGTACATGTAACATTGTCCAACCATATTTTCTATCATGTGAATAAATGTGCTATTTATTTATTTACTTTGAGGGTTTGTTTCGACATGTAATAAGATTCCCCATCATAAATTAAGGTTTCAACAATATAAATGGTACGGGAATGTTATGTACTCTTGGCTCGAAGAGCTTTTATTTTTAAGGGTGATATAATCTCAATACAACATATCAAAAGTAATAATGACAACTAATAGTTAAGAATCTTGTTATTTTAAACCTTTTCATAAAATTAGTAAAACTGAATGAAGTAATAATACATATATTTGAAAAAGTATTTATTCTACTCCGATAAATTTATTAGTAACTTTTTAGGAGGAATTGTATTCTTTTTTTATTAATGTTGAACAAAACAAGTTATATTTCCATTAAATCATAACCCGTCACTCGACCCTCTAATGTCCAAATTTAGGACGTTAGATTTTGTTTCACAACTTCCGCTACGTCTAGAAATTTGAAGTGGGCATGTTTTCATGAAATCCACGTGTTGATTTAATAGAAATTTAGACATTTCACATCATGGAGGACATTGTGCAAATATAATAATTAGTTGAGGATCAACTTGTTATTCTTTAAAGCTCATGATTAATTTGCTACTCGGATAATAGTTTGAGGATCAATCGTTATATTTTTAGACTTTAAAAACTTTGACAATAGGATATAAATGAGTATTTTCGATCAGATTTTGTTACAAATGCTTTTTTGAAATCATAGGTCCATATTTACCAAAGTTTAGATAAGTCAAGCTCATATAATTATAGATAATTAAGAACTAATATTTTGTTAATTATTGAAAAATCAAGTTTATAGATCTAAATCATTTCTTTAGTTGTAATGATTTCTTTAAGGTAATTACACCCAACACATTCATATGCCTAACTAAAACAAGCACCTCAAGCCCCCACTGGCATGGCGCAGAAGAATTCTATACGGAACATTGAAGGTTCGAATCCCTACGACAGTTAGAAGACAACATCTATGTTGGAAGGCAGAAGTCTATAGGGAGGAGAACCGTCGAATGTCCGGTCCAAATGTGATTAACCCGGGTGGTGAACCAAGGTGGAAGGCCGTTGCTCATCAAGATTAGTTGGGTGAAACTTGGACACCTGAGTCGTCCAAAAAAAAAAAAAAAAAAGATTTAGTTGGAGATTTAGGATCTACTATGCAACCGTAGATTGTGTTACCATGTGTTTTCTTTTATTTAAAAATAATATTGTACACAGGTAATATATTGTGTTAACATATGCTATATTTTATTAAAAATCAACGTCCTACAGTAGCATGTTATGTTACCTTACTACTTTTTATTAAATATTCGGCATTTTACACAGGTAACCTATTATGTTACTTTCTAATATAAAATTAGCATTTCACGTAGATAACATGTTGTATTATCTATCATATGCTATATGTTATTTTTTTAAAATTCGTACTAGTAACATGTTGTGTTACCTTACATCAAGCAATCCATATGAAGATCAACTTGTTATTCGTTAAAGTTCGCGATTAATTTTCTACTTGGGCAATAGTTTGAGGATCATAGCTATAATCTTCTTTATATTTCTAGACTACAAAATATTGAATAATGTTATTTATCATTGTTTACATGACAATTTATGTGAAATAATGAAATTGAACAATTCAATTTTTATGAAAGGGAGGAGAGGAGAGAGAGAGAGAGCGATAGTGTATGTGTGAAGGATAATGTATTATCAAATCACCGATATTTTATCATTATGATGATAAATATATTACCCAAAAACTTTGATATTGGGGGCATGATCCAGATTTTGTCGCAAATGCTCGTTTTAAAAACGTGAGTTACGAAAATTAATTTGATAAGTAACACAATGTCTTATACTTGGTAGCACAACAAAAAATCCAAGACAACTTTTAGAAATGTTATAGGTTGATATTTACCAAAGTATAGATAAGTCAAGCTCAAATAATTATAGCCAATTAGAATTTAAACTTTCATTAATTATTGAAGAATCAATTTAGTGTAATGCTCATTATAGATATAAATCATTTTCCTTATGGTAAATGTCCCCAACATAATCATAGGCCAGCAAACAAGTAACTCAAAGATTTTTGTTGGAGATCTAAAATAAATTAATGTAAGAACATCTTCAATATATTTTATGAATTTTTATCCAAGTAGTATGCAAATTAAAAGACTTCTAATGCGGTAGTGATATCTAAAGAATAGACAATTAATGTTGTTTAAGTGTCTTAAAATAAAAATAAAACAATATGATGATATAAAATTTGCATATCAAATATAAATTTTATTGAGTTCACAAGTCTAACAGAAATTTTAGACAATTTTTTTTTTTTTTTTTCCCTTTATTACTGCAACTTGACAGAGTCTATGTCAAATTTTATTGAATAATTTTTTGGGAAAATTGTAGTTATGGTACCGAACCTTTCATTTTTACGTAAATTTGACCCAAACCTTTACTTTTGTTGTACCCAAGGTACCAAACCTTTCAAAAACTTGCACTCAGAGTTCAAATTAATAGAAACTGTTAGTTTGACTATTAGTTGACCAAAAATCAAAGGTGACCAATTGTTAACTAATTTTTAAAGGGGCAAATGGATAATTTTACATTTTCCATATAAAAAAATTTAAAAATAAAAGAATAAAAAAAACAATCATTTTCTCCCCTCACCTCGATACCCCCCACCAAAACCAAAAAAACTATTTAGTATCTACTGATAAAATAAAAAATCGGGATCTCGCCGACTTCCTCATCATCGCCGAAGCTTCACTGGAATCCCGCCGGACGCTAATTCCCTATTTGCTGATAAAATTGAATGGCCCAAAAGTAACTCATTTTCCTCACTAAACATTATTCATCTTATTAGACACTCCTAGAAAAAATATATTAATAGAAAATCTTTTTTCGGAATCAGATTTTTTACTAGCTCAGTAGCTTTGATGAAGTATCTAATGCCTTCATGTCTGCCCTCCTTTGGTCTCGATTCTATGACTTACCTTCATCTTTGTGATGATGGTCAAGTGGGAGTTTCATATGGCATTTTTGTTCATTCCGCATATACTAAATCAACATAAGGCTTTCATAGTACCATATAAATTTAATTTTACAAAAGTAGGAGTTTCTCCTCTGGAGACTTGTATTTTTAACTCTTCAAATCAGATAGACATAACCCATGGATGCCTAATTTTAATTGAAATTGCTAGCATGAGTATTATTAAGGTAGTAATGCACTCATTATTAAAAATAAAGTATAGTTCGTATCCTTAACTTTGCTCCATCCACTCCCTTATCCGCCCCCTAAAACCTCCGGTCACCACCTCCACCGCCATCCACCGTCAGTTTTCATCCATCTCCAAAAAACCATTGATAAAAGCTGGGAGAGAAAATAAAAGCCCTTCTATGCCCATCGATAAAAACCCATCAAATTCCTAGTTCATTTACTTGTGCTAATGCTCAATCTATAGTGGCGGTGACCGAAGGTTTTGTTCGTTTACTTGTGCAAACTGGTTTTTGGTGGGGGATTTCAGGATGGGTGGAGAAGATGATGAGTTTTTTATTCTTTTATTTTAATTTTTATATGGAAAGTGTAAAGTTACATATTTGACCTTTAAAAATTAATCAACAATTAGTCAGACATTTGATTTTTTGTCAACTAACAGTCAAGATAACAATTTTTGTCAATTTGGACTCTGAGTGCAAGTTTTTGAAAGGTTAGGTACCTACAAAAAAAATGTTTGGGTCAAGTCTGTATAAAAGTGAAAAGTTTGATACCGTAGCTGCAATTTTTCCTAATTTTTTTTTCTAAAATATGATCATTTTACTAACGTGACAATTCTTTTTAACAATCTACTAAAACATTAGATATATTTTGAGTAAATCATGATTAAACTTTTGGTAAATGTGAGGTTGAATGTTCATGTGAAAGTCATAATTATGGCCTAGAAAATGAACAAAATATTGATTCTTAATCTTAGTGTGACAGCTGCAATAGAACATGCATGTGAGTAATATATTAAGTTTGGGCCCCATTGTCAACAAGGGAAAATGAAATGCCTCACACACCTTGTGGCCCAATCTCACATGCAGGCTTGTGTCATATTATGCTCTTATTTGATTTGTCAAAAAAAAAATTCACATTTTTAGTTACAATTAAATGTTGATTAAACAAGCAAGGGCTAATTCTTTGGACACCATTAGGGACACATTTACATAGGTTCATACATATCATAAAACACTTTCTTAAAATATGAATAGTTTTGGATGTTGCTTCAAAATGGATGGAATATAACGACTATTTTTAAATTTCATATTGCTCGTGAATCATGAAAGGTCTACATCGTGAGTTTATAAGCACGTTGAATAAAATCCCTGATTTATACTCGGTGAAACCATCTAGCTGGTACATGACTCTTGAAAAGTTTACTTAGAATTTATAAACGCATTGAGTATAAACCCCGTGTTCTATGTGCTCCTTGTAAAAAGTACTGAAATTGAGAGGGTAAAAACTAATACACCATGTGAAATATCATGATGCTAAATTGGATCATTACAAAAGCAGTTGACATCATTTATCTACTTTATGAAGATAATCCATTTGTTGGTAATGTAATAAACGCTCATCACTTAGATAATCTTTATGCTCAGCACATGCAGTAATAATCACAACAAAAGACCAATTCGACAAAGTAAAAACTCACACATCAAGTATGTCTTTGTTCAAAAAGCACAATAATTTATTCAACCAAAAGACAAAGCAAAAAAAGTAAAAGCTAATAATACCAACCAGTACAAAAATAATTTCTTTTCCGTGACACAAGTTTTTGACATTCACACTATAGCTTGTATGACTCAAGAAAGCTAAAGAAAAAAAGGGGAAGAAACATTCTTTTTCTATGAAAACAAAAGCCAACATAATATGTAGATGGGGATAATGACCGGAACATCTTGACATTTTGATAAAATAAGAGGGGAAAAAAGACGGGTTTGTACAACGCTTCTGCACCTGCTCCCGGAATAGCATTGCTTTCTTTCGACTGAAGCAGGCCGAGGTTGAGCAACAATGGTGACAGTAGAGTGAAGATCAATGGACCGGGATGAATTGGACATGTGTAAAAATTGTACACTTGCCAATGTAAAGTAAACAGACAGACGACCGACGAACAATGGACGTAACATGAAATAGGTAGTTCTTTGTAGTGGTAAATGGAATCTAACAGGAAATTGAAAATGAAAAGGACGCCTTGTAGTCTTTATGTAATAATAACTGACTATTAGCATTGGCGACCCCGGCGGCAACCAAGGGAACCGGCACCAGAAGTAATAGATGCAACCATGGAGGAAGACTTGGCACCTAAGCTTGAAGCTCTAGCATAATTGGCGGAAGCTCCAGCACCAGATGGAGTGAAATAAGCCCCGTTAAGCATCAGGTCGCCCTCCGACCTCCAGTTCCAACCTTTCCATTGGCTTTCAGCTGTCTCGACTCGTTTTGTCACCTATCAAAACAAAATCATCCAACATTTAGACAAGAATGACGTTTAAATCTCATCTCGAACGATTGGTAATTGTTTACGAAGCGATGCGACTTTTTGGTACCTCTTTTGCAAAAGGATTGGCCGGGGCAAGATATCTGTTTCCTTGGCTGTTGATTGTGGGATTTCCACTTCCACCGATGGCATACATCTCCCAGTGAGTATAGTCATTGTTCACGACATGGAAGTATCCATGCCTGCATCTGCATTATTTGTACAATGTTTTCCTATCAGATTACGTATCTAAGTTCCAAAAAGTCGATGTTAAGGTCTTGATTTTTAGTGTTCCACGTAAAATAGAAATTGGATTTTCCTCTACAAGATAGAGGATTATGCAAAGAGGCCTAAAATACAGCCATTTAGCATGAAATTTCAAGTATGACTTACCTTGGCATTCTCTGAATGAGATCTGCTCCAAAGTGGTTGTAGGCAATGGTCACTTGCATTTGCTTGTCTCTCACATAAGAATCACTGTGTCCCAACAGCATAACCTGTTTACATAAGCAAACAAAATCGCTTGTATAAGTACCGGTAATTGGATGTTACGGAAAATAGTGAAGACGGGGACATTTCAAAGCAAACGGACCTCATTGTGATGGGCAAAATGGTTGTTGGAAATGGTGATGGCTGTGGAGCCCATGACAGCATCAACAAGGCCATCGGCACAATGAGAAAGCGAATTGTGATCAACCCAGATATGGCTCGATCCAAAGATAGAAATGGCATCACCGTCAGCCATGGTCCTCCAACCATAATGTGATGGCGAGCTCCTCACCAAGGCATTTCCCGTCGGTTTACAATCATGGATGTGCAAACCATGAATAATAACATTATTAACAAATTGAATGGTAATGCACCCTCCATTGGCAATATGTACGTTGGTTCCACGGGCATCAATGGTTTTAAAACTGTTCATGATGAGTTCCTGCTTCAATGTTATAACCATGTCACGTTTGAAGACAATCCAGAGAGGCTTGTCCTGGATAACAGCATGACGTAAAGTGCCAGGTGTTGGGTTAACAGGGTCATCATCCCGATGATCAGTGACAACATAAAATCGGCCATCTCGACCTCCAATGGCATTGCGCCCAAAACCAATTCCACAGTCAGCAAGGCGTTTGCGGTTCTTGTGCCAATTGGGGTCACAACGCCAGCAATCATCAATAGGGTTACCGGTTCCACAGGAGAAGAATCCAAGTTTTCTCCTCTCAGTGCTGTTCCGAGTTGCCCTGTAATTCACAAGACAGGTCCAAGTCTTCAAATTACTTAAATAAAATACCCTTTGACAACATCGTAGTTGCATGAAAAATATAGTCAGGCTGTCAGGATAAAAAAGTCATCCATTGCAACTGTATCTGTCGGTGGCGCAAAAGCAAAGACTGACTCTGGTCTACTTGAAGATACTGAAAACAAATACATATTGTCGTACTATATGGGCAATTCGGCCTTTTCCACATAAGATGGATTTATTTGCTAGGTTCATTATTGGTATGTAAAGGCAGCAAAAAAATATTGAAGGCACTTTATCTTTCTTTGACCCCATATGAGTGATACTGCCAAGGAAAAGGATAGGATAAGAATGCAACATTTTATATATACGCAGGCCTACTGCATTCCACCATGAACAACTTAGAATTCCAATATTTTGATATTTTTCTTGTATAAACATGCAATGCATGCCCTCACCATCAGCACTTAACCCAACTCCGACCGACGATAACTTGGAGAATGCACGTATGTGGACCAATGTGACAAAGAATAAAGGGGGATTTTGACATAAGCATTAGAGTAGTCATGCGTTTTATGGACAACACCAAGTTTAAATTGCATCGTAAAGGTATTACGACGAAATTTGTATACATTGTGAACTACTTCACCTAAAATTTGGTAAAATCAGATATATATGAAGGAATTATATAGTGCAAGGCGCGGATATATAGTTGCAGTAGCAAGTGGATGAAATGAAACACTAAACTAACGCACATAAAAGTTCATAAATTTTGCAAAACAGAGTGAGATTCTGAGGTTGAATTTTGCTTATTCTAGAATATAAAGCTATAAATTTGTAATAAAAAAGAAACCCATATTGCTACATTCATCATACAATCTGACAGATGAATTAAAAGAACCCACCCACCTCACCCCTCCCGGGGGTGTCAAAATCAATTCAAGGACCAAAATAAGCGTTGTAGCAATAACTGCTACTAAAACTCACAGTGCCCATTAATGCACGAAACGGCAATAATCAAGAATTCTAAAACGGAGAAGAAGAGAGAAATTACATTTCAACCATTCTTGCAACCTCTTCTGGGTCATCCACTGCATGTTCATTCAAAGCCTCCTCTTCAAGTTCTCCCAACCTGAGCCAAATCACATTACATCACCCATCAATATTTATCACACACACTCTCTCTCTCTCTCTCTCTCTCTCTCTCTCTCTCTCTCTCTCTCGCTGTACATATATATATCATTTTCAAGAACTTTTTAGGACACATTGATCCAAGAGTTTTGACTAACAATTCACCATTTAGGCCAGACGAAAAAACTCTAGCTCATTCTGCAGGGAACTCATTTGCGGTAAAAAGCAAAAGCCCATTTGAGGTCAAAGAAATTTCACATGGGGTGTCAGCTACCGAAGTGGCGCAGTGCCGTATATACATACACATTGCCATAGACATACAAAGCAAGATCCAACAGATAACAGCTTTTTGAGGGTGGCATATTGTAATTACCACAATACCCGTAGTACTTCCTTTAATAATATGGTTCGGTATGGAATAAACTACATTTTGTAACGTTAAATGTGGAAAATGGAAAGAGCCAATAAAAATTGTTTGTTTACAGAGGAATCCGCTCATTAACTGAATAAACGGATGAGATCCAATGGGACTAATAGATCTGGCGGTTGGTATTGATTCTTTTAGGTTAGAAACATAGGATTGGGTGGGACTCGAAAGAGATCAGACGGTGAAAATTTGATGTGCGCTGAAGAGGGAAAAATAAACGGTGAAAGAGAAATGTGATACTCCGATGACGTTTGCGGCGAAGATTAGGCATTACCGAGTAAAAAATTTGTGAAAATCAACCGAGTTAAAATGCTGAGTTACACACCTTGCCGCCATTGTTGAGTTGTTGGAGCTCTGCATTTTCTCTTTTTCCACAACACTGAAAAATAAACGTAAATTATCTCTGTAAATAAAAAGATTCTTCTCAAATCATGAGAATGAAAGCACAAGAAATGATGAAAAGAATTACGAATTCCTTTTAGAATTCAAGTTAAAAAAGTACAAATGCAGGTGAATTTTGACGTAAAAGAAAAAGTTCCGAAAAACAACAACGCTATATGAACTATGGAGACGGGAGAAAATGAGAGAATTAATAAACAGGAAACTATATTTTTTCTGAAATTTTCCAATTAAAGCTTTGCTTCAAAAGCAAAAACTCGCAATTTAGAGAAGGATTTGGGTAATGCATTCTAAAAACAGGAACAAACCTCGATTTTGCGGCTTCATCTTCGTTCACTACAGCAACAACGCCAACGAACAGCAGCAAAAGCAGAAAAGAACAGAGAGGCACCCATTTCTTCGAGACCGCCATTTCTATTTCTTCAGAACTCTCAGTCTCCCTCAATAGATGTATTATGTATATATATATCTAATCTTCTCTCTCTGTATCAGTATATATATAGCTGAAATTTCATAGAGAGAGGGAAAAACAGAGGGAGTTGAGTGACGAAGCACTACGGCCAATATAACGGCCAGATTTATAGAGTGAAAAATCGTTAGACTTGACGGTCGTTAACTAACTGGTAATTTTATGAAGTAAAAAAGTTGTATACCTTAACGTAATTATTACACTTAACTAACTGCTTCTAACCGCTCACTTTTTAATTTTATCCACTGGGCATGTCTCTATCACGTGCCACCGTCGGTCAGTCACGTGAGATACCTCTGCTTTTCTTTAGGGTTTTTGTTTGATTATTGACATCTCACCAAAAAAAAAAAAAAAAAAAATAATAATAATAATAATAATAAAAATGGAAGTAAAATAAGGAGCAATTTTTAGAAAACCTTGTTGTGGATTTATTCATTGTGTTTCTAGTAATGTTTTTCTCACAATTTTAGATTTTTTTATCTACAAGTGTAAATTTTAAGGAAACAAAGAGCGTGTTTGAACTTGAATCCCCTTTTTTTGTTCAAAATACATTTTGAAATAGTACTTTAATAGAGAATAAGTGGTTAAAAAGCGATAAGTTTTGGATTTGTATGTAATATTAATATATTGAAAAATGCATGATTAAAAATAAGAGAGAAAATTATATTTTTGAAATAATGAGGATCAGATAAGTGTTAAATTTCATGCTTGATTATGGTAAGATTCATTTCGAGCTATGAAAATATTCGCTCGTCAAGAAAGTCCAAATATCTCTAGGCATTTTTTTAATTCAACAAAATCACCCTTGAAAACTTTTTTCCATATCGTGTAGACTCGTTACTAATCATACTAAATCATTATTGTTAACCAGTGTCCAGTAGAAGTGTTCAATGATTCATAGTCGAATTTGTTGATGAGCGGAATTGGTACTTTCAACCGTTGAAAATAATGGGACGACTAGTTAACACTTATTAGTAAATTAATGTTTGTGAAATATCGAAATTGGTGGGATGATGCATTTAAGGATTCATTGTATTCTGATAAGAGTCACCTAATGGGTATTTATATGTGTGGATAAAGCGAAAGAGTCGCTCTTTATAAGGAGCTATGAATAGGAATCATCATATATAAAATTCGAGAATAAGAAAGAAAAAAAAAAAAAAAAACATGTTTTCTATTAATTAGTCGATCGCTACCAGCCCATATGCAAACTTAAAAAAATAATAATAAAAATACATTACATAAATAAGGCATTACACAATACAATTTCAAATTTATGAAATTAGTTTTATTATTTCAAAAATCAGATATTAATTGAATTTTATTTATTGAATAACTAATTTAATATATTTTATTAATTTAATATATTAAAGTTATAATATTATATAATTTAAGTCACAATTACAGACGTCATAATAAAACATTACAAATTTTTTAGGTCACGACTTATTTTTCAATCATAAATTATCAAAATTAAATTAATTAATTGGACTCGTATTATTTCTCGATCACATATCACAAATTTTATAAGTCACAATTTATTTCATGGTCACAAAATATCAAATTAATTGGTCACAATTATTTTTATTTCACAAAGTATCACATTATTAGTCATGACTTAACAAACTGTTATTCGATTATAAATGTAATCACAATGTTATAATTTTTTAGGCTAGATGCTATTTATTGGTCACAAATTATTTATTTCATTAGTTAAACATTATTTATTAATCACACATTAACCAATTGGTCACAATCAACCAAATAATTTAGAACCACGACCACCACCATTTATGACCTCCACCTCACTACTGCCTCCAGCAGCACCAATAACTACACTATCGCTACCAACACCAACATCACCAAAACTACCAGCACCACCTTGCGACAATCGGTAAACCACCCGCTCAAATTAAGTAAATTTCTTTATATTTAATTTTTAATAAAGAAGAAAACTTAAATATTTATTTATTCATAAATTAATATAATTATAAGTATATTATTGAAATGAGTCTAACATAAATGTGAAATCATGTATTTTTTTGTTGTATTTTGGTCAAAATTTTCAATTTTTTTAAAATGACATATTGTTAAAGATCTTTCGGACTTGTGTCATAAAGTTCTCTCGGTGTTTTAAAGAAGCGTAATGTGTGGCGATGTGTGGATGCCAAGTTTCAATCGATACACTCCTAGGCAAGGAATGGGGTAAAAAGACGTTTTTTTTATTTTAATACTATTTTAAAATTTTAATCAATTTAAAAATCATTTAATAATACGTACAAATTATAGTACAAAATCCAGTTTTAAGAGCCTAACAAAATAATTATATTTTCAAAAAATAAACAAGATATATTATAATAGTACTAATTGAAATATTTGAAAAGTTTTTAATTTTTATTAATTAGTAAAAGATAGATATGATTAATTAATTTAATAAAATATAAATAACTATTTATACAATAGTACAAATGTACAATACATTACAGTCAAAACAAAAATACAATATGCTACAGCAAAATCAAAGTGATTCCCATTTTACATTGAAAGTTTACAATAAAATCATTGGAGATACCCTCTATAAACCAGTGGATCCATAAGGGAGTGAGTAACTTTTTGGGCCATTGAATTTATTGGCCTAAAAGTTAAAAAGGATTATAATTATTAATTTTCGGGCCTTTCAATTGAATTGAGTTGAAAATTTTATGTAGTGTAAAGAAATAATAAAAAAATAGAAATAACAATGCACGCCAAGGCATACCTATGCGAGCATAGGTGTGCCTTAAAGCAATCAATACTTCTGTTGATCACTAAATTAGTGCACAAGTCTTAGGCATGACCTTTTTGCCACACCTCGCGTTTTGACGTGTCAAAGAGTGCTATCTAGAACCGTGAGTAAAACTATGAAGATTTAGAAAGAAATCTTAGGATTGACATTAGACTTGCTCGAGTAGCAAACCCACTTTTTCACAAGTGCCACGAGTTTATAATATTCTTCGTCGTGTGAGATGACGATTTATGTGTGACCTGTGATCCACGCCTCTACTTATTCAATATATGTTTGGAAGTCTTCGACCGAACGAATATTTTACATAGAGGCACTTAATAACATGCCATTTGATCTTGTGTGGTGTAGAACATCTCTTATAATAGGAGTCATTGAAACTTTTTTAAATTTCACTAACCATAACATCTTGTTCTAACTAGACCACTACATGTATGTCTTCGATTACTTGTGTCATTTACAAAAGTACATTTTAAGAACTTTACCTCCGTAAGTCCGTAACGGAGAGGTGGGGTCGTAGTACGATAATTCCCAATGGTCAACAGAATTCACGGGGAAAAGCTGATTCCACGGAGTTAATTTTATATTTTGATTTAATTTTATGGTTTGATTGCGGTGGGTGGGAAATGGCTCCGGATGTCTCGGCGGAGGTCCGTCAGGGGAAATTGGATCCAGACATATAAATGAGAATTTTTTTCAGAATAATTGACTGACTTAAAACTTTAATTGCTCCACAATATGGTTGTGACTGGAGTGTGGTTTAAGTTATGTGAAAATGTTTTTTTGTGAAAGAAAAATTATTATTAATTTATGAATTGAATATATAATTATAGATAAGATATTTAACATAAAAGTGTTTTTTTTTTTTTTTTTTTGTAATATGAGAGTAAATACTACAAATACTTAGTTGAAACATGAAACTCGAAAAAAAAAAAAAAAAGCAATTTTGGATTATTAAAATTTAAATCTCCTTGAATTGAGCCTAAAAGGAATTATTAAATATATTGTTCTATAAAGAATAACAAAAGTTTGAAAATCATTGAAAAAAAAAAAAAATCATTATTAGAATTAATTATCCAGACAACATTATTTTGGATATCAAACACACTTCACATGCCAAATACATAACTACTTCAAGTTTTTGTAATTATAATTTCTTGTGAAAATAGAATTATACCATAAAGCATTATGTGAAATTATATTAGAGTTTGTTATTTTACCAATATTTCTTCACACACTCCGATTAATGGGTGCAAATAATAATTACTAAATATAGGCTACGCCGCTCCTACAAGGACGTATGCCTATTCATAGCCCCAATTAGAACACCAGCCAAGTCGTGAGCAAAGGCTCACTAACCATTCGAGCTTTTCCCTTTCATCATTTAAAAAATCAATAAAAAAAATAATTTTAAAAAAGGATATTGGACGATGTGGCCAGCACGACCCCAACCTTGCACGATATATGCTGAGCCATTCAGAAAGTGGATCGAGTTGTGATAGAACAACGCTATATCTTTACACCAATATCATGTTTGATACATTAACTCAAAGACAATTAACGAACTTCATCGTATATTTTTCTTTTTTAAGCGTTTTGATTGAATTTTTTTGTGAGACTTTGTTTTGTAGACAAGTATGTGGCTCCCGTCATAACTACATTTCACACTTGTAACATGAAAACAACTTTTCAAGTCAATTTCATTAAGGGTCGTTTGATAGAAAGATGGAAAATGGGTGGAAAAAAAATGTTTTACAGGGAAAAGATTTTCCTAGAAATTGTTTTGTTGAGAATTGTAATTAATTGTGTTTGATTGGTATAATTTTCCATGAAAAATATTGAAAGTTTGGTGTCCGTTTGACTTCATTTTTTATGAAAATTATCCATTAAAGTGATAATGTGTTCTACCATTGGATCTAGAATTTGTTCCAATTGCCAAAAAAAAAAAAATTGAAAAAAATAATCATACTGAATTTGATTCGTTTGGCTTTGTTTTACATGGAAATTGTTAATAAAAGTGAATTTTTTTTTACCATTATGTCTAGAATTTTTTCCAATTGCAAAAACTAAAAAAAAAACTGAAAAGTTGGAAAATATTTTCTCACCAAAATATCAAGAATTTATTTTCCTCAAAAAAGTGGAAAATTTAGAAAGTTGAAAAATATTTTCCCGAGAAAAATTCGCCAATCAAACACTATAAAAGTTGAAAAATGAAAAAAAAAAATTTCTGCTTCCCTAAAAAACTTTGTCAATCAAACGGGGTTAAAAAAAAAAAAAAAGGGCATAGACACACACCCACACCTGACACCCCCACACGCACAGACCAATATGATATATTTCATTAGTACAAAACTTGATGGCATGCACCAATCAATGATGAATTGGTTTGATTTCACCCTGTCGACAATTTACATTAACTGTTGACAACTAACAAACTTTTCATAATTACATCTAAATAAAGCGTAGCTTAATTCTCGATCAACGTAATTTTACAATGATTTTGTGCAATCCATCACGCTCATAAACGTCTCCAAGTATTCGAAGTCAAACTAATTTTAGATTGAAAATTTATTGACAGCAAATGTCCCGACTATTCATGGAACGTGATAACCAGATAATTATTAATTCAAGTAGTAAGTTTATAGGGTTAATTACCTCAATAGTCACTAAACTTTACCGAAAGTTTCCACCAAGTCACTGAACTTTCGAAAAATCACCTCATTGGTCACTGAACTTTGCAAAAGATTTCTACGGGGTCACTGAACTTTGCCAAAAGTTTTCCAAATAGTCATTGGGGTTCAGTGATCATTTGGGAAACGTTTTGCAAAGTTTAGTGACCAATGAGGTGATTTTTAAAGTTCAGTGATCAATGAGGTGATTTTTCGAAAGTTCAATGACCTGGTGAAAACTTTGGCCAATATTCAGTGACTATTTGAGTAATTAACCCTAAGTTTAGAAGTGATCAAAAGTCGGAGAGACTCCACTCGACTTATGATATGATGAGTATAACTAGATACATGAAATGTAGTTCTTTAACTTTTACTTGTACTCCCGTTTTTGTATGATTTTTTTTTTTTAGTTTTTTTTTTTTTTTTTCCTTCACTTTTAGCCGGAGATTAGGCTGAATCCTCGTAAGAGAAACAATTAATGTGATGTTATCTTGGACAATGATGTTAAAACTAAATGAATCATGATTTGGTAATAATTAATTTTGACAAAAGTAAATTGTCCCCCTTCCCCAGAGAGAGAGAGAGAGAGAGAGAGAGAGAGAGAGAGAGAGAGAGAGAGAGAGAGAGAGAGAGAGGTTGCTTTTATTCACCTTTAACTCAATTAGCAACTTTTCGCATAGTGAAAAGTAAAAGCTAGATTTTGTAGGGCATGTTTGGTATCAAGAAATTTGGTGGGTTAGAGCCTATGAAGATTCCTCAAAATTACTTTTTTTTTTTCCTAATGTGAGTAATGTGAGACGCAGTCAAAATCCCATTTTTTCTTACTTTTACCTCAAATTTTGATAAAGCGACTGCTTAAGGGAGTTGCCCTTAATTTGCAATTCTTCCCTCAACTCATTCGCGTGAGATAAAGCTCTTGTTCTAGTTATATATTGTATTAGCCGTGATTTATTGTACTCGTAACTATGATAAAAACTTTCCACTACTAACGTGACAAGATAATTTTACTGATGAACTCTCTTGTCACATCAATAGTGAAATTTTTTTATCATGGCCACATGAAACAATTTTCATATATTGTACATGCTCTTTTCATTTAATTGCAACTTGCAAGGTGGATAAAGATTTTAACATAATAAAATATTCAATTATATCCATTCAAAGGAACCAAAAGATTTTTTCATGTAAATTAATGAAATTAAGCTCCTATTTGACAATTTTTTTTTAGATTATAAATTGATCAAATTCTACTGTACCAACAACTTTTATCCATCTTTTAACTACAAATTTTATGAGATTCACCAATTTACAATCTCGAAAAGTTTAGTCAAATAGGGGCTAAGTATGGTGAATACATCGACTAGATAAGTTATAATTGGATATAGCTCTTTCTATATTGTTCGATTTGATTCTAAAAGTGTGCTCAATGTTATAACTATTAACGAATCATAAATAAAGTTCTCTCGTCACATTCGTAGTGAGAAGTTTTCTCTTATCCACTAATGGCAATAGATCAATTTCATATATTGTATATGCTCTTTTCATTTAAAATATAATGTGGATAAAGATTTAACATAATAAAATATGGATCATGCTATATGTACATAAATATCGTCACGTTGTTTTACACCCATATAAGTTGGTAGATTTTGATGCATTGATTTTGAAAATACATTTTTCAATCAATGACCAGATTTTTGACAAATAGAGGGTGTCAATCCAGATGATACACTAAATGTGTACAAATAGTTTAATTCATAAAATATTCAATTATATTTATATCTATTAAAAAGAACTAAATTAAACTCCTATTTGACAATGTTTTTTTCCGAGATTATAAACTGATCAATTTTTATTGGACCAACAACATTTATCCGTTTTTAATTACAAATTTTATGAGATTCATCAGCTTACAATTTCGAAAGTTTAGTCAAACATGGGCTAAGTATGGTAACTTCATCGACTAAATTAGTTATAATTGGATATAGCACTTTTTACGTCGATTCGATACTAAAAGTGTGCACTCATTTTTATAACCGTTAGTGCTCGAGGTCTTTGGCAGCTTATACGGCATTCACACTACAAATGGAACGTTATGTTCTTAGCCGTTAACTAAATGACAAAAGGTATATTTTCAGGCATGTGAAGTTTCAGCAATGGGCTTCTAACGGCCGTCAACCGACTTGGTCAGTGATAAAATAAAAGAAAAAAGATAAAAAATAAAAATAAAAATAAAGAAAGAAAATAAACTCAAAAGTCAAAATAGATTTTTCATCGGATTAATTTGCTTTACCAGAAGGAAAAAAACCTGACAAATGTATATGTGATAGTAAATAATTGGATGTAAAAACTTAATACGTTTTAAACTTTTCAATAATAAACTATCATGTAACATTATGTCAAGAATTATATCAAAAATTATGTCATGTAACATGATTGGGTCAAATCTAAAGTATTATGATAGAAATCATATAGGTTTTGCTCAGTAGTCATTTAATTCTTATTACGGTTTTTGGAAGGCGTCATGGTATGTTTTGTTACACCGTCATACAATACATTTATCGTGCAAATTTTGTCTCTAATGTTTAGTAATCGTCATAAATGGATTTCGGCCTCCAAATTTGAAATTTTAAAATCTCAACTTTCGGTGTCTTTGTTGATATTATTTCTCTTTATTAGTTTTTTGTCACCATCGTCGTAAAAATGATATATGAAATTATAACACTCTTATTTTTAATTAAATAAATAAAGATATGAAAAATAAAAAGAGAAATATAACTCCATTTTCCCATGTCCCTATCTTTTCACCAAATTATCTCTAAGAAGGAGAAACATGGCAAATGATAACTAGGATTAAGACAGTTAAACAAAAAGAGGTTAGATAGTGATTAGAGGGTTAGTAATTATTTTAATATTTGATTTAAGTGTCTTAATCCTTGAAGTAAATGATAGGAATAGTGCATGTAAGTTTGAACCAATATATCTACCACTTAAGCCCAACTAACACGTATACGTAGTACTGAGTGTGACTAAATATATTTACATCACAGTTTTTAATAATTAGACTACACAATTTTTAATAATTCGACCTAAATTTTCATTGCATGAAAGGTTCATAACATTTACACATGCACACATTCATTTTTTTTTTTTTTTTAAAAGAAGAAAATTGCACTTTTTTTCTCAAATTAACTTAAATTATTTCTAATCATGGTTTCTATCTAAAATGTTTTTTTTTTTTTTTTTAAAGATATAGTAAAAAGATTCATTTGCATAAAAAAAACATCACATTAATTGTTTATCTCGAGTACACAAGCTCGATATTCTAATTAGCATGAGAAGAACTAAAAGAGGTGTATATAAAATGAATGTCTGCTACATAATACTAAACAACGTAAATAGATTATCGTGAAAATGTCGAACCACCACACCAGAACCCAACCATCACACACCTAATGCAGATAAATCAATCAATTCCAATCCAAATAAATTGAGTTATAACTATAAATTTATACCACCTAATGCAAGGCTAGAGTGGTTTTGGCCCCATATGTTACTTTTCACCAAAATAGATAAAAGAAGAAGAATCTGGGTAAATAATTAACTTTAACCCAGACATTTTAGAGCATGTTTGGCTCTGTTTAAATTTTCTCGATAGCATCACACAAGTTTTCTTGGGAGTATCAAACCCAATATTGTCAAGAAAAGATGCAATATTATCGTATGCTTTTAAGCCCCTCTTTGGTACACATTAAAAATTTTGTTCTCATTCTTTTACTTATTTTTAACCACACATTCTTTAATAAAATAATATTTTTCATCACATCAATGACATTTTCTTCTTTTTCAATCGCATATTCTCCATCAATTTACTATTCCAGAATGCATTCTTCCAAAATAATGTGACTCAAACATATCCTAATAAGTATGTCGAATAGACCCTTAAAACATATAAAAAGTGTAATAGTAATAAACATTTTTTACATTGACTTGGGTGTCCTAATCCTTAGTCATTGATAGAGAGATTACACATTTTAAATAATTTATTACTAAAATCATACTATTTTTATTAATGTTAAGGCTAAATTTGTAATTTTCTTGTTAGTTAGGTTTCCCACTAACAACTGCCAAAAAGAAGGAAAAAAATGTCACGTAAAAGTAGCTTTGTCAAATTACTCATCTAATGAGTTTGAAAATCTTAGCATTAATCACTGAGAGAGAGAGAGAGCAATCATGAATTGCTTTAATTGAATTCTAGAAGCAATAACAACCATTTTACCAAGGAAAAAAAAATCTTAAAAACTATTATTAGAGGGTTATATGTAAAGATTAATGCATAAAATAAATGAGTAACCTATAAATCTTCTTCATATATTTATAATGTTACAATTACGAAGTAAGAACAATCTTGCTAGACTTACGTTTGTGTAAAAGATATCTACTACAATTAATTTACAAAGACTTAATGCATATTACGATTGTGATGAAAAGTTGTTTTAGTTGCGTAGAACTTTGTCTCTATCATGCCCCCGTAAATGAGAGGACCACTGGCGACACCTATTTTGTATCATAATGGTTGAATTTGAGATGTAGACAGAGGTTTGGTGACTGCGTCTATCAATTGATCAGCAGAAGCAACATGCAAGAGACGAACTATATATCCTTGATTTTCCCGAACGAAATGAACATCAAGCTTAACATGCTTCATTTTGGAGTGAAAGACAATATTAGAGCAGAAGTACGTGATATTGACATTGTCACGGTAGATAGTTGAAGTAGACCGAATAGGGTCTCTAAGGTCTGGAAGAAGTGCTTTAAGTAAAAGGACCTCACAAAAAGTCGATGAAACAATCCTATATTAAACCTCGATGAGAGCTGCAATTCGTTATTTTCTAGACAACTAACAAAAATAAGCCATAAAGAAGATGAACCATTTCAACACCCCAAAAAATAAAAGGTAAACAAGTTTTGATAGAAAAATGCAAACAAGGTCCGCAATAAAGTGTACTGCTCCTGAACTCTGTGTGACAACAATATCATCCACATATACAAGACGAAATATGTGATAATCATGTTTGTTATAAATAAATAAGGAAGTAATGTCACGATAATTAGTGAAACACTAATCAAGCATGAAGTGTCGAGTTCATTATATCAAGCATTAGATGCTTGTTTAAGACTATTTATTAGACTTGGAAGTTTCGAAGAGTAAGAAATTAAAATTTGGAAGTTCATGAGAAGGTTAGAAGTTCGTGATTCAGATCAAGATTTGATTATCGAATTTGGTGAATTTTTAATCTAAATTTCTCGATTATAATATACACACGAACCTTTGGCAACAATACTGAATTCTCAACATAGTTATGTAACAAATACAGCACACAACATATTCTTTTCCACATCACAGGAAAGCTAAGGAGAAAAATATTTAAAAAAAAAAAAATTAAATATTGATTTTAACTTATATTTTAATATACTTTATTACGGTGATAAAAAAAAAAAAAAAAAAAAAAAATCTGATAAAGAGATAGTGACTGTAGGACCCAGTTTGCACCAATCAAGGTTTGCAAGCTAAGCAAGAGACATTCACATGGCCACTTGAGGAAGAATTATTAATTGCTTCACTTTTTTGCGGTCTATTTTCTATTATGATAAATTATTTATTGTTAATTATGATATTAAAGGTACATTATCATCAATTTAAAAGATAATTACCTAATAATTATGTTTCCGAGAGTGATTGCCGGTCTCATCGTTGACAACAACACAATGTGTCAACCTGCACCTTTAACAAATAAAAATATTACAAGTATAATGGTCGTGATATATTTAAATTAGTACTTAAATTTCGAACAAAAAAAATTGATAGGTGGTTGTGTATCAAGTATATAATTAAGAAGTTGGATTTTTTGTTTGAACATAGCTTAGTCCACGAATAAATTCATTTTCAGTGCATTGATACGATTCATGATACTCTGTACACGTATTTAACAATTTCAGTCATATCCATATCAGAGTGAGATCAAAAAGATGAAATGAAATTCACTCTCGATTAACGAGTGAGAAGTTTTAGTATTTCTCTACGCCGAACAATCTGAACACGTGACAGTCCTAATTGTGGGTTGGTCCTTTGACGGATCGGCGTGGCAAATTGGACACTGTTGTGCTCGTAAGGCCTACCACACATAGGCTATCGAATTCATAACTTATTATTCACTTTTTATTCGTACATTTTCTAGGAGTTGCTTCATTTTTGTTTTAAGAATTCTCTCAAACAAATTATGACTTTTGTTTTTTTATTTAGTTCGTTTATCTGAATAATTGGGAGGCACGCTGTTGGCCTTATTTGGGTCGAAATTATTTCCTCCAATGTTAAATTATAAAATTGTTTCCTCGAACGTTATTATTAAAATAATAAAATTCTTGTCATGTAAAAAATTAGAGACAAAAAAGCAAATGGTTGGCCTTATTTGGCTCGAAATTTTAGAAAACTATTCATTTTAATTATTTAAGAACCATGTAATGATATGTTAATTTTTCTGTAAAAAATTATATTGCTGGCTTTATACTTTTAGAAAGCGAATGTTTTTAGTGAGATTTGACTTGGAATATATCATTTTTGGAAATACTTTATCAATATTACGAGACATTCGATTGGACTAATCCTTAAAATCAACCCGCAAAGTTAAAATGTTAAATTGTTTATACTAATTTTCGATTCAATTATAATGAAAATCATTATTAAAGTTGAGCATAACATTAGACAAATGATTCGCTAAAACCTTTTATTAATTAAACAAACGTATTCGAGGAGTTTTTTATTGTATACTTATTTTTAAGTAATGTTATTCAACATTGTTGATGTCTAACAACGACCTAGATGATAGTCTGGTTTCATTGTTTGTTGTTTTGTCTGATTTAATAATATCGCTTATCCTAATGAGTTTTACGAACCTATTGGACCAGAACGTGTGTCATTAAACTATACGTTCAATTAAATATAAGGATTTATGACTCATTTATCGAGAATTCTGACATGTAATCTAAATTGATGTTCAATATCACTGGTATTATATAATATTATTCCTTGAAAGCTTATCTTCAACGTACAACAATTAGTAATGTTAACTTATGTGTTACTTATTCCACAAACCGGTCTCTTTTTCTCTTTCAAAGAAATCAATCAAAATCATATGTATGATTTCGAGGCGGCCCTATATTGATATCTCTTTTAAAGAAATCAATCAAAATCATATGTACGATTTATAGGAGGCCTTATATTGATATTGCAAAAAAAGAACATTTTGCTCGTATACATATACTAGATTTCGTATATTACCCACTATATGTTAAGTGATCAATTTGAGTAAGAAAATTAAATTCGCTTTTAAGTAACTTTTGATGTCAAAGATGTCTAAAATAATCTTATTTCTTTTCACGTTTAAGTAAAATAAGTCATTTCATAAATAAAGTAACTCTTTCTTCAGTGTAAAAATAAGTAACTTATTAATCAACTTAACCAATAAAAAATAACTTATTTTGTAATTTTCTTATTTACTTATAAATAAATTTATAGGCCGGGTCAAACCCCCCTACCAACCACATGAATATATGCAAGAAATATGTCATTACCTACTAAGCACAATAGCATGTTTACAAATAGTAAAGAACGAAACATTGACTTATCATTCTCTTACAACTTATATTTTCTTATTTTTCTAATTGCATCCACGTACGTTGTGATGGTAACGTTGTTGAACAATAATAATTGCAATAGAATTGTTTATTTTGTTACTTTCGTAAGTTACAAGAGAAATATGACAAATCAAAGCCGTGATTTGTGACAATATAGTCAAATAAAACTCTAATTATTCTTACATTGCATGTTCTTGACATTTTCAATGTTATGGTAACCGGTAAGGGACGTTTTTGGTAAGAAAAATGAAAAAATGAAGAAGAGAGAATCTATTTCTAATGACACGGCAACATGAATTTCGTACTACTTTTCAATTGCACTAAGGTCTTTAATCATTGTTAATTGTCACATTTATGTCTCCACCTTTTTCGACATTCTTATATTCAATTAACTAATATACCTTGCATCTGTTTGGTGGGGGGTTAATATATATATATATATATATATCGAAGTTAACAATTAATTTTAAATACCTGTTTCAAATGACCCACAAAATTTTAATTACATATTTTATCAAAATCTACTAAACTTGATTTTAATTTCCACCAAATTGGGCCTAGTCTCTAGTGATGGTTGATGTCTAAATATTCTTTAACGTGCTTTAAAATGAGGAATATATATTCTACAACACTTTTCTATTGATTTTTTCTTTCATAATTATGAAGAGTAAATAAGTCTTTTTATGTATTTTTAATAGATTTTTAGACTAGAACCTTCATCAAGGACAATAGGTGCAAGTTAATGAAATTTTAGGGATTAGAATATGATGGAAAAGAAGTTTGGAACATAAGTATGATAATAAAAATATTGGAGACCTTTAATGCAAATAAAAAAGTGATTAAAATAGCCTATATGTTTTTATATCTAGCATTACGTAATGCAATTAAGTAAGCTCACGAGTGACAATGGTTCGATTTGAGTCGGTTCGGCCTCACGAGCTCGGATCATGCTCGTGGGAAGAGTTCGACTCGACCCCTGAGCTCGTGAGTTCATAGGCCAAGCACGAGCTCATCCACAAGCCCCAATTTTATTTTATTTTATTTATTTATTTTTTTTTTTATGGTTTTGAAAACTCTCCTCATTTTGTTGGACATGTGATCGACTACTTATTTTTTTAAGTATGCGAAGTTAAAATTGTACACGAACAAATTGCTACGCTTATTTTTTTCTTTTTTCAAAAAAAAAAAAAACCTGAATATTATTAAGAAAATAACAAATTATTTCAATTAATGCATTTGGTAAATTAGAATATGTAATTGGGGCATCAAAAATTAATGCATTCAAAAAATTTCCGTATAACCATTTTTGCACCTTTTAAGTAACTCAATGTTTGGTTGAACATTTTTTTGTAATGCTGGTTGAGATGAGTAGTTCCGATTTCCTTTTGTCATGTCAATTTTGTTTGACAATATTTGCATACTAATTTAGATTCTCACCTTCCGTCTATTATACGATCCAACATTTCACATTTTATTTGGATTTTCGCTTACCCCTTGTATCGACTATTTCAAGTTCTTCTTATTCTTCATCAATGTCATTCAAATCAATTGGATGGATACTCCCATGCAAATTTTTGACCCATAAATCATAGAGGATGTTGCTAAGATTAAAAAAAAAAAAAAAAAATTATTATCGAACACAAGAGATGTGGATTGTGGTATTAATAGTAAATTACCACTACCAAACATAGTCTCAACATAGCTACTGTGATCCCGATATGTATAAAAACAATTTGGAATGTCCAAATATAAAATAGAAAATAATAGAGTTAAAAAAAAAAAAAAAAATTTACCAGAGTGACTGTTCGGAACCCAATGATCACTTTGGGAAAGTTAAATGTGACTCACCAAAACAAGAGCCCACGAGCCGCTCGCTCGAGTGGGCGAGCCGAGCCCAATTTTTTGGGGCTCGGCCAAGCAATGCATGGATCGAGTCGACGAGCTCGAGCCCAATTTTTTTGGGGCTCAGCTCACACTCGAGCTCGTCCTTAAACGATCCAATCAGTGCATGGATCGAGTCAATGAGCACTTGACCCAATTACCATTCCTTAAGTATATCCTATGTACTTATATATAAAGTTATAAGTGTATCGCTATTAAAAGACTAACTTTCTAATATCTTTGGAACTTTTTCAAATATTTGTTCCAACCATACAAGAAAACACAAGTTTCCTTCCACCAACTATAATTTCATTGTAACACACTGTTCTAACCTTGAATTTGCAGCTGTAGCATAATTCGTATGATCAAACCACTTTATAAGACTTTTTGCAATGGTAACAAATCTATGTTAAAAATCTTAAAAAAAAGTTACCACTAAGAAATGTTGATTTATTTTTTCAGATTCTCCATCATTTGATTCAACTTTTATTGATCTTTACTACTTTTCTTCCAACTTTTTGTGTGTTAGAAATCAAAATTGCCAGCTTACACGCACGTTTATGGCTGGAAACAAGATTTTGATGAATAATTACGTTTGGAATTTTTCTCTTCAAATTAGTCGAAACTTATAAAATTGTTGAAAAGGTGCATCAAAAAATAAATTTTTTTAAAGGGTAGTATGTTATGAAAAGTTGTTGAAAAAACCCATAAATTGTTTTGTTTCTTTTGGAGAAAACTATATGATCAGGGGTAAGTTTGAGATCGTTTTGAAAGAACTTTACAATTTCCCAATTAGGGCTGGGCAAAATCCGACCGAACTCGTCAAAACCGTCCAACTCGAACCAACCCTACCGGTTTGGGTTGATTTTTTGTTGTTTTTACATGAGTTGGGTGGGTTGGTTGTGTAGGCGGATTGAGTCGGGTTATGTGTTAACTCATGAAAATCGAATAAACCCGCCCAACCCAACTATATTTATGAACTTTTCAAGTGTTATGATATTATTTGGACGAATACACATTTAACACAAAAATATTTCTTGGTTTCAAATAATTTAATATCAATCTATCCTTGTAAAATTTTTGAGCATGAAGTGTCAAAATAATTCATATTTTTTTTATCATTGCAACTATAGAGACCTAAATTACATAAGTCGTGAGTCAATCATAAATCCACCTAACTCGACCTGCCTACTTTAATTTTTGTTGTTCCAAACCGACCAACTCAACCCAACCCGTCGATACTTGATTGTGTTGGGTTTCAACCTTTACACGGGTTGAATTGAGTTAAATTATGATCAAACCGATCATGTTGAATTGAGTTTGAGTTGAGATAAAAACCGACTCAATCCAACCCATGCCCAACCCTATTCCCAATAAGAAATGGTAAAATTTTACATTAAAATATTCTATTTTCCCATACACAAATAATACTATACTCAAAATAGTACCAACATTTTTTAAAAGAAATGAATGGGTTGTAATTGTTATTTTTAGTATTTATGCGAGAGAGAGAGAGGGAGAAAATCTAATAATTTTGTTTAAGATTAAATGTCAGGTAACTGGACCATATTGAAAATTCAAGTTCAATTGAAAAATCGACTCAAAATAGCACTAAAATGGAGCGACAGTTCTGTGTACTTTTTTCTAACTAGTAATTGATGCAATAATATAACTCGGAAGTTTATTTCTTTTTATTTGTCTAGGTTGGGTTTATCCATTTTACCAACCTCATAATGGATCATGTGAGGGGGTCACATCAATTGTAATATATCTTGTTTGCCATGAAGTTATATCTTCAGTTAGGTAACGTTACACAACTGTTCCATATTACTCTTCTGTGTTATTTTCATACGTATGCATTCCACACTACAAATAAATGAATTGTCAAAAATGCTTATGTTTAATACTATTTATTGTCGAAGACAACATTGTATTCTACCATGCCACGCTCCATTACTCTAACATCATCAGTGATTTTATGGGAATGTATAAGACAACTTCTAGTAAAAAACTAGACATTCAAAACTGAGCTATCAAATTTAGTCCGAAAACCACATAGGCTGCCCTGGGCTAAATATTGTATATGTTATGAAAAATGTGGGTCAAGATTTGCTTGCAACTAAAATGAAATTGAGGAAAATGCAGCTAAAAATTGACATAAATATTTACGTAATCCACCCAATTTAAGCTATGTCCACGAGCAAGTATGGGGAGATTTCATTGTAGTAGAAATAAAAACAATTAATCTCTTTTGTAACACGAGAAACTAAGTGGGACATACTAAGGAGAAATCAATATATTTCTCTCTATAATTTTATGTATCTCCCTACTGGCTATTTTTGTCTCTACTAACCGTATCACTCAAAAACTACAAATTCTCTGAGAATGAAATTTTACTCGAAGATGGGATACATTTCTCTACATCAATCATCCCTATTTATAGGCTAATTCCATCCGCGCGCGTTAATTGAAGTGTAGATTTTCAATGTGAACATTAAGAAAATTGCTGCCTTCTGCTAAATTTTACCAAGTTTGCACACACCCTCAATTGGTAAAATGAGAATAGTGGCTTTGAAATGATTTACCTTTATATTAAATGCCATGTTGACATTGTAGATGGTTGTGATCACATAAAGTGGCTTTATCCAACAATTTTTTCACTTAAAGTCACTTTTGTTGTAACTCTTCTATTCTTCTTATACTTGTCGTTTCCATGCTACTTACGTTTTCGTTAGGCCTATGGAGGATCGACACCATGTAAACTTGTTAGTAATTGATTTGTTTTGTTAACATATCTGCTAGATTATACTCTATATGGATTTTCTGTATATACACACACTCTCTTCTTCCACATTTTCTCGAACAAAGTGATACTGAACTTGAATGTTCTTTGTCTTCAAGTGAAATGCTAGATTCTTTGTAGATGCAAAGAGCTCTTACTATGGCAAAATAGATCAATCTTTTCTTGTTTGTGTCCAAAATCCTCTATTAACATTTACAACTATATTGTCTCTTTGCTAACTTGTGTAGCTGCCTCATATTCTGCCTCCATAGTAGAAATAGCAATGATAGACAACAATTTCGAAACCCAACTTGCTGTTCCTCCTACAAGAGTAAACATATAACATGTGGTGGATTTACTTCTTGTCAAGATCACCTGCATAATCTACATCAACAGAACCCCCGACAATAAAATTTGATCTTCTATAACATAATGTAGCATTTGAGGTACCCTTGACAAGTTTCAGGATCCTTTTTACAGTACTCAAATGCTCTATACCAGGATTTGCCATATAACGACTAACAATTCCCACTACTTGTGTAATGTCTGGTCTTGTAAAAATCATAGCAAACATTAAGCTATCCATTGCTGATGTATATGGTACTCGAGGTATCTCCATCCTCTCTGCTTCGTTGCTAGGACTCATACTTGATGATAATTTTAAATTAATAGAAAGATAGGTAGAAAATAGCTTACAATCTTACATATTGAATCAATGCAAAATCTTATTCAAGTAGTTCATATGACAAGTATTCTAAAAAGCGCACCTAAACACGAAGCCTGGGTAAAGTACTTTTCCTTGGTTTAAGCGATCAATTGTTAAGTTGACCGTTTAATGCCTAAGCACACTTTATTATTATTATTATTATTCCTTTTTTAAGAAAACCTTTTATTTGACTTTATTTTATTAAGTCTTTTATATTTATATTTTTTCTTTTTTAAAAGAGTTTTATTTGACTATAGTTTCAATTTTTTAATTAACTTTATCCGTACAAAAGTCAAAAATGACTTTATTCGATAGAGATTTAAGTTATGATGCTATCTATATTATGTAATTATAATTTTGAGACTTATCATTTTGTTGAAAACTTCAAAAGTATATATGAAATTCCTATAACTCTGTTACGCATGACTTGTTTAGTTGAAAGTTGAAACTATGAAAAGTAATCTAAATTTTGCATTTCAAAAACTTGAAAAATTGTATAATTGACTAATTATAGAAATTATTAAGTAAATATAGTATTTTATAATTTTAGATATTTTGTATGTATTCTTTAATTACTAAATGACTTTTAGGATATTAATAGTTAAAATAATAATAAAATAAGTAAAGGTTGATGTTTGGCCTCTTAGTAACGCTTTACACTTTTTAGAACATTGCTTCTGACGAAGTCAAAATTTTCTATTATTTATGTCTTGGTAAATTTGCATATCTAGAATTTTGTTTACTAGTCCCAAATCCTTCATTTCAAAAATGATTTAGAGAATAAATGATTTTTTCATGGAATGCCAAATGGGTGAGTTTGGCAAGTCTAAAGTGTATTGAGGTGATTTGTGTTAAAAATATCATTTAATTAAGTTGTAATTAGAATCGAGTTGTTGGGGGTCAAGAATGTCTTTGGAAGGAGCCAAGGTCATCTCAAGAAGACCAAATCGCCAGAAAAATGCTCAAAGTCCGTGAGGGAAGCGAGTGAGCAATGTTAGCAGTAAGTCCATTGCTCGATGTCCTTGAGAAGAGAGCTCGAGTGGTCAACCCTCCGCTCTCTATCCACAATACCTCGGCTCGAGCATAGAGATGGCAACGGGACGGGTCGCTCATTCCCACCCCCATCATGTCGGGTATTTTTATTACATTGCCCCCATCTCCATACCCGATTAAAGCGGGACGGGGCGGGACATGTCCTTTTCCCCATTTTTTTAATTTTTAATTTTATTTTTTATGTCTTTAGTTAGTAAATATTATTACTTTTTTACTAATTTGTTAAAAACAATTTTATATTCTTTTTAAAAATAATGATAAATTTATTATTTTTATTCGATAAAAAACTTAAATTTAAAATTAACTTTAAATGGGGAGGATAGTGGGGGCGGGGACTATATTTCCCGTACCTTCCCCGTATCCACTTCGGGGTAATGTTCCCTGTTAGGCGGGTAATCCCCGTCCCATTCGGGGCGAGACCTACGGGCATCAGGCTGAACGAGATTTTTTGCCATCCCTACTCGAGCGTGTGTGTTTTTCAGCCAACTAGGGTTCGCAACCGTGTTATCCCAATTTGCTATCCACAATGAAACTTGGCTGTCAAACAACCCCAAAAATTGTCAAAACACATTTTAAACTTGAAAACACCTAATAATCCCAGAGAGCTCAGAATGGATCGTTTTGCCTCGAATCATGTGACTTTTGCAATGAATCAATCAAATCCAATTTCAATACCCTCAAACTTATGGACAACACATGTAAAACCAAATTGGACCATGCCCAGACTCTTATTGATCCCTAAGGACGATAAATAAACTAATGTGCCTAAAAATTTCTAAAACGTGAAAAATTTATAATCTAATGCATAAAGCGGAATAAATAAAATGGAAGAATAGCCCCCTAATCAGCACTAGTTTATAGTTTATAGCTTGACTGTACTTCGGTTGATTCACTCCGGTGTGATGAGATAAACGATGGACTTTTCTTTTGAAAAATCATAGTTTCAATAAGGTTTTAGTCACTGTCCATTCACCTTAAATGTCCCATTGCTATTGTGTGTGACTTCAATTGCTCCATATGAAAACACCATATTAACTGTATATGGTTCAGACCATCTTGACCTCAACTTCCTAAGGAAGAGCTTGAGTTTCGAATTGTATAACAGAACTTGTTGCCCTATCACAAACTTCTATATCTGAATATTCATGTCATACTTTTTGGTGCGTTCTTTATAAATTTTTGTATTCTTATATGCCACCAGTCGGAATTCATCCATCTCATTCAATTGTAGAAATCTCTTTTCACCGGTTGCCTTCAAATCAAAGTTCAAATTCTTGATTGCCCAGTATGCTCAGTGCTCCAACTTAACTGGCAAATGATATGCTTTCCCAAAAATCAATCGGTATGGAGACATGCCTATAGGCATTTTGAATGCTATCCTGTAAGCCCATAGTGCGTCGTCAAGTTTCTTAGACCAATCTTTCCTAGAAGAGCTCACTGTTACCTCTAGTATTCTTTTCAATTCCTTTTTAGAGATTTCAACTTTGCCGCTGATTTGAGGATGATATGGAGTTGCTATACGATGTTGGACGCCATATTTAGCCAACAGTGACTCAAATTGACAATTACAAAAGTGTTTTCCTCTGTCACTGATAATAGCCCGATGAGTGTCATAACGGATGAAAATATACTTCTTTAATAACCCAATCACGACCTTAGCATCGATGGTTGGCAATGCTACTGCCTTCACCCATTTGGAGATGTAGTCAATAGTAACCAATATGTATTGATTAGAGAATAATGGTGAAAATGGTCCCATGAAGTCAATTCCTCATACATCAAAAAGTTTCACCTCAAGGATGCTGTTTAGAGGCATTTCATTCCTTCTCGAAATATTATCAGTGTGTTGACACCGATCACATCGTTTCATAAATTCAAAAGCATCCCGAAATATGGAAGGCCAATAGAACCCAGATTATAGAATTTCTGCTACTATTTTGGACGTCCCAAATATGACCTGCGTATTCAGATGAGTGACATTGCTCCAATATTTTAGGGACTTCTTCCTCGAGTACACATATTCGAATAATCCGATCCACTCTTCGCCCATACAAAATGGGATCTTCCCAAAAATAATACTTCAAGTCGGTGAAAAACTTTTTTTGTTGATGACTCGAATAGTCCGGTGGTGAGATAGACTTGGCCAAGTAATTTACGATGTCAGCATACCAAGTCACTCCATTGATGTTGAGAATTTGCTCATCTGAAAAATTTCATTAATGTCAATGGAATCATTTTGCTCCCCTGGCTCTAGTCTAGACAAATGGTCTCTTATGTCCAGATCAAATTTTTACTACCCTTCGTGTCCCTTATTTCCAGATCAAATTCTTATAGAAGTAACACCCAACGGATAAGTATTGGTTTGGCATCCTTCTTCGTCAACAAGTACTTCAAAGTAACATGATTAGTGTAAATGATGACCTTTGACCCCACAAGATATGATTGAAATTTGTTAAAGGCATAGATCATTGCTAGCAGTTCTTTCTCCGTAGTGGCATAGTTTAGCTGGGTGTCAGTCAATGTTTTGCTTGTGTAGTAAATTACGTGAAATATCTGATTCTTCTGCTGTCCCATAACTGCCCCTACTACATAATCACTAGCATCACACATTAATTCTAATAGCAAACTCCAATTAGGTGCGATGATCATTAGTGCTGAAGTCAATTCTCTTTTAACGTATAAAAAACCGCAAGACACTTTTTCATAGAAGTTAAATGCGACATCCTTAACCAGTAGGTTAAACAAAGGCTTTGTGATCTTTAAGAAATCCGTAATGAACTATAAAACCCTTCATGCCCGAGAAAACTACGAACACCTTTAACTGATGTAGGCGATGGTAATTTCTCAATAACCTGGATTATCGCTTTGTCCACCTTTATCCCATTAGCTTAAATGCAATGTCCCCAACACAATGCCCTCTTGTACCATGAAATTACATTTTTTCTAGTTCAATACCAAGTTGGTCTTCTTGCACCGCTGTAATACCAAGCTCAGATGCTCCAAACATTCATCGAACGATGATCCAAACACCGAGAAGTCATCCATGAAAATCTCTATGAATTTTGCTACCATGTCAGAGAAAATCGCCATCATGCAATGCTGAGAAGTCGCAGGAGCATTACACAAATCAAATGTCATTCTTCGGGAAGCGAATGTAGCATATGGGCAAGTGAATGTGGTTTTTTCCTGATCATCTAGTACTATTGGGATCTAATTGTATCCAGAGCATCCATCAAAGAAGTAATAATTTGAATGACCTACCAGCTGTTTTAGCATCTTATCAATTAATGGAGAGAAAAGAGTTTCTTCCTAGTGGCAACATTGAGTTTTCAGTAATTAATGCAGACTCTCCAACCCGTAACCGTTTGCATGGGAATTAACTCATTATTCTCGTTCAGCGCCACAGTAATACCACCCTCTTTAGACACAACCTGGACTAAACTGATCCATGTACTGTCTGATATCGAGTAAATGATTTCGACGTCTAGGAGTTTCAGTACTTCTGCCCTAACCACTTTCTTCATGTTCGGGTTTAGCCTTCTCTGACCATCTATATAAGGTTTAAAATTCTCATCCATGAGAATCTTGTGCATGCACAATGAAGGGTTGATCCATTTGATATCCACGATAGACTATCCAATCGCTGTTTTATTTTCCTGTAGTACCTGTAGTAGTCTCTCTTTCTCCACCTCACTAACTGAGGTTGATATAATCACTGGAAGTGTAAAAGATTCTCCTAAGTAAGCATAACGAAGATGAGGTGGTAGTTGCTTAAGCTCCAACTTTGGAGTTTGTTGAACAGTTGGTAGTGGCTTTGTAGGACCAGTTCCTAATTCTTTAAACTGACATTTCCGTGTGTATGGTGGGTTAGTTTCCAAAAACCTTGCGCATGTCTCAATCTCAAGAGAATCTGAGTGAGTATATTGGGAATATGTGATACATGCTTCATATGCGTCGGATGAGTTGTGCAACAGAAATGTGTCTTAGACCACTTTTTCAATTACATCAATCTGAAAACAGCTGTCTGATTCAATGGGGAATTTCATGGCCTTGTAGACATTAAATCAACTTGTTCTTTGCCAATCCTCAAGATAAACTAGCCCTTCTGTACGTCAATTAGTGCTCTCCAGTAGTTAAGAATGGCTTGCCTTATAAGTGGTACATCCATGTCTAGGATAAGGAAATCTGTTGAGAAGATGAATTTCTCCATTTCAATCAGCACATTTTCTATAATCTCCTTTGGGTGGGTAAGGGATCGATCACCCAGCTACAGATCACTGTTGTTGCTTTAGCCTCTCCCAACCCGAGTTTCTTGAAAATAGAATGTGGCATCAAATTAATACTTGCACCTAAATCATATAAATCTTTATCGAAATGACAATTTCCAATAGTGTAAGGTACAGTAAAACTCCATGGGTCTTTAAGTCTTGGAGGTAGCTTTTTTTGGATTCTAGCACTACATTCCTAATCAACATAATCGTCCCATGCTCTTTTAGCTTGTGTTTGTTAGATAGAATGTCCTTCAAAAACTTAGCGTAGCTAGGCATTTGAATAAGGGCATCGGCGAACAGAATGTTGATGTGTAGTTTCTTGAAGACCTCGAGGAATTTCTTGTATTGTTGAACCATCTTATGCTTTTTAATCTTTAGGGAAAAAGATCAGGAGGCTCATAAGGATTGATAGGACTTTTCTCCTTAAACTTTCGTGTTTCTTAAATCTCCTTAGCATCTGCTTCAGGTGTCTGTTCAGTGTGTTTCACTTGCTCATCACTCGAATGAGGCATTTTTTCCTTACTCGCAGTAGGCCTCTTGACATGAATTTTCGGCAGTTGCACCCTGCTCTTGGTTGTTATTGCTTTGGCTTGTTCATTTGGGTTGATCTTTGTATTGCTGGATAGTGAACATAGGGCTCTACCATTCATAGATTTGCCCCATTTGAGTCTCCAAGTTTTTAGTAGCAGCACTTTGATCTTGGAGAGTTGATTCAGTTTTTCTCAAAAACTAATTGTTGGCTTCCATGTACTGATTTGTTTTCTCCATGAATTTACTAAACATCTCTTCCAACTGCAACTTCTTCTCCGACTGCTGAAACTGACCCTGTGACCTATTCTAATTCTGACCACCCCAAGAGAAATTAGGGTACTTTCTCCACCTTGGGTTGTAGGTTTCTGAATGTGGATTCATTTTTTGACGTTGTCCCCATTGTACAAAGTCCACTTGTTCCATACCTTGAGCCAAAATCGGACACTCTATTGTATTGTGATTTGCTCTACACTCCTTACAGCTTGGCTTTTTGGTTTGTGCAATGTTAGCTGTCCGTGGTCTGCTCTCTACCTTATGGAATAATGAGTCTATTTTTGCTGTCAATGCTGAGTAAGCATCCACCTTGTATACACCTGGTACTTTCCTTTGAACCACCCATTCAGAAGCCCACATTGCTGAAATAATCGTCACTATCTCGAATAGTTTCAAGGCGTCATCAATGGTTCTTGTTGATAATGAACTATTTGATGAAGAATCCACCATGCTTTTGAATGATGGAAGTAACCCCGCGTAAAAATATTGGACCTAGAGTCCTTTGCTAATCCCATGATGATGACATTTCCTTAGCATGTTCTTGAAACGATTCCAAGCTTCATCAAATTATTCTGATTCACCTTGACGAAAAATTGAGATGTCATGCTTCAATTTTGCAATTTTTGTCGGTGGAAAAAACTTTGTACAGAATTTCTGAGTTAAGTCGTTCCATGTGCTGATGCTAGTAATATGTTGAGAATCCAACCACTCCAGTGCTTTATCACATAGCATATGGGGGAACAATCGTAGTCTGATAGAGTTAATATTGCACAACAATATAACAAGACAATTTTCTTTTAACACTAATTCTTGTGGTGGTAAACTATTTGGAGTTAATGAATTAAAAAAATCTTCGTGGATTGACTATTTAGATATACTTAATGATTCATCAAAACAAAAATATGTGTAAACATCACCTCGAAAGTGATTGATGAGAATGTTATTAATGTCATCAACGTGTTCATTTTTAGGGGCTAGAATAACTCTATTGATTATAAATTCAAGGTTCTTAGTATAGTCGTATAATCTAATAAATGAGGAAATACGATGTCAATTAACTTATGTAAAAAAAATAAGGTGATCTTAAAAATCAATTGTCATATCATGCCATAACTTAATCATACCAGGATAATGTTGTTGTTCTTTTCCACTGCCAATTTGGAGCAAACATTCACGGAAGAATTGATCTAAAATACCTCACATGTTTTGAGTTTAATCTAATTTTTACAAAAGTGGACAAAGACATGATTTCGCGATGCTTGATTCTATTATATCATTCTTACATCCTTTTTGAACAACATGAAAAATTTGCCAAAACTTTCCTCCTAGAACAACACTTTCCCCCAAAAGGTAATTCGTTCTCATTGATGTCTATGTTAGATATTTTTCATCATTTTGCATGTTCATCTTTTGTTTTGCTTATGTTTTGCCGCCCCGACTAGTGTTTGCCGCTACGCAACGGGGATCGACCTGCCCGGTCAGGTCGCAGGGGTCGAGGGGGCAGCGCCCCCCGTGGGGGCTCGGGGGCAACGCCCCCGGAAGAAAATTTATTTTCGAAAGTCTTTGAAAAGAAGCATCTGTTCGTTATAGATGCGTTCATTCATTTCAAAGGACATGTCCATTCATACGGTTGCCTCCATCTCTCTATATTGTGGGCGGATTCTCATTTGCAAAACACATTAAAAAAGCAATTCGATTTTCTCTCTTTCTCTTGGCATCATCAGTTTCTCTATAAAAGTGTCTTCTTGGTTTGATCAAATTGTCACAGTTTGAATCAAACGCCTCCATTGTATCCTGAGAGAGATTTTCTATCACGCCCCATACGTGACTTTGTTGGTTAGGGGAGAAACATCTCTTAAAAGATAACGATTTCGTGCCTTGGAGTTAATTAGTTTTTTCTAGATTTTCCTACATATTTCACAACAGTCTATACATCTTGTCTAGAGCTTCTATAGCTCGATAATCCATCATTGGTGCTTCATCCCATATTATTAGTTTTGTGGCTCTAAATAAATAAGCAAAAGCAGATTGATTGCTTAGTGAACGAGTAGAATTAGAACTAGTTTCTAGTAGAATCTTAAACCTTGGGTGTGTCTTACCCTTAGGTAATAAAGAAGCTGCTACCCCCAACGAAGCAATTGCTAAAGCCATAATGTTTTTATCTAATGGCTGCAAGCAGTGCAGGATACAAAAAAAATTTCCCAGTTCCACCAGGGTCATCAACAAAAAACAGATCACGAAAATCATTAAAAACTCCACGTAAAATAACATCGCATGCATGTGTTCTCTCTTCGTTCAGTTTATTTTCACATGAAAGATCATCTTTAGAAGTCAATATTCCTAATTCTTCATGCATTCTTGTAAACAATTCAGTGATCTCCCTAACGGTTCTAATAAAGAATTTATGGACTGTAAAGATTCTAACTCAGCACAATAGCAGCTCAGTTCTTTATATGGGAAGTCCTAAACTAAAAAAAAGTCTTGAACTTGTCCATAGGTCTCTTGGATTATTTGGAGCGCAAACAACTAAAATTGTAGCAAATAAACGATGCAATGAGTAAGGCATTTGGTAAGAACAAGCTTCTTGTAACCAAAGTTCTTAGTCGTTATTACTATGGAGTAAACCATGCGAGAAAGTAGCCTCGCGAAATGTTTTCACAACACCATTCATACATTTCAAACTCTCAAATGATGTTGGTCTTCTAACATGATTTGAAAACAAAAGAAGATAGGTTTTGCCGCTACCAATCTGTCAATGACAACACCTATTTTCCTTTTAATTTATATCCCGTTGGCTCGCCCCACATTTGGGACAAATTTTCAAAACGCTAGAAAACTTAAACTGCATCGTACCAAGCCGCTTGGCATATATAAATGAAATATTTTATCACGTGAAATTTAATGTATTATAGAATATACATACATTTGTAAAATATTAGATATGAGCAAGGCATGCGACGAGGTGAGTGGAATTTTGTTATTGTGGTCGAGGACATGTTGAGTTTTCCGGTTCAGTGGCAGAATTTGGTGTATAAATGTTTCTCGACGAAAATATTTCTTTTATTATCAATTGAAAACCAGAAGGTAGCTTCCAACTGTTGAGGGGCCTCCATCATGGTTGTCCACTATCCTTATATTTGTTTCTTTTTTTGTGTGGAAGTACTTAAAAATTTCCTCCAGAAGGATAAAGTGGACATATAGTTTCAGGGGTTTTGATGTTTCTATTGTGGACATCGTAATAGCCACTTATTTTTTGCCGTAGACAACCTTGTATTTTTTAAAGGTTGATTCAGAAATTGTTCAAATTTGACTTAGGCTTTGATATTTATTTTACCTGTACATTCTTGCTCCTTAAATCTCTGTTTTTGGGTAGTAAAATAGGTCTGAAAGTAGTGGAATAATATATAGGCTCCATCAGCTCTGGAATAAAATGTGCAGCATATAACATATATTTTCTGCATTTCTGATTGTTATTTTCTCTCCGAAATTTCTTTTTTAATGCTCTGCCACTTTAAATTCCCAACATTTGGGGTATCAGAGCCTGGTTCAGATTCAACTGAGCCTAGTGAGCTACGATACTTGAGAGACAGAGAGAAACACCGTGGCTTCAAATGGAAATTCAGTGAGCAATTCACAACCTTCCATCCCTATTTTTAAAGAAGAGAATTATGAGTTTTGGAGCATCAAAATGAAGGCTCTATTTAAGTCTCTAGACATCTGAGACTTAGTGGAGAATGGGTTTGCTGATCCAGATGAAGAAAATTGGTTGAGGGAAAATAGAAAGAGGTAATCAAAGGCTTTGTTCTTCATCCAACAAACAGTTTATGAGACCGTTTTTCAAGAATTGCAGCAGCTGCCACTTCAAAGGAAGCGTGGATAATATTGCAACCTGAGTCTCAAGGCTCATCGAAAGTAATAGCCGTGAAACTCCAAACCTTTTGACGTGAGTTTGAGACTTTGCTCATGAAGAGCAATGAATTAGTGCAGGAGTTTTTTGTCTAGTGTGGTGGCAATTATTAATAAATTGAGGTCATATGGAGACAAAATAACTGATCAAACTGTAGCTGTAAGGAGTTTTAACTCCTGAGTTTAATCATGTTGTAGGCTTGTAGCTGCCATTAAGGAGTCCAAAGACATCGTTTTTTTTTCATTTGATGAATCAATGAGTTTTCTGCAAGCTCATCAGGCACAGATGAACAGGTCAGTTGAAAAACATGAAGAGAAAACATTTCAAGTGAAGGGGGAGGCAATCAATTCAAGAGAATTTGATAAGACAGCAGGAAGAGGACGTGGCAAAAGTGCATTTCTTGTAAAATGTCGTGATCGAGATAGAGGTAGAGGTTTTGAGCAAATGCACTCTACCAGTGAACAAAACGTCTACAAAAAGTGGCATCTAATGTCATTATTGCAAGAAGATGGGGGCATGCAATAGCAAATTGCTGGTACAAGGAGAAAAAGTGAATATGCAAAAGAAATTGATGAAGAACGTAAGTTATTCATTGCCTATTATGATACTAATGAAGTTTCAGGTGATATGTGGTTTGTAGATAGTGGATGCTCCAATCATATGCCATGCATGAAGGCGTTATTCAAAGAGCTTGATGATACTCAAAAAATGAATGTCAAGTTTGGTGATAATAAAGAAATTCAGGTTCAAGGAAAAGGCACGGTAGCAATCAAAACTAGCCATGGTAAAAATAAAACTTCTGCATAACATTCAATTTTTTCCTAGTTTGGCATATAATTTATATTGTGTTGGGAAATTAATGGCTAGTGGATATTCAGTTTTATCTGATGATAGAGCATGTGCTATTAAAGATAAACAATCAAGCAAAACAATGGTTAATTTTCATATGACCAAAAACAAAATGTTTCCACTTGAAGCCTCAAATGTGGAAAATTTTACTTTGTTGCTGGTGAACAAAATGACTCGAAATTGTCAAAGGGGCTAATATTGTTGGGTCAAAAGGTGCTAATATTTGTGTGCGCCTATGAACACTAAATCGTTTGGAGGGAGTCATTATTTCCTATTTTTTACTAATGATTTTAGTCGCATGCGCTAGGTTTATTTTTTGAAGTACAAATCAGACACTTCTAAGAATTTCGAAAATTCAAGGCTTTGGTGGAGAAGCAAAGTGGGTCCTGCATAAAAAATCTCCATACAGACAGATGTGGTGAGTTCTTGTCTAATGAATTTAACCACTTTGTGAGAAAAATGGAATTCACAGGGATGACAACAGCTTACATACCAAAGCAAAATGGGGTGTGTTAGAAATGATAATTCAGTGGATCAAAATGCACACAATGAGAAGACAAGGACTAAAGAAACAATTGACAAAGAGAAGAAGAAAAATGTAAAATAAAGAAAGTGTCACTTTCCCTTACCAGACTCTGAAGGAATATGGCAGTACACTACCACCAACGGATTTACCCTTAGCACTACTAACTATCCTTGATTCCAGGGATTTCATTCATGGCATTGTACGTATTGTATATAATCTATCTTCTAGTATAAATAGGTGTATTAGGTCATTCTACATAATATTGAAAAATCAATTTATATCTTTACCATTGTCTTTCTTCTGTTTTTTATCTTGGTATCAGAGCCAAATCCATGGCCAATATATTACCCACTGTTTCGAACTCAAGCTCCACAAACCCAGATACCACAAATCTCAGCCCAACAACTCAAAACCCAGCTCTTGGGAGTAACTTTACTCCCTTTGGAATGAACTTGACTCAAGCAGCCTCTGTTAAACTTAACAGAGATAACTTTCTGCTTTGGAAAAATGTTATTGTGAGGGGCCATGGCTTAGAAGGCTATTTACTGGGCACCAATGAGTGTCCTCCTCAGACTGTAGACGTTCAGATCACAACTGAGGCTGGAGTAGTGGTTGGGTCATCCCCTAATTCTGAATACTCTAGGTAGATGTCTATTCACCAACTACTAATGGGATGGCTATATTCCTCAATGACATCTGATATTGTGATGCTTGTAATGGGCTGCAATAGCTCAAATGAATTGTGGAAAGCCATAAATGAGAATTATGGAATACTAAATAGGTATAGAGTGACCTTTCTCACATCTGAATTGCAAAGAATGAGGAAAAGATCCATGTCTATGGATCACTATCTCAGCACTGTCAAGCAGCTTGCTGATAATCTTGAAATAGCAGGAAAGAAAATAGAGCATGCTGACTTGGTAACTCAAGTCTTAGCTGGGCTTGATGAGGAGTACACTCCAATCGTGGTGCAAGTTAATAGCAAGGATCAGATTTCTTGGCATGAGCTATCTTCCATACTTATGACATTTGAGAGCAGATTGGAATACCTCAGCCAAGTTAGAACCAACTTTGGGTCAATCAATCTCACTCAGAGGAACTTCCAGGGTACAAATTCCTACGGTGGAAGAGGAAACAGAGGTATTAGAGACTCAAACTTTAGGGGAAGAACAAGAGGCAGAGGCAGATTTGGAAGAACAAATAAGGCAAAAAATCCTTGTCAGATATGTGGCCTGAGTAATCACACTGCTGTGTGGTGCTACAATAGATTTGATGAGAAATTTATGGGAAAAAGGCCCAGTGGTCAGACTTCCAACTCGCATCCATCTGCTTACATTACAAACCCAAGCTCAGCAGGGGATCAAGCCTGGTATGTTGATTCTGGAGCCAGCCACCATGTAACTACTGACAAGGACAATATTGCTGAAGCAAAAGAATATGGAGGTAAGGAAAGAATGATTGTAGGTAATGGCACTTCACTACAAATTTCACATGCTGGTTCAAAGGTTTTTAATATTGAAACTGGAAAAAGACTTGCCTTAAAGAGACTATTACATGTGCCTAAAATTAGAAAGAATCTCATAAGTGTTTCCAAGCTTACATCTGATAATCATGTCTCAGTTGAATTTTACCCTAACAACTGTGTTGTGAAGGATCTATCAACAAGGAAGGCTCTAGTGCAGGGAAAACTTAGAGAGGAGGATTCTATCAGCTGGATCTACCCTGCCATGACACAACAAACCAGAAAACAAGTCCTACCAGTCATCATCTAAACAAATCTCAGTCCATCCTCTACACGAGTTCATCTGAATCTGCAAACTCTACTAGTAACAATGCCTTTGAATCACATATTGAAATCTGTCACAGAAGACTAGGACATCCTCCTACCTTTGTGCTACTGCAGTTCTTGAAAACTTGTAATAAACTCAACTTTATTAGTAATAAAAAAATTCCCTTCTGTGAAGCATGTCAGATTGGCAAATCACATGCCCCGCCATTCAAATTGTCTCTATCTCATGCTAAAATGCCACTCGATCTTGTCCACACTGATGTTTGGGGACCAGCCCCTATTAATTCTACCTCAGGTTTTAAGTATTATGTTCTCTTTGTAGATGACTGTACTAGGTATACCTGGATTTACCCTCTAAAGCACAAGTTTGAAGTTATTCACTATTTTATCCTGTTCAAAAATTTTGCTGAAAATCAGTTTGAAAGGAAGATAAAAACAATTCAATCAGACATGGGAGGAGAATATAAAAGCTTAGATAAGATAGCCTTCGAATCAGGGATTAAACTAAGGTATTCTTGCCCACATACATTAGCACAAAATGGAAGGGCTGAGAAGAAACACAGGCATGTAACTGAGACTGGGTTAACCTTACTATCCCAAGCACATATGCCCATCTTTTACTGGTGGAAAGCCTTCTTAACTGCAACATACCTCATAAACAGGATGCCTATTCCCACTCTTCAACACAAATCACCTTTTGAACTCTTATTTAAGTACATCACTGACTATCAATTACTTAAAGTATTCGGATGCTCTTGTTACCCTTGCCTTAGACCATATCAAAAGCATAAGTTTGACTTTCATTCCCAGAGATGTGTCTACCTAGGTCCTAGTTTATCTCACAAAGGTTTCAAATGCTTAAGTCCTAGTGGTAGAATTTATATCTCCAGGCATGTGTACTTTGATGAAAAGTCATTCCCATTCCAAACAGGGTTTCTCAACAAAAACTCCTCAGACAAATATCCTCCTATCATTTCTCATCATCTACCTTATGAAATCAGTTCCTACAAATTACCCAGAAGAGTTACAGAATCAGCTGATATAATACATCTCACAGAAGAATCTGCACAAGAGCTAGTTGCTGAAGATGAGAGTGAAAGAGTGATGGAAAATGATATAGGATCTAATATGCAACAGATACAAGAAGCTGATCGAGAAGATATACAATTTAATACTCAGCCTGAGTATTTAGCACATGGAAGAGAGTTGAGAGATGAGTCTCCTATACCAGAAAAAGAACAGACAACGGAACATCCTATGGTAACCAGGTCTAAGGCAGGAATCTTTAAACCAAAAGTTTTTGCTGATGTTGCTACAAGCTCAATTGATGAGATAGAACCAGTAAGTGTTCATGAGGCTTTGAGAAGTGAAAAATGGTGCCAAGCTATGAAGGAAGAATATGAAGCACTGATAAAAAATAACACCTGGGTATTAGTTCATGCAGAATCTGAAATGAGGGTAATAGGCTGCAAATGGGTATATAAATTGAAGTATGATACAAATGGAGAAATTCAGAGATATAAAGCCAGGGTGGTGGCAAAAGGCTTCTTGCAGACATCAGGTATCGACTATTATGAAACATTCAGTCCAGTAGCTAAGGCACCAACCCTAAAGATTATTCTCACACTTGTTGTTTCGAAAGGCTGGGAAATAAGGCAAGTAGATATTAATAATGCCTTTCTCAATGGCAAATTGGAAGAAACTATTTTCATGGAACAACCTCAAGGTTTTGTTGATCAAAATAAACCATCGTTTGTATGTAAACTCAACAAGGCCCTTTATGGGCTTAAACAAGCTCCTAGAGCCTGGCATGATACGTTGAAAGAGACGTTGCTGAATTGGGAACTTATGCAATCTAAGGCTGACAACTCAGTATTCTATCTGGTAACTCAAGAGTCCGTGATATATCCACTAGTTTACGTAGATGATATTATAATAACTGAAACCAATTCTACAAGGGTACAAGAGTTAATTGAAAGGTTGAATACCACCTTTGCACTAAAAGATATGGGAAGTCTGAGGAAGTTTCTGGGCATCGAGTTCTACAGAGATGAGATTGGCCTACATATGTCACAAAGAAGATATGCTACTGACACTTTGAGAAAATTTGGCTTTGAAAATTTGAAATCAAGTGTCACACCTATGGCAGCTGGGAAACTTGTTGCCAAAACTGAAAGACGGATTTTAGAGAATCCTACTGAGTTCAGAAGTGCTGTAGGTGCTCTCCAATATCTAACGCATACTAGGCCTGATATCACGTTTGCAGTAAATAGAATCAGCCAATACCTTCAATGTCCTACTGATGCACACTGGAATTTATTAAAAAGAATATTCAGGTACATCAAAGGAACGCTTGAGATAGGACTGATTATCCAAGAAACACAGGATCTTAACGAAATTGCCTATGATGACGCAGATTGGGCTTCATGCCTGGACGATAGAAAATCAACTGTAGGGTATTGTGTTTACCTTGGTGGGAACTTAGTCTCTTGGTGCTCTAAAAACAACAAGTTGTGGCAAGATCCAGCACTGAAGCGGAGTATAGAACCTTAGTTCACACCACTGCAGAAATTGTGTGGATTCAGTCCCTCTTACATGAACTTAGCATTACTCAGATAGAGGTTCTTAGAATCTGGTGCGATAATCTAGGAGCAAGTGCTCTAGCTTCTAACCCAGTCTACCATGCACGAACCAAGCATATTGAGCTTGATGTGCATTTTGTTCGTGATAGAGTATTAGCCAAACAACTCATAATCAGCTATGTTCCAACAACAGATCAAGTCGCCGACATTCTAACCAAATCGTTATTGAATTCCAAACATCTATTCCTAAGAAGCAAGCTCGAAGTTACAGAGATAATCTCCAGCTTGAAGGGAGCTGTTAGAAATGATAATTCAGTGGATCAAAATGCACACAATGAGAAGACAAGGACTAAAGAAACAATTGACAAAGAGAAGAAGAAAACTGTAAAATAAAGAAAGTGTCACTTTCCCTTACCAGACTCTGAAGGAATATGGCAGTACACTACCACCAACGGATTTACCCTTAGCATTACTAACTATCCTTGATTCCAGGGATTTCATTCATGGCATTGTACGTATTGTATATAATCTATCTTCTAGTATAAATAGGTGTATTAGGTCATTCTATATAATATTGAAAAATCAATTTATATCTTTACCATTGTCTTTCTTCTGTTTTTTATTTGGGTGGTTGAATGCAAGAATTGTACCATTGATGAACTGGCAAGAAGTTTATAAAAGGCAAGGGACTTACAAATTAATATTGGGCAGAAGCAATTGCAAGTTTAGTGTATCTACTGAATATTCCGCCTACAAAGGCGATCTTGAATCAAACACCGTACGAAGCTTGGAGAGGTACAAAGCCTTTGGTAAGCCATTTAAGAATTTTTGGTTGTATTGCTTAATGCTTATGCTTTGGTAAATTCTCAAAATCACCAAAAACTAAATGGAAAATCTGAAAAATGCAATTTCGTAGGCTATTGTTTGAATCCAAAGCATATAGGTTATATAACCCTCTTAGTGGCAAAGTGATTGTTAGCAAAAATTTAATCTTTAATGAAGAAACAGGTTGGAATTGGAGTAGCAACAACGTGGGAACTCAACTTCAACCTCATTGAATGAAATAGTAGACCCAATACCGGCAAACTCAACAAATTCCTCTTCCCCAAGTAATAGCAGCCTTGCAAATTCACCAAGTTTATCTACTACAAATTCAAAAGATAGCAACTCATACTCCTTAAATGAGTCATCCGATGAGACAACTCCAAGGAAATTCAGATCTTTTAAGGAGATCTATGAATCTAGGGTATTTTTTTTATCTGTCACAGATCCTATAACTTATGAAGAAGTGGCAAAAATAGAGGAGTGACAAAATGCAATGAAGAAATAACTCTGGGCAATACAAAGAAATGAAACTTGGGAGTTGACAAACTTGCCTAATGGAAAAAATGCTATTGGCTTGAAATGGATATTCAAAACAAAATACCATGCAAATGGAAGTATACAGAGGCACGAGGCTCAATTAGTAGCAAAGGGATACTCATTGCAGCATGGTATCGATTACAAAGAGACATTCTCTCCCGTCGCTCGATTAGTTGGAGGTTTGATTTATTTGGCTCATACTAGGACTTTGTTGGTGTTATTTTAAGGTTTATGAGTAATCCTTCAAAGCATCATTTTGGAGTTGCAAAAAGGATCTTATTTGATCCTACAATGTTGTTGGAACATTGGATTATGAAATTTGATATACTCATGTTTCAAATTTCAAAATATTTGGTTTTACTGATAGCGATTGGCTAGGCTATTTGGATGATAGAAGGAGTACTACACGAAATATTTTCAATCTTGGATCATGTTCAATTACATGGTATTCAAGGAAACAAGTTACGACAACATTATCGCCTATATATAGGCACTATGGCTCCAGAATAAAACGCACAGCAATAAAACATACATTTTCTGCATTTTTTATTGTTATTAGGGGATTTTCATAAACGTCACTAAATTTGAAAAGTACAATAAAATTTGTCATTTTTATTAATGGTGCTCAAAAATGTCATTTTTTTTTGTGTGTGAAAGGTCTAATTTACCTTTAGTGGCACTTTTTTAGGAGCATTGAATGCTCATTAATGCTTGACTTGAATGTCATTAATGTTATGATGTGATGATTTAATTTTTGTACTATAAACATTTGATATATGTATATTATATTGGGTAATATGAATTTTGTTAATAAAAAAGAAAAAATATTTTGAAAAGTGAGCATAAACCATTTTCTTCTAATATTAACAAATCCTAACTTTCTAACCACCTTCTTCATTCCTTCATCAAGAAACATTACTATTGGATTCAACATCCATTTTGAGAGGTTAGCATATTACAGTTTTTTTTTATATTTTATATTATAACTTGCTACTACTTTGAAATGTTTACGTAATATGGTCAAATTTATTCGAAATTTTCGAAATTATTATTCATTAATAATTTTGGTTTTTCAAATCATTTGGAGTAACGATACTAATATCCTTTACAAAATGTTGTAAAGGATTCCATATTTAATGAAACATGAGTTATTTATTGGGAGAATGTTGTCATATTATAGTTGAAAATTGATTGTGACCATTAATGTTTTGTACCCAATAAATGTTTTGAAGAACTCTTTAATGATTTATGATCGTGCTACGTGTACAACACGCTTGACACCGGCCTTGACGGATGACATGGCATTTCCTAAAAAAATGGGCAAACTTGAAAAGGAAGAAAAATGGGTCATATTTTGAAACCCGGCCCATTCAATACATTGCCCTAGTCAATGCAAGACCCGTTTCCCCCAAATCTAGACGCAACGAGACCTTGCTTAGGCGACGCCTTTCTTCGCCAACTAGTCAGGCACAAGTTTATTTTCATCTCCGACGAATTCATTTCCGGCAAGTTTCTATAAGTTTTTCGTTTTCGTAATTTTGGCGTGTTAATGGGGTTTAGATGGTTGTAATAACTCCGACAATAATAACATGGTACTCCAACTTTCACAATAAATATTTTGTCCAGATCCCTGCTGAAGGCTGCTGAAGAATCAACTACTTGATCCCAATTGAAGGCTGCTGAAGAATCAAATACGCGATCCCGGTTGAAGGTTGAAACTATAATGGAGTAGGCTATCCATTCCTCATAAATTGAAGGGGTAAACATGAATATTTATTTATAATGGCTGAATTTGAAGAAAATAGAAGTACAATTTCCTAATTTTTGGCCTTGAAGTTATTTATGTTCTTGTGAGGAATTTTTTTTTTTAATGCTGCAAATGAGTTTATTGCATTTGACTGTGGAAATCCTAAAACATGTTGTTGGATGTTGATGATAAATTTCTTTGTGAGGCAATTTCTAGCATTTTAGATGAATGTGGTTGGTTCGTTTCTTAGAATGGCAAGAAAGAATCAGGGAATGTGTCATAGTTGTAGGTGTAAGGGGCATTTCTTTGCGGATTGCCAGAAGAAATGCTTATGCCCGTGGTGTAAACGCGCATTCGTAAAGAGTTTTAAGGTGGAGAAAGAAACTAAGAACAAGGGCAAGTTGTTCAACTGTTGAGGTGACAAATGCGGATTTTGGGAATGGGTTGGAGAAGGTGAATCAAGTATAGCTAGTGTGACGTCAACTAATACTGCGATGAACGAATCAATTGCAGATGTAACAAGCATGTTTGAATCGAGGCTTCATTTAAACGATGAACAAGAATTTAAAATTTTAGCGAACGTGACAATCCGCAAGAATCAAGTAAGTGCGGGAGTCAATAACAAAGGGAAGGGCCCGACTTGAGTATTATGTATTTGCGGTTCTTGTTATGTAACTTTTGAAGACTTTGCACTTTTATAGTGCTAACTATGTAGGAATGTAAAAGTATTGTACTTTTGAAGACTTTTCACTTTTACAGTGCTAACTATGTAGGAATGTAAAAAAATTGTCAATGTCTACATCATTTCTTTGGTAAGTATTATATAGTTACATTGAGGTTTCCAATTCAAGCTTAAAAATTGCTTGCCTTGAATGAGTACATTATAGCCCTTGCCAGTAGTTGCATTAGAGTGAATTAATGTGACTGAATATTGAGTGTACAAATATTATTCCCTCTAATTCAAATGTGAATTTCTACTACCTACCATTTTGTGAAAAAGTTCAAGAGCCAAATTAGGCTGTTCCTTTTGTGAATAACCAAAGATCATTGAGCTCATTGAATAAATGCATGGCCTCATCAACCATTTCGTTTCTGATTAGTCTTGCAAGAAGGGCATTCCAACAATCCTTTTCCAAGCAAGTCATATTTTTATATCCACCCGCTTCAACGACTGTAAAGTTGTAACTTTTGTGTAAATGAATGCCTGCCATATCGTTCACTTCAAGCCGTCGTTTGACATGTGCACCCAGTTCTCGGTTACATATATACATCCTCGATTCCAAATGACTTGTTTTATGATTGTGTTCAAGATGGACAGTGTTAATTCTCCAAACTCCACATATCACATGATGCAGGCAACCTGACCTTACAACCCATCTGAATGGTTGGTTGGGGCTTCAAAGAACCGCTTGTATTACTTGTTCTGTGACCTTCACGACTACATGTCAATGTAATATATCTCATCACCCCATCATCATCCTTTTTTGAATTTCATTTGCGAACTGGAAAACCTACGTCGTAGGCAAATCTTTTATAGAAATCAAACATTTCATTTTCATCTTTGAATTTCATCCCAACCTCAGGGACCCATCCACTCTTGATATATCATTATCCAATATGTTCAAATTGTCCATCACGTTGTCATTTTCGGATTCTATCAAATTCTCATCACCACAGTCGAGCACAATTTGTTTCTCCGCAACAAAACAAGATAGCAAAGAAAAAATTATCTGAAACCAGTCATCCATATCACAGCCTATTCATTGTGTACAAAAGTTATTAACACATTTTATCTGCCATTATTCTATCAATTTTCGAAAACTAGATCTTCTATATAACGTACTCTTCGATTTGTAAAAAAATATTGACACATTTTATCTGCAATTGTTTGGACCCTAGACCCAATAAACACAGAAAACCAAAAATAGCAAAGAAAAAAATTATTTGAAATCTTTCGAACCAAACCAACTAAATGCATAGAGTAATTATGTCCAAGCAAAGAACACATTTTTACAAATGCAAAGAATATTTGTGTCCAAGCAAAGAACACAAAGATAAAAAATTGGATAATACCTTTGTCCGACATTATTTCGATTGCTTTATTCAATGGTTCGGGTTCTGCAGCATGTGAGGTTCAATTCCCACAAGTTCACATGCAAAATCGGAAAGGAACCGTCTTACTTCAATGTCGACCAGTTCGTTTTTGGGGACTGCAAATCTCAAATGAAAATGAAAAATAAGGGAAAAGTTCTCAGTTTTGGTATATTTTTATTTAGGCTAGTTTTACCCATTCAAAGGTCCAGGGTTCCGGTCAATAAATTGTGACAGGTTTCTTTTAAAAAAATTCAACAGCCACGTCATCCTATCAAATGTAATGTAAGGGCTAATGTACAACTAGCTTTTTCCCATGATTTAATGTGGAGATTATTTGGGAAGAAGATTATGTCATTCGGTAGTACAATATTGATGAACACACTTAGTGTGTTGAATTTGTTCCAAACACCCACATATATGCTTCCCGTCATTTTCGATAGTTTAATGTCGAATTCGACATTTAGAAACTGGGCTAGACATTTCAACCATCGTACTCGACATTTAGAAACTCTCGGGATAGATATTTCAACTAGCTATTTGACCTTTAGCTATTGTATGGATTTAATATTCGAATGTACCACTTTTATGCTATTAAATGTCGGTATATTGATTATGCAGAATTCTTATCATTGCAATCTCAACTTTTCAGGTATGAGTAATCATTTGAGATTCATCGTGTCGTATGTAGGAAAGTTTATTTATGTGGATGACGAATGGAAGTGGAGAGGGGACAAAACCACTTCCATTGTAGTTCCAACAAGTATTACCCTATGGTAGAGTTTGTCATAATCGAACCATATATTCCAACTCCATTGTAACACCCACGGGCGGAGCTCCCTTAGGTCCAGTGTGGACACATGCCCACACTGAACTTCTGGGCACAACCCATGGCCAAGATTTTTCTTAATATGCCAACTAAAGCCCAAAACCATTACAAAATTAAATAAAACCATGATTTTAAGAATTGATTATTATTAATCAGGTTTCTAAGAATTGTTTTCAAAAATCAAGTGTTAATTATCTTTTTAAACAATAAAATACACATTTTAACATTTATAGAACTAAATTATCAAATAAAGATTTAGTAATTGATTCCGAATTGAAAAGTAATTTACTATTTTAGAAGTTTTCAAAATAACAAACTTAGAGTGAGAAAATCAAACCCATTTTTCAATCTTCGTTCCCAAATTGAAACCCACGTTGCGACGAAACAATTGCACCCTCTTCGGTAGCCTAACACCCAAGCTAATGGCTTGGCATTTCTGAAGGGATTTTACAAGTAATATTTACAATTATTTGCTCAGAGAACTTGAGATTTAGCTCCATCTCCCATTTTCTTACATGTTTTGCATTGATTAGATTATTCCTATCTATGTCCCTCGTCTCCACTGTTCGTCGCTTGCCACCCACCGTCGACCAATAAAAGATGCGAGTTTGTGTCCATGAATATACATGTAGATATGATATCCGACATGAAATAAAAAAGATGTATCAGTTATTGTTTATAATCTTGGTCAAAGATGAACAAAAAAATGAAGAAAATTCTTTCAGAATGTTATGAAAATGTCCAAATGATAGATTTTATCCAAAATGTTGGGTGATTTTGATTTTGTCATTAATTAAATGATTACCGATTTTTCGTTTCTTTTTATTTGTTATTTTGATTTGTGTAATGTTTGAGATTTTTCTTTTTATCATATGAAATTAGCTCTTTGAATTGCTCTTGAATTACTTTTGAATTGTTCTTAAAATTTGACCTAGAAGCCTGTGAAGACTAACCCGAGCCAGAAGCCTACTCATTGATCTTGAGTTGTTTTAGCTTCTAGTTCCAGTATTAATGTCTCCATGATTTGTGTCTCTGTGATTTTTGAAAGCATTATGTGAATTGAGAGTATTTGACTTGATTAGACTAGATACTTGGTTTGGGCTTAACTTGCTTTTGCTTTCGGTATTAAGTTATTGTACAATAATATCAAAGTATAAAAACTCTCAAGGAACAAGTATAATTTATAAACTATACCATTTTTAGTATTGTCATAATATTATTTTATATTTTTATCATCATTAAATTCATGACCAAAAACTCAAAGTTCGGGGTCGACTAAATTGTGCCCACACTGAACCAATTTTCTGGCTCTGCCCCTGGTAACACCACTCATGTAAATAGGCTTGATGTATGAAACTTGTTGAAGTTGTATTTTGCATCATCGAATGATGGCGTTGTACATTTTTAAGTTATATTATCATTATCGTTTGCAAATATTCGATCGTGTAGCAATAACTTCACAACAAATTTCTCATGTAGACAAATTACTTCATCACGTTCCGACAGTTCAACTGTCGCTCCTGATAGAATGTTTGTTCATGGTTGTTTTTTGCATCTCACAATGTTGGTGCAACACTTTCAGAAGTTATATTATCACTGACGTTTTGTTATCATTTGCAAACATTAGTTATGTTTAAGGTCACATACAAAATATTTCATCACATCCTGAAAGTAAAAATGTCAGTCTCGAAGTTGGCTACAAACATTCGATACAGACACTACCATATGAATCCATGACAAAAGTATAATAAATAATTGTAGTTGATAATCGCATTATCCCCCATAGCATCATCCAACATTGTTGTACCATCTACATTTAAATCATGAGAAAATATTCAACATTAGTTTTCAACTCAACATTCTTAAAGTATATAAACAAAATTCAAATTAGTATAATTTATGCAATATAAGACTTATCATCCACATCTATGACGTCACAACCTGAGGCAACTTCTTCGTTATTCGGGCAGGACACTTCGGGCTCGATGCCTCCTCCATCTAGTTCAAAATAACATTTGCAATATTAATGAAAATGTCATCAATTTCTAGTTTGTATACTAGAGAATAAGATTAGAGTCTTTAAAATTTTAAATTCCTCATAATTCACATACATACCATCCACAGCGTGCTTCTCACTAGGCAATTGACCCTCTTGGTCATTTAGGTAGGGACCTTGGGGGTCGATGTCTCCCCCATCTATTTGAAAACAATAGTTCCAATATTAATGAATCATGTTATCGATTTCTAGTTTGTATACTAATGAAATGATTCACAATGTTTAATAAGATTAACTTTTAAACAATTAACATACATACCTTGTTGTACATTTTCAGTAAATATGGGCTCACATGCATCTACCGCAACTGTGGGGGTGGTAGAACCGGACGGGGTCACGTGTGTAGATATGAATTCCTTTAGTCTTGCAAATTTCAAGGTCACATGTTGAATGATTTCGAGTTTGACTGTTCGGAGTCGCATTTCAATCCAACAACAATTCTTCAACTTTCGCTCTAAAAAGGAGTGCTCTAGAGGTTGCAGCTTGTTGTCGGGGTGTCGATGGTGCATTTACACGATAACTATGTCTGGGTACGCAAAGCGTGGAAAACACACATGTATGCCGTCCAAGGGTATGTTCATTGTTGTCATCCCCACTATCACCATCACTTAACTCGTCACAATCACTCTTTTCTCTCAAATAGTCATCACCACTAGACATCGCATTCTTTGATCCCTCTTGTGCTGTCTCTTCTTCATCGGCTTCCCCCGTAGACAATCCATCATTGCCTTCATTGTCCACTTGCGCAACATGAAATTGTGGAAGCACAAACTGCCTTGCAATGTAGTCCAATTCAGGCAGGAGAGTATCTTCAAAAGGCACGAGAGTTGAGATATGTGGTTAATCACGCTCTTTATCATATGTACGTTGTTGGGTTGTTTTATACACGTCCACCTAAGAAGCCTTGACGATCAATTACAAAGTCTCTTACCAAACTTTTCACCAATTTCAAGAACCGCCTCAAATGTTCATATATGTTGGAAAGAATACCATTGTTATATATTTTCCATGCACATAATAACATATTTGTATCAAAAAAAATTAATACACTTCCAGAAATAATATTTCATACATGCATGGCAATGGAAAATCCATGAATTGATAATTGATCTATTTCTCTTTCTTTGCCTTGGCCTCATGAAATTTCCTTGTCCAACTATCCTTAAATTCCCTTAATAGACGATTGTACCCCAATTTACCTCAAGGGTAGTCAAAAAAGATGTCCAGATTGTCGACGATTGACAATGTATCGATATCGATACCGATGCCCACTTTATTATCCGGAGCATTAAATACTTCTTCGACAATTAAAACAAGGCCTAGCTTGGAGAAAAAAAAACATTTTCCAATTGGGCACATGAAATCTTATCCAAGGATTTGAAGCATTTGTCCTTGAGTCTCATTTTTCCATGACTTTAGTAAACTCATAGCTTTTCAAGGCAAGCCCACATTTTAATCCCACCACGATTGCATACTCTTACAGTCTGAACCTTGTTAGGTGCCCTTGTACATTGAACCACAATTCATTTGTCTTATCAGTTCGAATGGATCTGAACACTAGTTGTTAGATTAATTAGGTCGAGAATTGTATGTCAGGTACATCGGCCAGGAGCTCGAGGTATGAGTTGTCGAAATCTTCTCGCTGTTGAACATCAAAATTCTCCAATACAGTTTTCAAGTACTTGAAATTACTTCTCAAGTACTTGAAATTGTTTCTTTGACATATATGGGCGCGCAAGCGCGCATTTTCGGGAACGATGATTTCAAAATTCATCTATAAGAATAATGTACCACAACAAAGAAAAAAAAAGATCAGATCATAATAATTTGTACATGTTGATGTGAAACACACGTATAAGAAAGCATGTATAATGCTCAGATGAACCAAAGTTGGACATGTGGACAAATGACTTTCAACCTCATCGTCAGTATTTAGTCATCTGCAATAATAACTGAAACGAACTGCTGGGAACAACAGTTCATAACGATAGATGGGTCATAGAACTAATCTGCCGAAAAGTAGTCATCTGTCAAGAATTCATAATTGTCGAGACTTTCGTTTCGAGAAATTAAACAGTTCACTTCAAAAAATTTAACATAGAAGATAATGCAATAAGATATGTCGATGTACATAAGTTGCAGTAATAGTTATACCTTCCTAAAATCTCGAAAAGAAATATGATAAAAACGAGAACTACACTTGTGTTGACAACAACATTTAGATAAACATTTGTGGCTTTGCTGAAGGTTGTAGATGGAATTCCTATGTTCTTGCTAATAATCGAGTATAGCTCATGCTTTATTTCAGGACTGGGCAATCATCAAGTTATATAATGTCAATAATGTGAACTTAAGCTACTATGCTATCATGCTCCTTGCCAATCATTTTGAGCATTGGTGTCATTGCCTGACTTGAAGGAGAAAAATGCATAAGCATTATGTTACCGATAATCAAAAGAGAGATGATTATGGTCCATAAAACTTTATGTGGTGAAGTGAAAAAACAAAATGTTAGGTTTCACATGAATTCCTTGAGATGTCTTGTTGTCTTGTTTCATGTTAACTGGCTAAAAAATTGCAGATGTCCGAGTTAGTCATCAAATATGCACAAAATTGCCAGCAAGGAAATTTTATTCTATAAACACACCATCTGACATTTGATGAAGAAACACAAAATTTTCACTCTGTTATCAGTATAATAGGTACTCAATTTAATAATTAAGGGAGCTAAAGTAACAACATAAAACTTCTATTTGAGCATTTGAATTTATGGCCTTACTAAAAAATTCTAGTCCATCTCCGTCTTGAAGAACATTTCGTGACATCAATGTTGAAGAACCCGGAGCTGATAATTAATAGAGCTAAATGGCCTCATATCAGAATTATTAAAAAATCAACCTGGTTTTTTAATTTTCATTTATTAGCATAAATAAACTAAAAGAGTGCGAAAAACTTATCTTGTAATAAAACCAACCTTATGAAACGTGCCAAAAAGGTGTTGAAGGAATGAGATGTTCGACCTTCTCTAACAATTTTGGTTTGGAAGACCTTAAATATGTCAAGCAAACAATGAGCATCTACAGCTGCATATATGTTCATCTCTTCGGTTAAGGGACGTTGTGACCAGTCACTACATTGAAGCTCCTATACAAAATCATGAAAACAAAATGTCCAAAAAGAAATATGAATACATAGACTATAACATAACACTTTGAAAAAAGTAAAACAAGAAATTTCCAAATGGGAACCCAATATATTGGTATATCAAATAACAATTAGAGAAATCAAACCTAATAAAACACTATCTGTTACATTTTATCAACTTGAAAAGCAATAAAATATTAATGATATGAAAAAAATTAAATTTCTCATGAAATGAAAACAATTTTACTACCAGTTCCCTGCCAAACCGAAATTCTAATGGCAAAGCCGCAATTGATATGTATGATGAAAACACGTAAATTTCTTCCTAATAATACAAAAAGTATATACTATGAAAGTATGAATATACTATAGTCAAAAATCATCGAGCAATGTTGTAGGCACATGTTAGGACAATGAAAATCGAAGAAACAAAAATCAGTAGTATGTATATAAACAAAATATCCACAACCATATCTCATTTTGGCCATACTTTATCTACGTTTAGAAATAAGGAAAAACAACCAAAAAGTGTTAAAATACCACCTAAGCCATGCTTCGAAAAATGGAAAATCGATGTCCAGTTGTTCCCTGAACCAGGTAAGGGAAGAGATGTAACACTTCAGAGAAAAATGTCAAAGATGATGTAGATTGCAGAGCTTCAAAGATGAAAAAGGAGCAATTGGATTTCATCGCTTTGGTAAAAAAAACCAGCGGAATAAATGAAGAGATTTTCGTGTGAAAATGTAGGAATACAGAGGAAATGAGATCAGAAGTTAAGTATGGTGGTACAGTATTGGCTGTATGGATGGTTGTATGAGAAATGGAGTAAAGGCAGAATGGTTGTTTTGGGTTTTTCAAATTTTTTCCCAAAATTTTCAAGACTTCAATTGTGAGGTGATTGGTTGTGAGATTTTTACCACATTTTGTACGACCTTTTTACTTTTTATACAAATTTTTTATGTTGTCAACTCAAGAATGTATATGGTATTTAAATTCTCTAGAGGGACAAAAACGTCCAAAAATAATAATCTTGCAAAGACTTTCAAAAAATAACATTTTTTAAAATGTAAAGCCAAAAAATGACATGTAGTGCAATTTTTTCTCTACAATTTCCTTTTTTAATACTTTATTACTCTAAATTCCCAACAGTATTCTACCATGCCACACTCCATGATTGTAACATCATCAATGATTAGATGGGAACTTATGAGACAACTTCTAGTAAGAAAAAATAAACATTCAAAACTAAGCTATCAAATTTAGTTTAAAAACCACAACACCCGTTTAACAGTAAATCACAGGTTACCAAGTATAGCCTCATAGCAAAAATTTTTATATGGCTTCAGTGATTGGGCGAAGTAAGAAGGGGGTGTTTGAATGGGGTAAATGAGCTTGGGAAGAAACTTTAGCTTTGGTGGAAAAAAAAAACTTTCTCAATTGGATAAAACGAAATATCAATCAAAGCTGCTGTACGATAGTATTAGCGTATCTAAACTCCCTACCAGTCTATGTGATGATCTCAAATGATTAGTGAAAGAACTCACAACATCGTATAATTTAACTTCAATTCATGAAATCTCATTTGTAAAGAAAGAATTCTCAAGATCTCCTAGATTGAATCACTTGTATTCTCATGCTCCAAAAACTAGCAAATTAACGTACTCCATATGCATTTTGAAGACTCCAATGATTCAAAACTCTATCACAATGGAAGAAGTCCATTATTCATAATCTAAGTGACAAGTTTTGTGAGTTTTCTTTCAAAAAATTGTGGTTATAGGCCCTTTTCACTTTTAATGTATTTTCACATACGAATTTTCACCATTTTTTAGCCATACCATCTACTCCTCTTTGTGCAAGACATGTTAAAGGGAGTTATATGGATTGACGGAGGTTAACGAGAGTTTCATGTTCAAATTCTAACTTCATATTATTCCATCCAATCCATTCTTGAAGGTAAGGTCAGTCTAAATGAGAACCCTCTTAGTGCACATGATGGGCATAATCTGAACTATACATGACAACTAATATCTCACATCATATCTTTCTCAATATATATCTCACAAAAGTTATACAACAAATAAATCGTGTGACCAGCTAGTATATTTTAGAATTCACGATACTATAAACCTATTAGGAATTTATAGTAGCTCTACTAGAGGAATATCGCATCTCGCTATACCTCAAACTCATTTTTCAACACTAATTCAAGTATTTATGATCCTCGAATATTTATGAAATATACTTGAACTCCACATTGTACTCTTGTATTCATAGTTGTGTGCTAAACCTAAATGGTCAACACAATTGTTCAGGTGATGAATAAACATAAAAATATTGGTCAAAATAATTTTCGTTTCCTACTCAAATCCTTCAACTTTAAATCAAATGTTTTCCTAGACATGTTCCATCATTTTATATCAATTATAGTTTTGACAAAATGCAAAAGTAGCAACACTCAAAGAAATTTTGAAAAATAGTCCAAATTCATAAGTGTATATATGACGTTATATAAACCTCAAGTTCTCAAAATAAAAGGAAGCAACGATACAGTCACTCATTACTTTATATTGGTCATAAAGGCACACGAAGTATGAAATACGTGCTACAGAGTTTTCTCCTCTCTTAGGGTAAATTTCATATTCTTTAAAAATAGCACCATACAGATCCTACTTCACTTGATTCCAAGCTTGAGTTCTTATATTCATTTATCCAGGAAATCTCAAATCAAAAGCTCAATAAGCTACTAAACATGTCTAATGGACAATAGAATGCATTTCGATTACTTATAGTAATCTAATCCTGACACTTCATTAAGAAGACCTGATTCCTATACATAACACGATCAATTTATCTTATATCAACACATTCAAGAAATTTCAAATCAAGAACTCGATCAGCTACTAAATAGGTCTAATGGACAATAGGATTCATTTTGATTACTTCTAGTGATTTGATAGTGACACTTCATCAAGGTGGCCGAAATCTTATCTCTTTTCAACACATCCTGAAATTGATTGAAGCGATTGCTCGTGTCAGTAAGTTAATATGATCTCGACATACTTTATATGTGTATATGAACTATTAATGTGGAAGTCACAATAATAGATTAAACATTAACTCAAAATTTCTCATTTATTGGCATGCAAAACTCAATCAAGATTTTCAAATACACCAAATATCCTATTCAATGCAATATTAGAGATTCAACAAGATCAACATACATATCTCTAAATATCTTCATAGTATGACCATTATCTATTATCATGTGCATGGATATAGCATAAAGACACATTTTTTTGCTAGTATCTCTCACAAAAATACTATCAAGTATTTTGTTCCATCATAATACTTGGGATCTCCCATAACTATCATGGATCTCATATTCTAAGAGTATCATTAGATGATAAATACATCTATACCAAATAATTTATTGTGTTGCCAAGATATACACTACGAAATCTGCTTCTTGCTACTCTAGAAGGTGCCACCCTATATAGCAAGAGTTCATAAGTCTAACAACTATTTGTGCTCAACAAGGTCTCTTCCTTAGAAAATATTTTTTTATCTTTCTCAATCACAATTTATTCCATTGACAACAAATGGAATAGTTGACATCACCCTTCGGGTACCACAATATCCTTTCTAAGGTTAATAACTATTGAGTAAATCCATGGCACAAAAAGTGTTAGGACATGCATACGTCATAGCATACTTCAATCTCCTAACCATACTAGAATATGACACTTTAGATATTTCTTTATTCGCTTATCGAGTCCTTGGACATATACGAGACTCAGATTGTCATCATTGACATAAGAATATCAATAGAGCAACAATTCTCAAATTGGAAATATTCTAGAGTCTTTATAATATACAACTTTTGTGATAAAGCAAGAAATATTTTAACACGAATTATATAATATGCTAAATCCATATCCTTCATCTCAAAGAGTAATGACAACAATTTGTCAATGCACTCAATATACTCCTAATTATGCTTAGTTAATACAATGGAGTTAAAAGAAAAATTAGAATTACAACCTACAACTTGATCTTTCACATAAATGAAGTGACCTTCATCTACATGTTAAAATTTTTACGAGATGTAAACCCTATCAAAAGTCAAGCACCACTGTCAAGGTGATTACATTAGGCCACAAGTATAACTATTAAGTTACCATGACTCTAAAGGCATTTAACAATTAGAATTTACAAGTTGATTCATATAGATCTTTTCAATTAATTCTCAAATCAAAAATAAAATTACAGCCTATAGGTTTATTTGGTGTAACTATAAATTTAAATAAATTATTATTGCTAAGACAGGAGCAAAAAAGTGAACATCATTGTAATGAAAAATGTTTATCGAACTCTAACACCCTCATATTGGCTAAACATATTTTTCCCAAAAAATGATAGTTATCTATCATAAACTCATTAGCATTCCATAAAGATTTCAAGAACTCAAATTACTTGATGTCCAACTAGAACATTCACCACATCCTAGATTTGTTAATTTCCTTGTAAAGCTATACTTTCATCTATTTTTCCTCTTTGTAATCCTATAAAGAAAGATTTGTGGTAATTAAGTTATTTAAAAATAGATTGCTCCCACTTGAATAGAACTAAAGGTAGCTCATGTGTACTTCAAATGATTCAGCACTCATATTTATTAATAAATTTCAATAAAATATTCTCTAAACACAATCAGAACATCCACCATATCCTAGATTTGATTGGTTTTCTTATACTTCATCTATACTTCCACCTATTTTTCCTCTTTGTACTCCTATAAAGAAAGATTTTTTGTGAACTAAGTTATTTGAAAATAGTTTGCTTCCACTTGAATAAGAACTAAAGGCAGCTCATGTGTACTTTAAATGATTCGGTACTTATAAGTATTAATAAATTTCTACAAAAATTCTCTAAACATTTTTCTCCCTTGCTAGGAAGAATGTCAGATGTCACATCTTGTGGCTTAAAAATTTTTACTTGTGAACAAATTTCATTTAGACATCATATGTATCTCATAGAGATATATTTCGTTTTTTATCAGACTCGGTTTCCAAACTCAATTAGAAGATTCAAAAACTTACATAGTTGATCATGAGTATAAAGGTAATCCATACTTAGTTATATACATATCTATTTTTACAATACTGAATAGTGAGAGATATATTTTGAGTGACAAATTGAAATTAACTAACATTCTCCCAAAGAAATAGTTAAGTCAAACTACATTATCACATACATCAATAATGCTTTATTCATTCTCTTAAAAAACACCATATAGTTTCAGGGAACTAGGAATAGTCAATTGAGTAAGAATTTCACTTTCATTACATTGTTCATTGAACTCTCGTGATAAAAATTCACACTCTCAAATTGTTTTCAACATCTTTACTTCAATAATATAAGTTTATACTCCATGTAAGTAAAGTTCTAAACATTTCATTGCCTTCAACTTATGAAAATCAGAAGTATATAATTGAAATGCATGAATAAATCTATAACTGTAATGAAAATATGAGGTTTTATCTCTCTCTCTCTCAAAGTCATAGTCAACCAAAAATCTAGATACACAAACTATAATAGAAGTTTAGCTCTTGTAGATTTTTGAATGGTTCTCTAAAAAAGTATTGTTCACAACCCAGCTCCTCAAACCGTTGCACGGATATTCTGGACCATAATAAATATCGACGGTTTAAGTACGAGTAGAACTATAACAAAAAAAGTCCAAGTAAAAGACCCAATAGGAAGAAGAACAACGGAGATAATTTTTTGTTAAGTTTTTATGCAAATATGATATCAATTATAGGAATAATTCAATCACGAGGCAACCTTAGTTTGCATAGTGTCATATTAACCACTACATATACCATCATTGCTGAAATATATCTATTTTGCATCAATCCAAAGACTGGAAGATGTAAATGTTTCTTAGTCTCTAGCTATGTGGTTTATTATAGACTTACGTTTAAAATTATTTTATTGAAAAAAATACGTGATTAAAAATGAGTTTTAGAATATGTACGAAACAACGACTTGGTTATCTTTCCACCTACTCGAGCTTAGTTTGACCTCAATGAATCCAATTGCCATCCCTTCTTGTAACGGTTGTGATTATCAATTAACAAGGGAAAGAAAAACTATCAAAGAGCGTGGTGGATCACTTTTGTGATTTGTCATATCAATATTTTATAAAATATTAACATAATTAGCCTTTAACTTAACTCTAAGAAGAAATTTATTGCAGATTTTCAAGCATACCCTCTTCTTCTCATAAAAATAGGTTTGCTTTTTTTTTTTTTTTTTTTTATTTGTTTCAAATTATAGACTACTTTTCTACACACACACACACACACACACACACACACTTAGCTCATGTTTAGTATAAATTAAAATCAGATTTTTAATAAATCTTGATAAATTTATGGTTGAAAAGTTGTGACCCCTATTAATTATATGATTAAAATTAATTGTTGATTTTGACTTGATAACCAAACACGGACTTAGAGGGTGTTTAGTGGGAATTAAAATTAGATTTTTAGTAGATTGTAATAAAAAAATTTGGAACGTGTGGTTGAAAAGTTGTGAGATCCATGAAAGATGTAGTTAATATTGATTGATTGTTTGACTTTGACTTATATTAAAATCTAATTTTAATATGTACCAAACAGAGACTTAATGTGTTGTTATCAATAAATATGAATCACTTCTATTTAACATGTTATTTGTAAATAAATTTATATTTTCAATTATATTAATTAATTTTCTGTGTGAAAATGAAATTAAACCTATCTTTATTGAGTAATGTTATTCATCCCTAATGAAATTACAAACACAGTTTATGTGGCTATAAATATATTAAATTAAATGTGAAAATAAATTTATCATTAACGTCACCTAAAATGTGTTTGTAATTCCAGTGATGATGAATGATATTACTCATCTTTATTGGGAGGGAGCTATTGGTTAAGCTTTTCTAAACAGTAAATTAAGACATGGATACTCGATTTACAAAAGAAATCGATCCAACTTATCAATATTTGTTTTTTTTTTTTTTCCTTCTCTGTTTTTTCTTTCTATCATCTATGGGTGGGAGCCTCGAAAATTCGTTATTGTTTAATTAATAGCCGCTCCTATGATGACGCCGCGTTATTCTAAGCAATGTTGAGTTCCCATCCCTCCTTTGATATTCCTTCCGACACCCATGCAATGCCCTCTTCTCTGTCTCCTTCTTCCCTTCAGCTTCTGCCTCACGAACAAGCAAAACCCATTGTCCAACACTACATTTCTTCTCACGGAACCTTCCTGAATTTATCGAGGGAGAGATTGAAAATCTGGCAAGAAAAATTACACAAAAAGAGAGGTGATTTGTATGGGAACTCTTTTTCTGACTCGTTTTTCAACTTTCTCTTTCTGCGTAGTCGTAATTTTATTTTGACATGATGAAAATGAAAACAAATTCTTATTCTTGATAATGATAACGATTATGATAATGATAGCTACCTGAATAATTTATGTGATTTCTGAATATCGTGTTCATCTGGTTTTATAAAATGCTGGGTTTCTGCATTATTTTTTGTTGTTGTTTTTTTTTTTTTTTTTTTTTTTGTGCTTTGGTTTAACTATTTATGTACGGTTTTATATTGTTTCTTTCTTTTTAAAATTTGTCCTTTGAAAACAGTTGGTGATGATATCTTGATCGGTCTGCTGAAATAAATGGGATGATTGAATAGAACTTCAAGAATAGTGCATTCATTTTGGGCAAAAGCCAGGAAAGAACTTGGAATTTTGGATACACGGTAACGGGGAGTTGGTTATCCAACTTGTGGAAATCTTTGAGGCCTAAATTTATTATGACTAACTAACTATTTGAGGAGAGGAAGTTTCTGTAGGAAAAAGATCTGATTGTATGAGGCATGGTATTATAGCTATTTTTTTTACGCATTTCTAGTTGGTCTTGGAGAAGTGGACATGTGAAGATAAAGGAAGGAAGGAGCCAACTCAATTATCTTTTGAATTTAAAGTCTGTGTGCGAGATGAGAAAATAATATGCATGAGTTTCTTGTACACATGGGTTCTCATGGAGATTGAGGAAGAAGATTGAAATGCTGGAAAATGCTCTTGCAAAAGGAAATTCATTATTGATTCAGGGTATGACATATGAACTTTCTAGTACTTCAGGCCGACAAACTAACGCTGCTTCGGCCAATGTTATACCAAGTGATGAAAACTCTGGAAATAAATGCCCGCGTAATGTATCTGTACAGACGGGGGAAGAATTTTCACCCGAGTTTCTGAAGGATCGTCTTACACCAAGAAAAATGCATCTAGGGAATGATCTCGATCAAAGTCCAACAAATAAAGCATGTTATGACGTTGTACCGAATCACCATCTTCTGTATGAAGATCTAGCAGGAGTTCTTGGAACAAAGAACATGGATTCAGAGCGTTGTATGGAGTTTGCAGGTTTTTCTCCTAGTAAAGGATATGGATTAGATGTGGATAATAAGACTTATTTGGATGTTACAAGTAGATATTGCCGGGAATACAAGGCCAGTGGACAACAAGAAGCAAAGTTCTCGGATGACTTTTACTCTGATAGAGGTGGCACCATTCCAACTGGTCGGACTATTCATGCATCTGACTCCCCTAATGCATTTCAGGCTTATAATCAAGCATCAGGAGTTGTGGACGGTACCTCTACTGGAAAGATGAAATTCCTCTGCAGCTTCGGGGGAAAAATATTACCTAGACCAAATGATGGGAAACTTAGATATGTTGGTGGGGAGACAAGAATTATATCCATCAGACAGAACCTAACATATTGTGAGCTTGTGAAAAAGACTACTGCAATTTGCAATCACCCTCATACGATCAAGTACCAGCTTCCCTGTGAAGACCTTGATGCACTTATATCTGTGTCTTCCGATGAAGATCTTCAACATATGATAGAGGAATATCATGATTTAGAAAGAAGTTCACAAAGACTAAGAATATTTCTTGATTCTTCTTTTGATGCCGAGAGCCCATGTTCAATGGAAGCAAGGACGTTACAACAAAGGGATGTTGATTATCAATATGTTGTAGCAGTTAATGGCATGCTTGATCCAAGTCATCGGAGGAGCTCTAGCAGGGAAAGTAACTTGGATAGTAGTCCAACTCTGCAAAGGGACTCCCCTTCTTCGCTTCCCATGTTAGAGAAATGGAATGGAAGCAATAACTTCAACAACAAGGCGATGTTTTCAAGTCCCAATACTCACCTTCCTAATGCACCTCCTCTGTCTGAAGTACCAGGTCAGTTTAAAGATCCGAACGTTTCCTATATCAAAGTCTATAAAGATATTATGTGTCTTAATGACTATTAGTCCACTTATGGTGGACAAGCTAGCTAATGATAATTCGTACCATTTTGATGTCACAGGTTATTATCATAATTATCATGTTGACACCATGCAAGTGATCAGTAGCCAGCAGCCGAATAGCCACCTGATAGAATCCAATCCAACTCGTGCAGCGCATTCTTACTTTCGTAGCCACAGTAAAGATTTTGATTCTTCTTTTCTTTTTGATCATGGTGGTTTTGACTCCAGGAAAAAGTTACATTCTTCTCAAGATACAATTAGTTTGTCTCCTGCCTCTGATGTTCAAGCTACACCTTATCGGAGAATACCTCATTTGCCCCCTGAATCACAAATGAAGAACAAAGAAAGGTCTGGCGTCTCTTTAGAAGAAGTTACAGACACATCTTCATTGAATCTTGTTCCCGAAAAATTTCCTTCCCTTGCAATTTCCAATTTGTTGCAAGAAGGGATAATGCGTCAGCAACAGATAACAGATGAAAAATATCAATTTTTTACGAATGAGGATCAGTCCCATATGGAAGTTCCGAATATTAAGGAATATACCAAATACGGTCAAGATACAATAATGTTGTTTGAGGAAGCAGATACTTCTTCAGATCAAGGTAGGAAGAATAATGACATTAGCAATAATTATATAGCAAATGCCAATGTTGTGGAATGCAAGATAAATTTGCCAAAAATTTTGTGTCAGCCAGACTCAAACCCCAGTTTTCATGCCTCAGAATCAAAGCTACAAGTCCATGAAGGCAATAGTTCTTCGTTACTCACTAACGCTGAGGAAAATTCTAAAAAAAACTGGAAAGAGGAAACTGGAACTTACCAAGCAAGTCCAATTGCTTGTGAATTTCTCGTCAAGAACCCAACAACAATTAACAATCAGAAGAACAGTATTCTTAACAAAATTAACAGTAAAGCTGCCTTTTGCGGATCTCATGGGATTAAAACTGTTAGGCCTGAGGGAATGGTTGACCAACTACCAGTTCAAGGATATGAATCTAGTTTGGCTGAGAACTTGATTTGTCCTCTTGTTACTGACTTTTCATTGGTAAAAAATACCACAAAAGATGCTTTACGTAGGGAGGCCACTGTTCACGAGGGAACAGTGTATGATTTCCATCAAAGAGGTGATCTTCCTGGAAGGCTCGTAAATGGAACCTCTGTCCATTCTCGAACCCGAGATAATTGTCAAGGAAATGGTGAAACAGAATTGCCTCTGATTGTTGAAGATGTTACTGACAATGTGCCTCCCGATGTCCCCTCCTCCTCGACAGCTATCCCTCATGCGCAAGATGAAACAACTGATGTGAGCATATCCTGTGGTGAAGAAACACAATCTGAGAGTTTTGTTCCGGAATCTGATTCTGATGTAAGATTCTTTATACATAATTGTTGCAATGTTGAAGAATAAATTTTGCTGCAATAAAGACTACTTGTGCTTGTTTATTGTAGGATGATAAAGTTGCCAAAGATGATGAAGGTGAATCCATAAGTGATGCTGCAATTATTGAAATGGAAGCTGGCATATACGGTTTGCAGGTTGACAACCAAATCGTATTTTATGTTTTATAGTCATGAAGAAAATTTTCTAATATAATAGTATGTTTATATTTGACCTATATGTAGCTTCTGTGTATTGTGAATCTCTGATGTCACTTCATTTCCTCAGAAATAAATTAGATATTCATAATTCAGAAATAAATAATGGCAGATCATAAAAAATGCTGATCTTGAAGACCAGCAAGAGTTGGGATCTGGTACATTTGGAACTGTATTTCATGGAAAGTGGAGGGGAACTGATGTTGCCATCAAGAGAATAAAAAAGAGCTGTTTTGCTGGGAGATTATCTGAACAAGAAAAACTGGTTTGTCCCCATCTCGAATACAGAAAATTATAACTTCTTTTATTTATTTTTGATTGATAAAATTTTCAAAGCCTGTCAAGATAGTTAAATTGCTTGCTATATTTTCCATGACAAACTACTCGACAAGAAGTAATGGTTGTTTTTTACCTTTTTATATATCTATAGTTCTAATTCTTCACAGACTAAAGATTTTTGGAGAGAGGCTCATATTCTTTCCAATCTTCACCATCCAAATATCGTAGCATTCTATGGGGTAGTTCCTGATGGATTGGGGGGAACATTAGCGACTGTGACTGAGTACATGGCCAATGGATCATTAAGGCATGTCCTCTTAAGGAAGGATCGGTGAGTTGGTTTGTTTCACTTTTATTTTCAGCTGTGCTCTGAAAGGATCGGTTCATGAAGTCAAAATGTCTATTACAGGGCTCTTGATCGTCGTAAAAAAGTTATAATTGCACTGGATGCTGCTTTTGGCATGGAGTACTTGCATTTGAAAAATATTGTGCACTTTGATTTAAAGTGTGACAACTTGCTAGTCAACTTGGGAGATCCGCAACGGCCAGTATGCAAGGTAATTTCCAGACATGGATATTATTCTAAGAAAGGGTTTTTTAGGATTACAGATAACTGAGAGCAAGATTTCTTCATTTCTTCTAATGTACAATTTTTTTTTTTTTTTTTGGGAGCTTTAAAAAATAAATATGAAAGCTTTCCAATTCATATTGATACATATGGTCGTTCAAATTTTTCATTCAGGTGGGTGATTTTGGACTTTCAAGAATCAAAAGAAATACTCTAGTTTCTGGTGGTGTACGGGGAACGCTTCCATGGATGGCTCCAGAGCTACTGAATGGAAACAGTAGTCGGGTTTCTGAAAAAGTTAGACCTCTGTTTTTTTCTTTTTGTAATTTAGATCTCTAAATCACCTTATTATTTGATGTCTTGAAAAATGAAATGATGGCCACTTTTCTTCTTTTTTTTTTTTTTTTTCTTTCTCGCTAATCATAATATTTGGCAGGTTGATGTTTTCTCATTTGGCATTTCCATGTGGGAGATATGGACCGGAGAGGAGCCATATGCAGATATGCACTGTGGTGCCATCATAGGTAATGAATTTATTAAATGATGCTAGAGATGTGGCTAATAGAGCTGTACATATTTTTTTACAACATTGCAAATAGTTCACATTGAATGGAGTCATATGTTTGCCAGTCTATACGACTGAAGACTAATCTCAAAATATATGTACCAAGGACCTCACTAGGAATTATATTCAATTTGAACTTGCATCATGCCGTATATGTTATTGTATATCCTTATTCATGGGTCAATACCTAATGTAAGTGAGTAGAGTTACTATACTGAGATCTTTTCAGTATGCTTAACAAGCTTATATGACTTGTTCTTGCTCTCGGAAAGCTTGTATTTTCTGACAATAGAAGTTGATAACTGAATTCCTGCCTGCTAGTAGTTATATTTTCTTTTTTAAATAAAAATTCATAAAGTTGTCCATTACGTACTTTAATAGAAACCTAACATCTCAGAAGATGGAAAGCCTGAAGCAATCTCTTTACATCTTCATACTAGGAAGATATTTTCTGGACTTTCTACTGTGCTGAAATTACTTATTCGAACTTCTGATTAATAATTAGTGAAAAATGAATTGCAATAGAGGTTTCCCCTTGAAATATAAAATTAACCACTGTTGACAATTGACACGGTATATCACATGGTTTTGTGATGCATAATCTCTAAAAGGTTCTAGAGTCAAAACTCAAAGTTGAGAAGCAAATTGCCAGTTAAAGACGTTACAGGGTACATAATATTTGATCTCTCTTGTAAGAAGTGATACATAATTCGACAATGAGAGACAGATGAAGAGTGAGAAAGAGGAACTGCAGAGAAGATAATTTCACTATCATATCTATACATAATTTTAAAATCCTACTCTTTCCTATTTATGTGTTAAATTCATTAAAGATTGGGAAGTTACAAAAGAAATAAAAATGTGCATGTGCCAATTCCATCACATGGTTTGTCATTTCTCCCCTTCTGAGAGAACTCAACTGGACTAGTAACCTAGAAGAATCTGTCCAAGGAGGACTATATTTCTTTATAACCAAGTACTGACACTAACCACACTAACTGACAAAACATCATTCAGATTTTCTAAGACGTCAATAACTACATTATACTTACCTGCAGAGCAGAAGGAACATGTGGAATCGACTGTGACTCTGTTAATAGGGTAGGGTGGTGTGGGTAAGTGACTTGCTCGTGAGCCCATACGATTCTATGACCAATGTTTGAAAAGGCTAAATTAGGTACCTAGATGTGTTGTCTCTGTGAAGCAAGGCATTTTGAGGCTAAGCCTCAACACGATTAGAAAAAGAATTCAAAAAAACAAAAATAAAAAACAAAGGAATTCACAGACATAGTGTCTGTCATGAAAATTTGTATGCTCATAATAAATCGTAAATCATGTTATAAAATTCTGTAATAAAAAAATTAAAAAGGTTAAAAATCTTAACTTGAAAACGAGAGCATAAATAACTCAATAAATTAGTAAATAATAAGTTTTTAAATATTAAACATGTAAAAAAAATTGTTATATACTACCAGAAGTAGTAGCAACTCAAAAGTCATCTATATAATCTCTACTAATAGGATTTTGCTGGAACCGTCTACATATTTGATTCCCCTATTATCGCCGTCATCTATAAATTTCCTCTCATTCTTTGTTATCATTCTATACTTACAATGGTATCTTCTCCTCCCTTTTCCCTTCCATGTCAAGGCAGAAAATAAGGAATGAAAGTACCAATAAAACTTTCTGTGTTAGATAAAGAGTAGCCCAAAAAGCTAAGCTCAGTAATAAAATGCCCACAAAACACAAAAATCGTGTGTATCCGACACGGTAGTATCCGAAGAGCGTCGGTGTTCAACACGTGTCCAATACGTGTCGGACATGGATACGCTACACAGAGCTTGGCTGCAATGAGGTTTAGCCTTGAGGCATAAGCCTCACATGAAGCGGGACTTAATGTGTAAGCTTTAAAAAGGTTCTTTTAAACAATGCATATGACCACTAGAGTTTGCTGAGTGCCTATCATGTTGGTTTATAGTAGACTCATTTGTTTTATTTCCTTCATGATGCTTGTCACAATCTCTCAACAAATGGTGTAGGATCTCATTATGAGTAAGATGACATTCACAACTTCAGGTTTTCAATGCTGCTGGTGAGGGTTTCAACTTTTGCCTAATGGTTTAGGTAGTATCGATCAAGTTCAATGAATAAAGTGTTGAAACAATGTGAATTAGTTTAAACATTTCAAGATATCAATAACTTGTATGAGAATAGGAATAAAAAAACTCAAGACAATCATAATATGTTACCACACAGTTCCATAATTTTTATATTTATTTTTTGACAAACAATAACAAGACCTTTTGTTTTCACAAACAATACCTTCTGCAAAGCAATTGTGTCAGTTGAACAATTAGGCTCCAAAACTAATTAATGCAGAACAGGGGAGAGGGAGAAAGATAACTATAGAGATTATAATTCAATATCACTTAATATCAACTTAGAGTCCATTTGACAAGAATTCTGCTTTTGCTTCTACTTATTGTGAAAAAGCTTTCTGAGAAAGCTACCTTAGGCCGACTTCCTTTAAGAGCTTGTAGTAAGAGGAAGCACTTTCAAAAATTATCCAAACACGTTTAAAACGACTTCTTAGTTCCAAAAGCAGCTTTTAACTTTTCAAAAGCCTTGCCAAATGAACTCTTAGTTGTCTACTTAATTGAAACTTCAACCCCTATTTATACCCAGAATTTCAATCAAAATTGGAAAGTTACAAAAATGCCAAAAATTCTAACTTAAACCCAATAATTATAGATAGAAATAAATCTCTATGTTTCTTAATTTTACTTCCTAAAATAAGTGTATTCTTTTGGTTCATTTCTAATGTGAATTATATTCCATGCTCCATCGAAAAGTGTGCATTTTTTATGAGGGTCTGTCTGTACACATATATTGAGAGTGAAAGATTGTCCACATGTTTGTATTTTTGAAGCATGGTGCAAAACGATTCTTTACTGGTCTGAACATTAACAACAATTTAAAATGTACAAAGGATTCAGCTCCGATGTAACCAAAATATCTTCGTTGACATTTAGATGAATAATCAGCAGCATGCTTCTGTTCTACCTTGTAAGCTAGGCATGTACCAAAATCAGTTTAGTTAAACTAGAAGGGCACATATGGCTATACAAGCTCATAATTTCCAGGTTACATGATCAGTTTTGTAATCCTTGCCATCTTACTTATCGAAAGGTCTGAATGATCAACTATCAAAAAGCTTGTTTAACATTTAAAACTCGATTGAGGTCTGTCTCTCATAGAAAGGCATACACACATCTACATGCAATAACAAGCTCATTGTATTATGCATTCAAATAGGCAGTATAATTAGGTATCCTTGTCACCTGCATTTTGTAAATCATGATTACATCTATTTCCTTTCCTCGATTTTCCACAGCACAAATTCGATATACTCATCAAAATTGACAATTTTATTGTGTGCTTGTGTGAAGGTGGGATTGTAAATAACACATTAAGGCCACCTATCCCGGGACCTTGTGATTCAGAGTGGAGAAAGTTGATGGAAGAGTGCTGGTCACACGATCCAGCAGCAAGGCCATCGTTCACAGAGATCACAAACAGGCTGCGAAATATGTCTGTGGCACTCCAATCAAAGAGATACAATAGAGTAAAAAGATGAGATTCCACACATCTATGTAAGTCAAAAGAAGAAAATTCCTAGTGCAGAAGATAAAGAAAAACCAAATATTATTTGTCCTGCCCTTTTTCTGATTATAAGTAAATATTGCTCAATTCATGTAAATTACCTGAGGATAGAAATCATTTTTCCTACGTCTCAAAATTACATTTATTCATTTATTTCCCTTTACCAGGATGTGAAAAAAGATAGATATCATAGCATAATCTTTCTGTTTCAAAAGCTGCATTTTAAATTGACGAGTGAAACTTTGGCGAGAGAACCTCTCAAATATTAGATGCTTAATGGTCTGATTATGCCTAATACAGATTTGTTTGTGAGTAGATGTTGATAGAAGACGAGGTTTAGTTTGATGTGAGTTATTGATCCCTATCACATTAGGTGCTGCAAGCACGAGGAAAATGCGAGGTAATTTAGTCCGGAGGATGCATAGGCTTAAGCTTAAATGTTGAGTATAAATCTAGCTTAGCCCCACCAAATGCTTTAATTCTTAATGTACTATTTAGAAAAGTAGAGATGATCGATCTTCTGCTTGCAGTGGCCAAAATAACAATTGTCCACTGTTGACTTGGCAACGCTATGTCAGCAATCAAGCCATATTTTTTTTTTTTTTTTTATGGAAATGTGGGCATTATAACTTCTTTCCACAGTAAGCATGGATCATTTCTCTTTAGAAAAGTAGGTGTTGGTTCTTGTCATCTTGTTTCTCGAAATGGAAATTTCTAGCTTCCTAGCTACAATTTTAAGTTGATTGTATTTCCTTTATTTTGTCTAGTTCGAGATGATGTTAATTAGTAATATTAATAATGAGAGAGAGAGAGAGAGAGAGAGAGAGAGAGAGAGAGTTAATGTTTCTCCAAGATTGGAGTTCTTAACTAGATTTGAAAGCGTGTATTTTTATTTTAAAAAAATAAAATTAGGATAACAAGATGTAAATAGAGTTAACGTGGAGAAGATGACAAATTGACCTTAATATGGAGTTGGCTATAGAAATTCATTTGATTGGGAGCTACCTAAACTAAACGGTCTACAAGCTTATTCTAGTAATAAATTCTGTAATTTTCTCTCTCTTATTTTTATTTTGGTTTTTTAGACGTAAAGTGACATGTATCAATCAATCACACACTATATCTTACAAAAGTACTACAATATCAGAAAACTATAGTACATTTGAGGCTTTCTTGTCGTTATATTTCATGCCTTGAGCGAAGAGGCTTCGAAGCCGAGTCATTGTCTTCATTACCTACGGATTATGAGATAAATTGGACATTTAAACCTTCCTGCTGAAGCAAAAATAATATATATATATATATAAACTACCTTTCTCCCAATATTAAGTAAATTACTTGCCTTGGCAATAAGAAATTTCGAGCTGAAGACTTTCCTTGAGCATTTGGAGGTCTTTTTGAGCTGGTCTTGGATAAACGAGGACTTACAATTTGCATCAACAACAAGTATTGATCAATGTGTCCTTTGAATAGTTATAAAAGGTCTTTTCCAACGAATAAGAGGTTATTGAGCTGGAGTTGAGTGAGGGGGTTGGGTAGGTTGTTGCGGGAATAAAGGAATTCTTAATTTTCTCTTTTTTAAATTGTTTAATTGGGACTTTTTCTTATGTACTTTTGAGAAAATTGGGACTGTAGTTGTCTATATATATGTGTGTGTATATATATATATATATATATATATATATATATATATATTCCTTCTTTTCTTTTTATTTATTTAAAGAGGATGGTAAATTCGTCATTTTACAAAGTTTTATGGAGAAAAATGACGAAAATATTGTATTCAGCCAGGCTTGAATAATTTAGAGGGTTTTGTGTTAAAATAAAAGGATCGGGGTATTGCACAAAAAGTGTAGACGTTAGAGGGTATTGTCCCAATTACCCTAAATTAATTGAATTAATTGTTGTGAGTTAAAAATAAGAAAATAAAGGGAACGTTGTTCATTTGGTGTAATGGGTTGGAGATGATTAAATAACATGGTGTGAAAGTTACGCCATTTTGATGGGAAAGTTGCACTATTTTGATGAAATAGATTAAAGATGGTCTTACTTTAGACATTTCTTTAGGTAGCCCAATACATATTCATTTCTAGTGGCTGTTTTGCTCCATTTTTTGGATGAATCAACGAAAACCAGTTGAAGGTTGTTTCAAGTTGCCAAAATATCTTCAATTTCCATCGACCATTTTCATGGCCGATCTCCTTGCTTAAAAATTCATTTCCCGAAGAATTTTTTCCGATTCAGTGGCTTATTTTAGTGTAGTTATTTCATGGCTAACATATTTGTTGATCTCAAAATCGATCCGATCAAATGTTCAATAGAATCTCGACCATCCCTCATTCATGTAAGCATTATCTGAATATGGGAACACAACTTTAGAAACAAAGGCCACAATATTAGAAAAAAGTGTGACGATCATCCAATAAAGTCAATTACTGGGGAGGGTTATTATGACTGCTAGAGAGGGAGGGGTGTTGGAAGATTTGGCTAGGGTTTGAGCAAGCCTTGAGTGATCAAATGGAGAGAGAGGAGAGGGCCAAGATGAGGCCATTGAACCAGGCCAAAGTCTAATGAAAAGATTGAAAGCCCAAGAATAACTAACTAAGAGAGGATGAAATTGGTTTTTAAAACTTTTTCGAAGAATTAATCTAAATTCAAGCAAGTAAAGACTAAATAAATTAATTCAAATAATAAGCATAAATACAAAAGCGATAAGTAAAAGAGATAGATGATACAAACGACATAATTGTGAAGGTTCGATCCAAAGCAATAATCTACGTCCTCCGTTACCAAGCTTTCTGGCACGAGCAAGGCCTTTTCACTATGTTGATTGACTTATGGTGCAATTCAACTCTTTACAACGCTTCCTATGACTTACAAACAATGAGCACCGATCTTTATACAATGTTGAAATTTACGGGACCTCAAAACAACCTACACTATTGAGCTTTAGAGGACCTCAATATGACTCACACGGTGACTTACAATAAGGAGCACTGATCCTTATACAATGTTGATCTTTAAGGGATTTCAACACGACCCACACTTTATTAAATTGATTTTACAATGAAATTCCTCTCTTGATAAATAATACAAATAAATTATGTATTAAGAGAAGCTAACACTTCAATGAATAGTGATATATTATAGTTCAAATGTTATATGAAATTTTTTATATAAATGTGATAGTCAAAAATTAGATTCAATCAATCAAATTGTTTCAATGAGAAGATGAAGAGATAAATACAATGTAAATTCAAAAGTCTTCTCAAGAAATATCTTTCTTTTAATTAATGATTGTAATAAATTAATACTAAGAGATAAATGAACAACTTTGATGAATGTGATGATTTTACAAGTTTAGTTCAAATCAATCAAAGTTTCAATATGAAGAAGAAAAGTTTATGCAATGTAAGTGCAAAAGATCTTCTACAAAAATATATCTTTCTTTCAATGAATAATTTGTGACAAATTAAGTACTAAGAGAGAAATTGAAAACTTTGATAAATATGATGTTTACAAGTTTGCTTCAATCAAAGTCTCAATATAAAGAAGTAGAAAATGTTTATGCAATGTAAGTATAAATATCTTCTTCAAAAATATATCTCCTTTAAAATTGATATCAATAAATTAAGCACAAAGAGAAAAAGAAACTTTGATAAGAGAAATAATTCAAGAAGTTTGACTCAACAATCAAAGTTTTTGTTATAGAAAAATAAATGAAATGAATGTAAAAATGTAAGTTCAAATGGGATTTTTCAAATATGTTTATCAAGAAAGCATTTTTATAGTTGTTATAATGAATGCAAAGTGAAGTGGTATTTATAACAATCAAAACACAATAAATTCTGCCAAATCGAATGATCAATATAACTGTTTACATAGTCAGAACGGTCAAATTTTGGACCGTTGGAGAAGTCCGATCGATCACCAAGCCAGCCGGTCGACCGTTGACTTTTTTTTAAAGGTATGATCTAAGTTCAAATATCACTTTGAAATATCAATCTTACTTTTGATCAAAAATATTTTACACAAGTAATATGAAATTAATTTTTCAAAAATATTTTATGCAAGTAATATGAAATTAAAATTTCGTGCACAAAATGATTTTTGAGCTATTGTCATTCATTACTGAAGATCAAAGTATTATACATTTACACATGATTTTGAAAGTCTAGTCTTTAATCTTACGTCGAAGTTTCTTTCATGTTCGCTCTTAAACTCTTGATCTTGATCTTTCTTGACGTTTGACTTTAATATTTGACTTCGATCTTAACATTCTTCATGATCCCGATTGATAATCTTGATTTTGATCTTTTAAGCTATCGTCTCGAATGTTTTGATTTGAATGCTTAACTTTCACTTTAATCTTCATTTCGAATCCGATTTATGATGTATTGAATTTGACAATGCTTAATTGATTGTAACATTGAACTATCATCACTCAAAATCAATTGTTAGAAATAATATTAATCTTATTTGTTATTATCAAAATATTGAGGATGAAATCAACTATATGTCAACAATTTACCATTTTTTTTTATTATGACAAACAAGATGATTTGCAATGTAAGATTGGAACAATTAATATCATGTTGAAAGGAATATAAATTTATCATGTAATTCATGTTCTACATATCTTTTACAAGTCAATAACTATATATTCAATTCATATAAATGATTTTCCTTCTTTCCCCATTTTTCATATACTATAAATATATTATATTTTCAAATCAAAACATATGTAATCATCTCACTCCAAAACATATATAATCATTTCATTTTCCCCTTTTAACATAAGCAAAAAGGAATAGCATTTAAGATCAACACACAATATCCTATTTTAACATAAGCAAAAATTGTAGCACGTATGAGAGGAATAATATGATATATAAGATCAAAACTTTAAATCAACTATAGAAAAATAGTAATATATTCTCCCTCAATTATGTTAACCCAAGAATAACTAACCAAGAGAGGAGTGAATTGGTTTTTGAAACTTTTCTGACAATTAGTCTCCAAACTATTCAAACTTAAGAAAGAAATGCAAAGTGTAATATGAGAAGTAAATGTGCAAACTCGATGACTTAATTCAAGTATGAATATAGCACAATATAAATTGTAATGTAAAGTAAAGTTCAATAATGTAAAGATAACAAACCAATTTAATGGGGTTTGATACACATTGTGTTCTACGTCCCCATTACCAAGTTCTTCGTCACGAGCAATATCAAATACACTATAATGGTAACTTACAACAAGGAGTACCAATCCTTACGTGACTTACAACAAAGAGCACTTATCCTTAGGTGACTTACAACAAGGAGCACATATCCTTAAGTGACTTACATCAAGGAGTACATATCCTTACAATCGAGTTTTCACAAGGCTCTCGAAACCGTCAAAATGTAAATAATAATTTTACAATTGAAGAAACTCTCTTAACCAATGATATAATCAAGTTAAATATTAGAGAGTTAGGTAAAGAGTTCAATAGATAGCAAATATTAAAGTTCAAGTGTTTTTGTTGTAAAACTTTGATGAATGATGAATGATGAAATTGTTTGTATCTTGTATCAAAGTTTTTCAATCAATGATCTCTCTTTAAAAATAATACAAGTTAAGTATAGAGAGAAATTTTACACTTTAATAAAAGTGTTGGCAAAAGAAAACATTTATCAAGAATTGAAAGAAATGAGATTGAGAAGTTTTTTGTAGAATAGAATTCTTGATGAAATAGATGAAACTAGTTTTGATCGATCAAGAGATTATTTGTATCAAAGTTTTTAATCAATAATCTCTCTTAACAAATAATACAAATTTAAGTATGAAGAGAGGTTTTACACTTTAATAAAAGTGTTGGCAAAGAAAACTTCTATCAAGAATGAAGAGTAGATGAGATTGAAAATGTTTCTTTGCAAAAAGCATTATTGATAAGATAGATGAAAATTAGTTTGATCAATCAAGAAATTCTTTGTAAAAAAATGAAATAGAATTTAAAATCAAGTAATCTCAATGATTTTCAATAAATATACTCTCTTAATTCCTCTTATAAAATCTTTGGATCGAATACAAAGAAGATGGATATTTATAGAGCAAAATAGGAGGCTGCAAGAACATTCGGTTGAGCAACTTCAGTCAACCGAAAGTATGATATAGCCGTTGCAAAAATCAAATCGTTGGAGTTTCGGTTGATACTTCGGTCGATCAAACTGGTCGACCGAACCGGTTGACCAAAGTCAACCTTTGGTCAACCGAAAGTTGAGTTTTTTTTTTTTAAATTGCTTTTTCAAAATCTATTTTATATTAGGATTCAAAAGCATTTTTATGCAAGTGATGAATTATGAAAATAATTTGAGCTTTATGCACTTGTTAAATATTGACGAGTTAATATATTTACATATAAATGTATAATGTTTAATTGTCTTGACTTGTTGTTCTTTTGGCTTATATCTTGATTTGCGTCTTTTGCGAATCTTCAAGTTCTAATTCGATCGTCGCATGTAAATCATTATCGTCTCGAATACTAACTTTCACTTTGATCTTCATTTCGAGTCCGATTTATAATCTTGATAGCTTTGAAATTTTAATCACTCAAATTCAAATGTTAGTAAATAAAATGACTTATTTGTTATAATCAAAACATTAAGGTTATAATCAACCATATGTCAACAAAGTAAAGACAAGATGTTAAGCCCATGTTTGTCTCCTATTATGGGAGAAAGAATGGAGTTTTCAATAGTGTTTTTTGGGGAATGTGAGGTTAAAATTTAAAGAAATTTTATTGGTTTGTGTGTAGAATATTTTATTGTGTGAATGTGTAGTGGAGAAATGATACTGTAGCAAATAATTTTATTTTTAAAGGATGGCAAACACACCCTAAATATATGTAAGTTAAGAAAAAAATCATCACTTTATAGTAAAATATTAATCAAAGTATGGGTGATGAAATGACAAAAGTAAAATAATTTAAATAGAATCTAAATAAATTTCAATCAATTGTGTACATAGAATAAATCATATGAGAACATTTAGTATGATTCAATTTAGCCACATACTACAAATTTATTGATAATTCTCAAACATCTTTAAATATATGAAAATCTATCAAGTGTTGGAGGTTTAGTAAGAATATTGATCAATCGATTCTTTGTATTCACAAATTCGAATACAATATCCTCCTTTTGGGTCCTAGATGTAATATCTTAGTGCTACTAAGATATCAAAAATTCGTTTTATGGCAATTATTCTTGAGTATTGAGTTGAAATTTCGTACATAATCACACACTAAATATAATGTCGAGTTTACTTGTGATTAAGTAAAGAAGGGATCCAATCTTACCTCGATATTTTGTTATATTTATGGAAGTACATTGTTTATCTTTGTCCATTTTGATTTGATGAACTTATTGGAGTATTCATTGATTTCAACTCTTTTATTTTAAACTTATTGAGCATTTGCATGATATATTTTGTTTGGCTCCATTCCTTATGTAGAGATTAATCACTTTGTTCTTTTGAAGATCTTCATCTTGTTGCACATTTTCTTCTTCCTCATGTGGATTTTCAACATTTTTAGGATCTTCCTAATTTGGATTTTGAATTAAATTTTTCAAAATTTTCTTTTGTATTCAAAATGAAGCATTTGCAACCAAAAACTTTAAAACAACCGATATTTGGAATTCTATTTTTCCAAAACTCATAGGAAATTTTAATTTACTTTCGACTAACTAAAACTCTATTTACAATATAACAAGTTGTGTTAATGATTTCGGCCCAAAAATATTTTGTCATGCTATTTTTATTTAGCATGATTCTAATCATTTTTTTGCAATATGCGATTCTTCTTTTCTACTACATCATTTTATTGAGAAGCTTTAGTAGCCGAGAAATTATGATCATAGCCATAATTTTTTGCAAAAATCATTAAATGTAATATTTTCAATAATGACGAAAGCATAATGTTGCTTTAAATTTAAAAGAACTATTTACTTGTTTTCCATACATCATAAATTTTGTCTTTCTCAAACTTGACAAACGTTTAACAAAACAGTTTTTGAAAAAAAGTAGGTCTATACTAACATGACATAATCTTCTATATCATAATCAAGTATCATATTTTAAACTTGATAAACATTTTTCTCCGCATTCAAACTTAATATTTATGACATAAACATTCTTACTTCGGCTTCTTATAAATATCACCTCTTTTGATGTAGTATCCTCAATAATGCATTTGGAAGAATCAAATTTGATATGATAACATTCATCACACAATTGATTAAAACTATGTAGATTACGTCTAAAGTTATCCACTAAGAAGACATTTTAAATAAAGAGAGATGAATGATTATCAATAATTTCAATGTCAATGATTTTGCTTTTCGCATTATCTCCAAAAGTATCACGATGGCATCCTTTATTTTGAAGCTTGACATTAAGTTTGATTTCCAATCATGTGATTTGAGCATCCACTATCCAAGGTCCATTTGCTCTCTATTTTCATTGGTACTTAAAAAAATAATTCAATTTTTGGTCTTTGGTATCCATACATCTTGGATCCCCGATAGTTAGTGTTAGTAAATTTTTGAATCCACTTATAGTTATTTTCAAAATGTAATTTCTTTTTTATAGAACAATAAAGAGCTACATGTCCATTTTTTTGCAAAAATTATATGTAACATTTGAAACAGGAGAAGTTGAAGTTTTAACAAGGAAATTTTGAAGAGACTTTTGTTTAAAAAATGGTCTATATCAAATTTCTCCTTTATCAGAAATACATTTTTGCTCACTAAGTATTAAATCAATTTTTTTCTTGCCTTGAGTAAATTTGTGAATAATTTGAGTCAAATCTAAAAATCATTTCTTGTAAAGAGGAATTTTCCTTAATTAAAGAATCATAGTCTATTTTTTTCTTTTTCACAATCATTTTGAATTTCCAAAACTTAACTCGTTTTTCAATAAAGGATTCTTCCTTTTAAGAATCGAATGATGCAAAGTAAGTTTTTCAAATTATTCAAGAATTTCATCATAAGAAGTAGATAATTCATCATATCAACAATTTTCATTTGAATTTACCTTATCATCAATAACCATGAAGCACTTGTTGACAATTTCCTCTTGACTTCCATTTTCTTCATGGTCATCATCATCACTCTCATTCCATATTGATTGAAGTGCTTTCTTTTTTATAAATCTATTCTTCTCTTCGTCCCTTCCTTCTTCCCTTTGGAATCGATAATTGTTGCGAAAACTTTTCCATTTCTTAACAAGAAGGACTAGATCATCAAGTTCTTCACCATTCATATTTTCGCTTAAAGTGTATTTATCAACTATGGATTTTAAAACAATTTGACGTCTTTTCTCTTTTTTGCTTTTCATTGTTTCTCCTTCGTCTCGTGTGATTTAACGCATATGTCATCAATGTTCCATAGAACTCTTCCAATGGATATGTGTTGATATCTTTAATGTTTTCTATCGACATTGTCAATGAACTCCACTCTTTCGAAAGTGACCTAAGCACTTTACTCACAAGTTCACCATTAGTGGATTTTTTTATCAAAGCCTTTGAGACCATTAACAATACTGGTAAAATGAGTTATCGTGTCAACAATCGATTCATTCGCTTTCATAAAGAAATTTTCAAAACCTTTAACTAAGATTTATCTTAATTTCTTTCGCTTTGCTAGTTCCAAATGAGTAATTTCTAAAGCATGCCAATGTCATAAGCGGAATCACATGTACTAATACGATTAAATTCATTTATATCTAAAGCACAATAAAGTATATTTTTGGCTCTAACATTTAAAGATAATTGTCTTTTATCATCTTCATTATATTCTTCTCTATGTTTAGAAATTATTTGATCTGGTTTATCATCCTCAATAATAACCTATCTAGGCACATATGGACCAAATTCAATTACTTCCCAAATATTATAATCTATTGATTGAATAAATATTATCATTCTAACCTTCTAATAGTTATAATGAGTACTATCAAAGAAACGAGGACGATTTTTAGAATGCCCCTCAAGATTATGAAAATGGTTATCCATTACTCAACATTATGAAATCTTTAAAATTAAGCACATTGCTCTCATACCAATTGAAAGCTCAAGAATAACGAACCAAGATGAGGGAAAGTGATAAGTAAAAGGGATATAAGATGCAAACGATATAATTGTGGAGGTTCAATCCAAAGCAATGATCTATGTCCTCCCTTACCGAGCTCTCCGGCACGAGCAAGGCCTTTTCACTATGTTGATTGACTTATGGTGCAATCAACCCCTTTACAATGCTTCCAGTGACTTACAAACAAGAAGCATTGATCCTTATACGACGTTGAGCTTTACGGGACCTCAACACGACTCATGCTATTGAGCTTTACGAGACCTCAATATGACCCACATGGTGACTTACAATAAGGAACATCGATCATTACACAATGTTGATCTTTAAGGGATTTCACATGACCCACACTTTATCAAAGTGTTTTTACAATGAAATTCCTCTCTTGATAAATAATACAAACAAATTACATACTAATATAGGATAACACTTCAATGAATAGTAATAAATGATAGTTCAAATGTTAGATGAAAAACTTTGATAAATATGATAGTAAAAAATTAGACTCAGTCAATCAAAGTATTTCAATGAGAAGATGAAGAGATAAATACAATGTAGATTCAAAAGTTTTCTCAAGAAATATCTCTCTTTTAATGAATGATTGTAATAAATTAAGTATTAAGATATAAATGAGCAACTTTGATGAATGTGATGATTTTACAAGTTTAGTTCAATCAATCAAAGTTTCAATATGAAAAAGAAAAGTTTATGCAATGCCAGTGCAAAAAATCTTCTTTAAAAATATATCTTTCTTTCAATGAATAATTTGTGATAAATTAAGAGAAAAATAGAAACTTTGATAAATATGATGTTTACAAGTTTGATTCAATCAAAATTTCAATATGAAGAAATAAAAGAAGTTTATACAATGTAAGTGCAAATATCTTCTTCAAAAATATATTTATTTTGAAATTTAAGCACAAATTGAAATGAAAAACTTTGATAAGAGAAATAATTCAAGAAATTTGATTTAACAATCAAAATTTTTGTTATGAAGAAATAAATGAAATGAATGTGAAAATGTAAGTTCAAAGGGAATTTTTTAAATATGTTTCTCAAGAAAGCATTATTATAATTGTTATAATGAATGCAAAATGAAGTAGTATTTATAGCAATCAAAACACAATAAATTCTGCCAAATTGGATGACCAGTTCGGTTGACTAAGGGTGGACAAAATGTCCAGACCAAATCAAACCAAACCAAACCAAGCGGTTCGATTCGGTTCTACAAAAAAAAAATTAATAATTTTGGTTATTTGAACAAAAAACCATTTGGTTATAATTTTGGTTCGGTATTGATTCTAGAACCAAGAACAAAATCGAGAAACAAACTTAATTTATAATTTGATTTTATGTTAATTGAAGTTATCCCAATAGCCATTATTTTGGAACAACCCATAAAACGTGTGTAGCCCATTAATTTTAATTGTATTCAATATTTTTGTTTAAACATCACTTCAATGCATTATTTCAAATTCAAATCCTCAAAGTCCTCGAACGCCTTCCTAAATTCTTAATCTCTCAAACCTCAACAACACAACTTTTCTGTGCGAAAACTCGAACTTTGTCGCCACCAATTTACCGTTCCTCCAAAGTCCAAGCCATTAAGACTCAAGGGTAATGTAAGTAAAAAAATATCATAATTTACTGGATATCTTTCTTTTCTTTCATAGTTTCTTGTGTAATTTTATAAATATTAGTCAAAGATTCTAGTCAAACAATATTTTTATTGAATTGTAAATGGTTTTAATTTATTTTTGTTTGTTTTAATTATGTATTTTGAATTATTTTTGTAGAGTTTCTCAAAGTTACAACATAAGTAATGGAGTATTAAACAGTTAATGATTATCTGATGGTAAGAGCTAAGTTGCTTGGCTTGGTCATTTTGTTACCACCACTGTCTATTAGTTTTGAATTTTAACTTTATATTTCAGTTTCATATTTCATTTTTCTCATATAGGTCTAACGGCTTCATGTAAAGGAATTGATTGAACGGATGATGAAAATGGAACTCAATATTATTAACTTCTTGTAATGACGTATTCGTTTATATTTTATTTGTTAGTTTGCACTTTTATAATCTTGATTATTGATAATTTGAACTTTCTAAATGTTTGATGCTTATATTTTTTTATTTAAGTATAAATTGGTAACTTATGGATATGATGCAAGTCTGAATATTTAAGTCATAGTACTAGAACCAGACCAAATGGTTCGATTCGGTTTTACATCTTTTAAAAAAACTATTTGGTTCCATTATCAAAAAAATCATTAGTTCATGGTTCGGTTTCGTTATCTTGGAACCATAACCAAATGGAATTACGTCCACTCCTACGGTCAACCGTCAATTTTCGAATGACCAATATAAACGTTAGTACAGTCAGAATGGTCAAATTTTGGACCGTTGGAGAAGTTCGGTCAATCGTTGACTCTTTTTTTTTTTTGAAAATATAATCTAAGTTCAAGTACCACTTTGAAATATCAATCTTACTTTTGATCAAAAATATTTTATGCAAGTAATATGAAATTAAATTTTCAAAAATATTTTATACAAGTAATATGAAATTAACACTTCGTGTACCAAATGATTTTTGAGCTATTGTCATTCATTACTAAAGATTGAAGTATTATAACTTACACATCATCTCGAAAGTCTTGTCTTTGATCTTACTTTGAAGTTTCTTTCATGTCGGTTCTTAAACTCTTGATCTTGATCTTTCTTGACGTCTGGCTTTAATACTTGACTTCAATTTTGACATTTTTCATGAGTTTGATTTGATAGTCTTGATTTTAATCTTTTAAGCTCTCGTCTCAAATGATTTGACTTAAATACTTAACTTTCACTTTAATCTTCATTTCGAGTCCGATTTATAATGTGTTGATTTTGGTAATACTTGATTGATTGTAACATTGAACTATCATCACTCAAAATCAATTTTTAGAAATAATATTAATCTTGTTTGTTCTGATCAAAACATTGAGGATCAAATCAATCATAGGTCAACAAAGATTGTTTAATATGATTCAATCAAATCTAATAGATATTATCGATATCCAATCAACTAATTTGAGATCCTCTTCCACATTACGTATGCCACACAATTTATGGATATTGTTGAGCGGAATATTGACACCAAGATTTCTAGGCTCAATATTTCAACAGAATACCGAATCGACACCACGAAGTTCCAACCACAAGCTAAAATGGGGTCAACATATATACATAGTAGTGGGCTTTTAGGTTAGACAATAGTTAGGTCCAAGGACAAATAGGTAGCGGTAAATGGGCTATCAACCAAAAGTTGTCCAATGGATAATAGGTTGGACCATGAGTAGTTGTAATTAAATTAGGCTACTTCCAATGGCTCAATTAGGCTATATGTTTAGGTCGGTACAATCGTGGTGTCGATGTTTCACTTCACTCATCGGCAGAGGCCTATGAAGTATAATCCGAACGATTTAACATCATTGCTCGAAATTTATTGGGTATCAAAACTCAATAGATAATAATAATTTGCATAAGATGTGGCAGAACTTAAACAACTTGTACGAGGCTAATTATAGTCATTGGAAGTTCGTGTTAGACTAATATAGCCATCTCCAATTGTATAACATTTACAAATGAAGATAAATAATTAAACCCATGTTTTACAGCCAATTTTAGTAAATTTTTTAATTCTTAAATTTATTTTCAATCACACGTTCTCATAATAAAATATTCTGTACGTGAAGCTAAAAAAAATTTCTACTTTTTAATCACACATTTTCTAAAAAAACCACTATTCCAAATGCCATTTTTCCCAAAAAAAAAAAAAAACAAACTCTTTTTAATAGTTGTCAAAGAGGTCTGAATATTTAGTAAATTTTTATAAAAGTTGATAAAATGTGTAGTTGAAAAATTGATAAAAGATGTGGATTCTATAAAATATGTGATTAAAAATGAGTTTAAAAAAGAATATTTTTTTATTTTTTTTTGGGACTAAACAATGGCTAAGCTCTCGTTTGGTTTGCTAAAAATTAAATTTTTAAAGTTTTTGATAAATATTAATGTATAATTGAAAAGTTGATAAAAAATTATATATCTCATGTCATTCTAAATAAATATAGATTTTACAAAATGAGTGTCAAATATACACACATTCGAGGAGAAGGGGAGAGAGGGGGAGGGAGAGGGAGAGAGTATTTCCCTTGTTTGATGTTCATTATTTGACAAAAATAAAATTTTGAATAATGAATTTTTTGAAAATATGTGGTTAATAAATATGAATTTTTTTTTTTTGATTTTACGTGAATAATATTTTATTACATTAATATATAATTAAAAAGGAATACATTGAGTATTTTGAAACGGAGAGAGAGTGACAGCATAATACTTCTTAAAAAATGTCATTTGTCCACAACTTTTGAAGATTAGTTAACTTAGTCCCTATATATGGCTTCTGTCTAATTTAGGCGTTAAATCCACGGAATTCTAATTCTCATGTCCTTGAATGAATGAGAAAATAATCAAACCACTTAAATCCTTTAGAAACAGAAATAATTTTTTATACGTATCAACTCAATTTTACACAAATTAAGAAATGGCAAAATTTCACGTCCCCATCTTGTCACGCATATAAATTGTGGAACATGATCCTGGTCGTAAATTTTTCGAACTCTTTCAAAATCTTTTATTTCATATATTTTTTGTTTATTAATTTAACTTATATTTAAAAATAAAAATAACAATAAAAATAATTAATCAAAATGGTAAATGGAGATTTTCTAATATTGTGTGGTCCGCATCTACCCCATCGTCATCTTGTGCCCTCGAGAATTCCCTACTAGACAAGGATAGTAATAGTCTCTCCAATCGTCTCGCCCTATTGTCATTCTTATACCAACCCACTACTTATCCCTAAAACCATTTCCTTGATTTTCTATATAAAAAAAAAAAAAATACAATGCAATCTAATTGTGGCGACGACATTGGTCAGTGTCTCAAGCAAGTTTGGTTATGCAATGTGTAGGATATAATGAACAAAATGAATTGATATTTTTCGTTCTTTTAATTAATTTTAATGGGCAATAGTGAAACCGTCCGTGAGGATGGCGATTGCTGATTTCTCAAAAGTTGGAGACAAAATCGAAACAATAAGATGTCTGGGGGTAGGTATGATATTTTTCTAAAATATTGGAGACGAGTTGTGCAATTTTCTCTTAAAAAAAATAAATTTAAAAAATCTGACACCGTACAGTTTTATATCCACCCGTTAATCTATCTGTTTTTATCATCTTGATTTACACCTAACACATTCACACCTATAAGTACACGTAATTGTAAGCATTTGTTTTGAGTTTGTTTGCCCCAATTCTATATACATACATACAATTTTAGAGAGATGGAGAAGGCAACTGAGAGACAAAGGGTTCTGCTGCAGCATCTCCGTCCTTCTTTCACTTCTTCCACCCTTGAAAATATCGAATCTACAATCTCCGTGAGTCTGTTTTTTTTTTTTTTTTTTTCAAATTTTAATTTTGTGTTTGATTTAAAAATTTTGAATTTTCTCTTTGGATTTTATTGTTATTAAATTTATTGGATTAAAGCTGTTGTTGTGTTTTTGTGATTGCTTTGTTGTGAATCTTGTTATTTGATTGAATCTGAGGTCTGAAACTAGTTGTGTATCGAATTGGCGAGTACATCGTGAAGTTTTGTGTAATTGTTGGTACGAGCTCAATTATGTGACGATCTTATTGTTTCCTTTCGAATTTGTGATATTTTAGAATTAATTCTAGTTATTTGATTACTGATTTTGGCATGGAACTATAATTCTAGAAATTGAATCGATAGATTGAACTTATAATGGCGAAGAAGAAGAAACACTAACATAAACAAATAGAATAATTTTTTCGGATGTTAGGTATGAGAGGTATATAAATTCCTCAATTATATATCTGCCATATCCTTGTAATCCAGCTTATTTTGAATATATCATTAATTGCTACCTTGAGTATAATAAATATAATAAAGGCTAATTTAATGTATGCCACCTAATCATATCCATCATAAAGGTTTCAACTCAACTTGTTTCCTAATATACTTTGAATACTATTCTGGTCATTACAGCACTAAAGTGATTTGTGTTAGTTTTCGTAAATTAGTAATCAGAGAAACCATGTGAGCATATGTATGTGCAGCACACTTTATTAAAATACCTATATTTGTGTTTGCCTGTGGGACACCTGGGTTAGTTTTTTATTTATTTAACCTTACAATATATTACTGTTAGTTAATTTTGACAAATTTGTACATAAATGGAATATTATCCCTCTGTGATTTTGAGAGAGAGAGAGAGAGTATCAGATCATAAGTCCAAAATATGTAGTTGTTAGCCTTTTAGTCCGTAATAAGTGTAAATTTTGAAGATACGTGCATTTCTGAATAATGATGAAAGTTTTTGTAAATTAAAATACTCTACCTTGTTAAAACTCTCTCTCTTTGTGAAACTTAATGAGATAAAATTTCCTTTCTCAATGCTCATTTTTAAGCATGTATTTTATCTACAAAATAAACTTTTTGAAGATTATAATATGAATATTTTGGTATCTTGAAAGTGTGTTTGTGATGAAATTGTGACTTCAACTTGCTCATTTCTCTCCGTGTCAGTGGCAAGAAATGCTGACATTAGTAGTTGCCTATTTTATTTATTTTTTCAATTCATTTTTATTTCCCAAAATATGTACCAGGCGTCTATATGTTCAGCTGGAGATAGTGCTGCATACCATAGGGCTTCTGTGTTTGGTGATGATGTGGTCATAGTGGCGTAAGTTATCCTGTTTCAACTTGTATTTTGAATCAGGTTTCACATCTTCTAAGAACAATTTGTCATATATGCCTGAAAAATAAATGTGCGTTAACTTGGTTTAGTGCTTATCGAACTGCACTCTGCAAGTCAAAGAGAGGGGGCTTCAAAGATACTTATCCTGATGATCTACTTGCACCAGTTTTGAGGGTTTGTTTCTTGTTCTCATTTGCAATTCAAATAATTTTTAAGCTGCTGAAGTTCACAGTTGGGATTTACATATTTAATGGTTTTTTTTTTATTATTTTTTATTCACAACCTTGGTTTAGGCATTGATTGAGAAAACAAATTTGAATCCAAGTGAAGTTGGGGATATTGTTGTGGGCACAGTTTTGGCTCCAGGCTCCCAAAGAGCAAGTGAATGCAGGATGGCTGCGTTTTATGCCGGTTTTCCTGGTAAGATTCTGAAATTTTTTATGCTTTTAAACACTTTGATTTGCCAAAAGTATAGTATCACTGAAGGGGCAATTTTCAAATGCAGAAACTGTACCTGTGAGAACTGTAAATAGGCAATGCTCATCTGGTCTTCAAGCTGTAGCTGATGTTGCTTCTGCTATCAAAGCTGGATTTTATGATATTGGTATGTGAATCTATGCTTAAAGGGTACCTTCTACTAATATAAAATGCAGAATTCTGTATCTGCTGTTTGTCATGAGCTGAACTGTATATCATCTCTTAAACCATTATCAGTATTCACCTCCAATAATTTTGCCATTTTTTTAATTATAATGCACTTTAGTGGATTAAAGAAATCAACATTTTACCGTTAACAAACAGGTTCCCACCATACAAAGGGAAGGAACAAATCGGTGAAGGATTTATGAGTGACATATAATTTCTCATTTTTTGAATTTCAAACCTTCTGAATCAGGGATTGGTGCTGGATTGGAATCGATGACCGTCAATCCTATGGCTTGGGAAGGATCAGTCAATCCAAAAGTATATTTCTCTGTCTTGAATTCCTATTCTTTTCATTTGCAAGGAGTGTAGTGCTATGTGTTAACATCTTGCCAATAATTCAGGTAAAAACAATGGTACAAGCTCAAGATTGTCTTCTTCCAATGGGTATTACCTCAGAAAATGTTGCCGGTCGCTTTGGTGTCACAAGGAGGGAGCAAGATCAGGCTGCAGTGAGTTGAATGAACTGTCACTTTGATGGTTGCTTTAAGTTTTCGTTGTAATTAGTGTCTTTCTAATTGTCTTCTCAGGTTGAGTCACATAGAAAAGCAGCTGCTGCGACTGCATCTGGCAAATTTAAAGATGAAATCATACCAGTGAAAACTAAGGTACTAAATTTGGCGAGAATTTTGATTTAACTATTTAAGATTCTGTCAGTTCATCTTAGGATTGTCCTTTCTTTTCCACTGATTTATATTTGGTTGAAAAAGATTGTTGACCCTAAAACTGGAGATGAGAAGCCTGTCACTATATCCGTTGATGATGGAATTCGACCAAACGCCTCAATTGCAGACCTGGCAAGGTTGAAGCCTGTTTTCAAGAAAGATGGCACAACCACTGCTGGTAAATAAGAGTGATGTGTCACAGTCGTATTTGGGAATTGTAAACTTCTGTGCAATAACCTCTCTGGCTGCATTGCAGGAAATTCTAGCCAAGTGAGTGATGGTGCTGGAGCTGTGCTCCTTATGAAGAGAAGTGTTGCAATGCAGAAAGGAATGCCAATCCTTGGTGTATTCAGGTGTGCTATTAGCAGTTAGAAGTTGCAGTATATGTGGAATCCTCTTCTGACACTTTTTCTCTCCAAATGGCTGATTAATTCTTCTTGCCCCCAAATTACCAAAATTCTCCGACTCTTATCGCATATTTAGAATCTTTGATCCATCTGTCGAAGTCTTGGAAGTTTTTTGAGGGATTAATATTATAAATGAACTAAGATTTTGTCGTATGTATGTGTCTGATGTCCACAAGGGTTCTTATGTTTCGTATCACTTCTAGTCTAGGTTATCATATCAGCACTTTCTTCACCATGATCACGTTTCATATTTGATTGGATAATGACTAGTTGCAATAGTTTAACAATTGACAGACTAGCTTGAGTAGCTTCATTAGTTCCCAGATCTTTAACATGTTCATTTTTTAAGTTGCTCTACTTTGTCGTTTGTGTTTTTCCACGTTTCAATATAGCACTGGATACATTGAGATTTATTTCCTTTCTTACTTTTTAAGAACTCAACTTAGGTCAGCGTTGATATGTTAAGCCCTTTCAATGAGTGATTCAATGCTTGTTTTATCCAAAGAGTGATGCCATTTCTAGGTAGTGGAACATGAATCTTACAACTGCTGGAACTGTGGACCATCCTTATCCGAAGTTAAAAAGAAAAGGCAGGCTACTTTCTCAATATTAAAAATCCCTTTTGCTACTCCTGCAGGAGCTTTGCTGCTGTTGGTGTGGATCCGGCAATTATGGGCATTGGTCCAGCTGTTGCGATACCTGCTGCAGTTAAATCTGCCGGTCTTGAACTTGATGACATTGATCTTTTCGAGATAAATGAGGTAACCTCGTGGGATGCTTTAAATTGCCTTTTGTGCTTATGCTGTTACAAAGCTTGTTTATTGCTAATCATGACCTTGAGCAGGCATTTGCATCACAATTTGTATACTGTAGTAAGAAGCTGGAACTCGATCCCGAGAAAATCAATGTTAATGGAGGTGCAATGGCTATTGGACATCCTTTGGGTGCAACAGGTATTTACATATTCATTTACGAGAAATTAATCTCTAGTTCATCCATGTGACTAAGACATGTTTGGTGTGTCGTATTAGACCAGATAAGGAATAATCCTATCTAATCCTTATCCAGTATTTGGTGCAATTAGTAACCAGATTAAATTAATCCAGGGTGCTTCGTATAAAATTATTACTTTATGTAGGGGTTGGTTAAATTGTATTATCATTCACCAATTTATGAATTAAGAAAATATTAGTTAAATTGAAATATATAAATTTACTTATAAGAGCTGAGAATTTCACTTGTAATAGATTCGTCACAAGTTCCATATAGATTACTTCTCAATACAATTTCTTTTAAATTCATTAAAATTTTATGGACCGATTCTTGAATACCCACTATGGTAGATATATATGTGTGATACATGTTCCTTAAGAATTTCACTTAAGGAAATTTATATATATATATATAAGGTAACTTATAAATCAATTTATAAGCAAGAAAATTTACATTAGTTCTCAAGAAAAAACCTTGAAACATTGAGATCATGTTGAATCTATTGGAACTTATAACAGCCATATCAAAATCATGACGGCCCTCCTAATAATTTTTTTTGAAAATATTTTACCTGTTATTCATTTAGCTGACCAATCTTTCCCTGAACCTATCATTCTCATTTGAATTATTTTTGTATGTATGGTGTACCTTCCAATTGACATGTTCTTTCATGTGTTGTCATGGCGTGTAAATTTTATGAGCATAATAATCCTTATTGAAATTCATGCTTGCTTGATTCCATAAATAGGAGCTCGCTGTGTTGCCACCTTGTTGCACGAGATGAAGCGTCGTGGCAGAGATTATCGATTTGGTGTGGTGTCAATGTGCATAGGTACACCTTCTCTCTTTCTTTGCACGTGTGCTCAGTTTCGTGTATTTAAGGTTTGACGAACAAATAATGTATACTTGTGTAAAATTGAACTGCAGGCACAGGGATGGGGGCAGCCGCTGTTTTTGAAAGAGGCGACTCTTGTGATGAGCTCTGCAATGCTCGACAAATTGAAAAACACAATTTCCTATCCAGGGATGCACAATAAGTTCCATATATAATTATCAAGTTGCTGTTACAGTTTTTACTTGGAAGTGCACAATAAGGTAGTTCACAATAATTTGGAATTTGGAAATATTATCCAATGTTACCAAATCATTGGTTTTGGGGGTATGAATGAACGAGTTTTATTTAACTTGTGTGTTGGATATGTATATGTGCATTTTATGCTTGGTAAGTTTACGCTTTGATTTGTTTTGAGCTAACATGGTGGCCTTTAACTTTGTATTGGACTCGAACATTAAACTGAACAGGATAAATTTAACAATTACCCAAATAAAGAAAATAGTAAATTTGCAATGAAATTTCTATCTTTCGTTCCATTTGCGAAATTTGTAACAAAATTGAACCTGTCATTTATTTCGTCAACCCATGGTTCATCTGACCAAGTTAAGTCCCATTTTCATACATACGATTTTCAGCCAATTCAATCAAGTTTTCTGATATTTTATGTTCTACCGCAACAATTAAAAGAAACTACAAGCAAGCCTGATTTCCACCTACACGAATTAGAGGAAGTTAAGCTTAACTAGCATGTTTAAACTTGGAATTAGCTTCAATTAATGGTGGAAGTAGATTATTAATAACAAAACCAATGAATATCCATTTATTGGAATCATGATTAGATTCTTTTCACCTGACAAGAGATGGACTCCAGCTGTAAAGAAGTTCTTTCAGACTTTCACGATACTAAAACTTTTGAGAAGATGAGATACACCAATAATGAAGGAGCAATAACTAACATGAGCGTCGTTTTAGTTACATGTCAAACATGTTACATGTAGAAAGTGCACTAGTATGAGGATCAATCAAACAATATTTTCTTCTAGTTGACCATAGTAAATTTCCAACTAGCAGAAAATTAGTAGAGAATAGTTGTTAAACTGACCTTCCCAAGTTGTTTCCCCACACATAATAATGCGATAAATAACTGGTTAAGATTTGAACTTTTGACAACCACTATCGTTTCCAAGAGAGAACAAAATAATACAAACTGGAATAGAACGCCTTATTCTGGATCAGGTGAGCCACCAGGAACCAGCTGCATTGTACAAAAAGAAGATTCTTAGCTGACATTTGAAATTTGAAGCTTGCATAGATAACACTAAAATGAAGGCGGCAAAACAGACAGCACGCTCATAAATAGATGTCAAGCTTACAATCGCTATGTTGTTTCCGTTGAGCAAGATTTGATCCAGCTTTGTTATTCGCCTCCCTTCCGAGGTGATCTCACTGGAAAAAAGTTCAGTTGACTTTTAGCAGGATGCCATGTTGAAATATTTAGACGTAATAGTAGCAACATAGATAAAACCTCCTAACGCACTCCTCTAAGATCAGTTGCAAAGCAAGCCCTGATGATGGACAGGCAAAAAACAACATATGGTCCCACTAAATTTGGGGTATGCTACATAAATCCTTTTTCTCTGACTCCATTCTATTAATTGCTATATCTACAAGAAGATCAAAATTAACTAGATCCTTAGCAACTGCAACAAGTCCTAATGACAGACGAGGCCTAAAATTATCTGAAGGTGAATGGACAAAGACAAGGCCTAAAGTTTCTAAATGCACAGGCAAAACAACAAACTAGGCCATGTTCCTACTAAATTTGGGGTTGGCTATATGAATCCTTTTTCTCTAACTCCATTTGTTTCATTGTTATATCTACTGGAAGATTTAAATCAACTAGATCCTTGACAACTACAAGACCTAGAATTATCAAGAGGTGAACAGGCTAGGACGAGGCTTGAGTCTTATATGCACAGACAGGCATGCACAAGGCATACCTCCTTTGAGCCTAACTGTTCAGGACTAACCCTGATGGGCTTATTTCAAATGGCACCCAACAAGAAAGACGTTAATTCTCGAGATAAGGAACATGTATGGCTAAGCTTAAAGACACCTTTTTGGCAGCACCACCTCAAATGCTGACAAATACAGGTGCTTTTAAGCACCTTTTATGCTTAGCTAAACATGCTCAGGATAAAGAAGACATCACTACAAGCTTGTATGGGTGTAAGCTCTATCTTCTAACCTTTTGTCCTCTTTTTCAGATTAAGCTCTATCTGCAACTTGCTTCTCTCTCTAACACACAGATGTAGAAGGTTGGAAAAATTTATTATGTCAACATAGTGGCTATAATAGTAATCTACTTCCTGCAAAGTGTAGATAAAAGGACATATGATGCAAGAAACTATTTACCCGTCCCTCATTTGCTTCACTGTCAGAAAAGCTACAAAGAAGAAGTAAATTATTTAATTCTAACTTTATTTAAGAACAAGGTACATATATATTTTAGTACAATTCTGTCTTCTACATATTTAGGTTTGCATTTATCATGTTTCTTTTTTACCTTAAAATCTCCCAAGGTTTATCAGACGATTGAAAGACATATACCCAATGCCCCAGGTCACCAGCATGCCTCGCCAAGGACTAATACGTAACTAAAAACTTGGTTTGAGCGGCTGGTGGCTCCCTTTTGGCTTTAGCTTTACCTTCACTGAAACGACTATGTAATGTGTAATCTAATGTCAACAATTTCTTTTTACTACCTGTTTTATCCATTTCCAAACACCCCACCCCCTACCTTCCACCCCTCCACATACTACTTACAGAAAGAAAACATCACACACAAACACAAACACAAACACAAAAAAAATAAAAATAAAAATAAAATAAAAAGATTGAGAGAGAGATGGAAATCAGAGGAGAGAGACAAAAATCTCTCCACAATAAACTAGTCTCACCAGAGTTTCAATTGGATGCTATGAACAAATTTTACACATCCTCTAAGCACATTAGTTGGTTCCTTTTACGATTTTTATGTTTTACATAAAGATAAACCAGATCTATATCCTGAGGCCCTCAATCAGTTAACCTATTTAACCTTTGGCATTGAAGCCCTCAAACCCTTGGCTCAAATGGGATCTCGTATCTAATTTGAAACTGGTCTGTTGCCTTGTAGTTTTTCTGTAATGGAGAAAAACATGATTAATAATCAGAAAACCCTCCTGAAAATGTTTCCATTTGCGATATACCCTTCCTATTGTAAATTGCATAAAACCCCCATATTTGAAACATTTTGTACAAAATATCTCCTACCGTTAAGATCCTTCAAATTTTCCATTAAAACAATAAAAAAATAAAAATAATAATTGCAGTTGCAGCACCGAAACTTTTATTTTTTTGCGAATTATAACTAAATTTTTTTAGGGATAATTGCAGCAAAAGCCCTAAACCTTTCAATTACATTAAAAACTAAAAAAATAAATAAATAAAAATCATCTTCTTTTTCTTTTTTTTTTGATAGATAATCCAAAAAATTTTATTACTAAAAGAAAAATACACAGGAAGTGTATAATCAACTCAAACAAGAAAGAAAAGACATGAAATTAGGCAGCCCCTCTATAGGATTACTAGTCGCGGCATTAAACCAACTATACAAAGTCAGGTAAAATAATTCTCTAATTTGCTCTGTAGTCCGAGTTTGATCTTCGAAACATCGGTTGTTTCTTTCTCTCCACACACACCATGTGATACAGCCCGGGATAAGATTCCAAGCTAGCTTGCAATCTTTATCACGAAACTTTCTCCTCCATGCCCACAACACGTCCTCCATACGTCTAGGCAACACCCAATCTATATGCTGAGAAGCCAGAATATTATTCCACATCCAACGAACACCGTCACAGTGAATGAACAAGTGATCATGCGTCTCCCCGTCCCTCCTACACATATGGCACCACTTGGTAACATAAAAGCCCTTTCGACGGAGGTTGTCTATTGTTAATGCCTGACCCCTCACCACCCGTCCACAGCAGAAATGCCACTCGTGGAGGCAGCTTACATTGCCACACCATCCTCCAGGGGAGTGAAGCCTCCACAGGTCCCAACAAAGATTGAAAATAAGAACGTACTGAGAAAGCACCATTCCGAGCCAAACTCCATCTGCTACAATCATCATCTCCAACCCGAATATTCACCTCATACAAATAGGTTAAGAACAGTGCATACTCATCCAATTCCCAATCCTGCAAACCCCTCTCAAAAATAACATTCCAACTATAACTCCCATTATGTATGTCTAAAACGTCCTTCACCATAGCAGAGGACTCCATAGAAATGCGATGTAGGGAGGGAAATCTTACCTTTAGCGGTATATCTCCACACCAACAGTCATCCCAAAATCGGATATAATTTCCATTCCCCACCTCAAAAGTCAATTTGTCCCGAAGGTCGCTCCACCCACGTCGAATGTACCTCCACAAACTAACCCCATAAGACCCACGACCCTCACCTGAACACCATCCCCCCTCCAACACCCCATACTTCACCCCAATGAGTTCTCTCCAGAAGCTCTCCCTTTCAACTCCAAACCGCCACAGCCATTTGCCCAAAAATGCCTTGTTAAACAAGGTAAGTCTCCTCAATCCAAGGCCCCCCGTCCTCGTAGGAGAGCAAACAACTCCCCAATTCACCAAATGAAGTTTCATCTCCTCTCCCGCCCCTGCCCACAGAAAATCTCTTTGAATCTTCTCTAATCTATTTGCCACTGCAACAGGAATAGGAAACAGTGACAGAAAATATGTAGGGATATTTGATAGAGTAGATTTAATGAGAGTAAGACGACCTCCCTTCGACAGATACATACGCTTCCACCCCGCCAACCTCCTTTCAACCTTTTCCACAATAGTATTCCAAATGTTAATACTTTTAAAACGCGCTCCTAAAGGGAGTCCAAGATAAGATATCGGTAGTTGCGCAACCCTACAACCCATAATAGCAGCTAGTTCCTCCACACTAGTGACCTCCCCAACTGGAATAACCTCGGATTTCCCAAGATTTATCTTCAGTCCAGACACCGCTTCGAAGCATAAGAGCAGCCTTCGTAAGTTCTTGAATTGCTCCGCATCCGCCTCACATAAAATCAGTGTATCATCTGCAAAAAGCAAGTGGGACACCTGCAGTTGACCGACTGTAAAACCCTTAATCAAATTCTCGTGCCTCGCTTTCTCAAGCATCCTGCTAAATGCCTCCATAACAATAACAAACAACAATGGAGATAATGGATCCCCTTGTCTCAACCCTCTGCTACTTCGAAAATAACCCTCGGGGGTACCATTGACCAGAACTGAGAATGAGACAGTGGAGATACAGAACTGAATCCACTTGCACCACCTATCCCCAAAACCACATCGCTTAAGCATGTACAAGAGGAATCTCCAATTCACATGATCATAAGCCTTCTGAATATCAAGCTTGCATAGTATCCCTGGAACCCCAAGGCTTAGTCTTGAATCAATGCATTCATTCGCAATTAGAACTGAATCCAGAATCTGACGACCCTTCACGAAAGCATTCTGAAACTTAGACACCACTTTCCCAAGCACCTCCTTCAGTCTATTCGCCAGGATTTTTGCAATAATCTTGTACACCCCACTGACTAGGCTAATAGGGCGAAAATCCTTAATATTCGTCGCTCCTGGTTTCTTAGGGACAAACACAATAAATGTTGCATTAGAACTTCTCAGAAACCTACCCCGCTCAAAAAAGTAGGTGAGAACATCAATAATATCCCGTCGCACCACCTCCCAATTTCACCCAACTCCTCACCCTATTCCCAACTCAACTCAGGCCCAACCCCAAAGTCAACATCACATACACCACCACACACCGTCTAGCGGCAACATCACCACCCTATTTGATTTATTAGTTTAGGATTAGTATAGAAAATATATAAACCATCTATTTTAATATTACCATATTTCGAATTTAATAGTAGCTATTGAACTACAAATTAGACTTTATTCCTCGTGGGAAAGATACTCTTAACTCACAAATCTTATTACTTGCACAATGATCCCGTACGCTTGCGGGTTTCACGCGAACACCTACTGCTGGCAATGTTTTAAAAAGTGAAATCGGATGCTAAGGCATTTTTCCTTCATGATGTGAGGCTAACCTCACCATAAACCAAAGAAATATCAAAAAGATGTTTTGAAATGCGAAATAAACTCATAATAAATAATAAACAATCTGTATAAATTTTAATTGCGATTTAATGAGTGCAAAACAAATAAAAGAAAAATTTATAAATTAACAAACAAGAAACTATTATTTTAGTTAGTCATGTAGTGGAGTATTCTCAAAGTGGGTATATGAGAAACGCAATTTTTTAATGTTTAAGTAGGTAGAGGGCTATTCCCAAATTGGGTAAACAACAAATTTATGTTTAGTAAAAAAAAGTCTAGAGAATTAAGGAGTACATGCCTCACAAGCCTTAAGGCATGGATATGAGGTGTGAACTAAAACATAGGCCCACCAAAAACTACCTCAATTGAACTTTTCAAAACCACGACTACTGGCTACTGCAATCTCTGTGAAGTACAACTTACAAGAAAAGGAGAAATTATGGATGTCACGATGCTTTTGTAGAGACGGGCTAACATAACCATACCAACTACCACTATCCATTTATTCCATTAAGCCTTTAAATTTTGGGTGGATTATTTTGTTATTTTGCTACCATCAGATAAAATCCTTAAAAAAGGGATCTGATATAACACAGTTGCAAAAACAATCGTTTGCGACTAGCATTAATGTCAAAATGAAATAAACTTTAATTAGTTCTCCAACAGTAAAACAGCCTCAACTTCTAATTACATTTCAGTATCCAAAATCGACACACGGACATTCATTTAGAGTGCTTTTAAGACTTGCATATAAATAGGTCAATATGTGTCTGGTTTGGCTAACCAAACTTAAGAATACTTAACAATCTTTCCATCTTTTATCTTTTTCAGAAAAACAAAATATTAACACAACTTCAGGCAGGTTCTACATTTCCTTATTAGTGAGTTTCTTATTCATCACTCATCAGTATTAGTATAACTAAGATTTCTAGGGAGCTCAATTGCTAGAGCCCAGAGCATGAGAGAATGAAGAGTAATGATTTCCGCAAGAGCGGCAACTTGCTCTTTCAAATAACAACCAGAAGCTAACTAAATATCCATATGCAATGATTTCTAAGAAAAAATTCATACAAGTATAGCTGCCATAAATTATAAATTTACGTTTTAACATCAATAAAAAAACCTCGGGGGGGAGGGGGGCACAATCTTTTTGTGTCCGTTTCAAAAGTAAAATAAGCATTCCGACGATTATGAGAGAATCCATATTTCCCACAATAATCACACTTTAGCAGATATAATCATATAAAAAATCAACTCCACATAAATAAAAATGCATTTATTTTGAGAACAAAAAACGTACTACTCTGTGACATCTTCTAACACCATGTTTACATAGACATCGAATCCTCTTAGGGTACCAACCAGCTCTTTGTCTCCTTTCATTATGACCCAGATTTTCGACCCTATGCAACGATCGATCAGCTCTGCATACGAATTGGATAGTAAAACCCATTATTTTTTAATTATTCGAAAAAATTCTATTTAGAGAGACGAACAAAAACCATAACCCGCAATGAATTGAAAGGAAATAACAAGCACCTGACGGAAGGAGCTGCGAAGGATTGTTGGACGACATGGAGAGAGGGATTGGATTGCAAATAGGAAAGGGTTTTTTACTTTGTGGGGTTGAACACAGAGGGGAAGAAAAGAAAACGTGATTAATAGGGTTTTACAAGTTAAATTTGAGGGTCCTTTGTAATGTTTGCAGGAATATTTTAAAATCCATCAATATTTTAGTTGAGGACACCCCCAATCAATCACACAAAATATATAATTATTTTTTTTAAAAAAATACGATTAATTATGATGATCATATATGGACAATGTTAAATTATATATATTATTCACGATCATAATAAAATATAATTATTATCATTTTTTAAAATGATGTTATTGAAAAGTTTCAAAAGCAACATGTCGATATTATTTTGAAATATTGAATTATAATGACATGCTCTTAAGAACCTGTAATATTCTTAAGAATATTAATATTTTTGTGCGACTTGAGGAACAAAACAAATTGTTTAGGGATGTTACTTAATTCAAGATCATGTATTATAGCAGAATATTAATATATGTATAGTTATGCTTTTTTGAGAGTAATAAAATTCTACAGTAAATCAATTCTCCAAATTTTACAGTAAATCAATTCTCATTTTTAACCACACATTCTTCAATAAAATAATATTTTCAATCACATCAATAATTTTTTCTTCTTTTTCAACCACACATTTCCCATCATATCGCTATTCAAAATCAATTCTTCCCCCAAAAAATCCCTCCCAAATAAGCTCATATTATCAATTTACAAATAATATCTAGAAATATTTAATTAAGTTAAAAACATAAAGAATATTTAATAATCATCGTAAACGTATATCTACCATACTAATAAAAGGGTAGACTGAAGAGAAACTTCCCAATTTACCTTTACCTATTTAGCTATATACCTAATATGCCCTTATTTAATTTTACTTTTGTTAATAATTATACCCTTATTTAATTTTAGTTTTGTTAATAATTAATTAATTAATACCATTTATTCAATTTATTCAACTTGAAATTAAAAAAAAAAAACTTTTCTTTTCCATTTATCAATAATTTCCTAAATTAGTATTTTTAATATTATATTAATTTTTATTAACTACTTTTATTATAAAAATATATTTTAAATTTCTTTTTTAGTTGAATTAGTCAATTTTAAAAAATAACATTCATATTCCCTTATGTAATAGCTGTTTCATTTGGTTATTTTACATGTAGCCTAACAACCAAATAAATAGAAGATTGCGGTCACGATATCAAATATTTTATTTTTATACAGATTTGATTAAAACTTCTAATTTGTGGTACTCACGATATCAAACTTTTCAAAAACTCGCACTTGGAATCCAAATGGATGACTTATGATAATTTGATTGTTAATTGTCCATTAAGGGGAAAAAAAGTTTGACCTCTTTTGATCAATTTGAAAGTTATAAAAGGGTTCTTTTATATTATTCTTTTAAAATAATTATATAAATAAAATAAAATATCAAAAAATAAAAAAGAAGAAGGGTTCTTCTTCTTCCATCTAAGCCCAACCTAGGGATGGCAACGGGGCGGGTATGGGACGGATTAGCCATTCTCATCCCCGTTCCGTCGAATATTTTTATTACCTTACCCCGTACGTACACCCGATTAAAGCGGGGTGGGGCGAGGCAAGTCTCTAGCCCCATTTATCGCCCCATTTATTTTTTTCTTTTAATTTTTTATTTATTTTAATTTTTTTTTATGTCTCTAGTTAGTAAATATTATTAATTTTTTATTAATTTGTTAAAAGCAAATTATGTTCTCTTTAAAAATGATGATAAATTTATTATTTTTATTCAATAAAAAATTAAATTTTAAATTAATTTTAAATGGGACGGGGACATCATCATTTTTATTGCCATCCCCAGCCTAACCCCATCCCCAACCCCCAAAACCAAATCCAAAAGACATCGCCACCATATGTACCACCACCTCAACCTTAAGCCCCACCCTTAAAGTGTGGTATCTAGTTGGCTTTGGAAATTCTCTGCTCAGGTGTTTCATTACTGATTCACAAGCGCATGCACTACAACTATTATATTTTTTTCATCTTCTTTCTTTTTTTTTTTTTTTTACCATTTTATATTAAAAATTGCTTCTAGCCTTTTTCTCCAATCTACTACTAGTCTCCACTCCTCAATTTTTTGGTTTCGTGATTTTTTGTAGTTATTATGGAATTGTTGAATTGTTTCTTTATGATGGTATTTCTTAATTGTGGAGGTTAATTTTTGGTGGGCTTCTTGCGTTCTCAATCTACATCTTAATTATGTAAATATCAACATATAATTTCAGTGGGGCAAACTGGTTAATTGCGTGCAATATAAATGATTAAGATTATGTTTGAAAGGAGTTGACCAGCTTGATTAAGCACGGAGTTATTCCCACCTGGAGGTTGAGACGGTGGTGTTGATAGTGATGGTGGCGGTTGCTTTTGGATTTGATTCTGGTAAGTGGGCATGGGGGTGGGGGTAGAGAGGAGTTAATTGTTTCAATGGTCACTGAACTTTATAAAGTGTCACGTTTCACTAATTGAATTTTAAGTTGCATCCCATCACTTACTGAGTTTAATAAAGTTGCACTCCATCCATCATCGGGCCAATTCCGTCAACACCGGTTGCCTACGTGGATGACGATTTTCACACGTGACCATTAAATTACTCCAGTTGGCCATTATATAGTTCTTCATCTGTCTAATCCTTAGATGCCCTCCTCCAGATAACATTGATACTCTCGATCCATCTATTCTCCGACGCTTCTGCCGTGACCTGTTGAAGAACTACTTCAACGGGTGCTCTACCTTAACCTCAATCCAACAACTGGCTCTTGGACTCCCATTCACGCCACTCTTCCTCGGAAGATTATATCGATGAGAGCACTAGTAGGCCGTTTCTGCTATATTTGTTTGGGGAAAATGTATTTTTAAATAGAGTTGTGAAGCCTATATATGATACTATTAAAGCTGAGGTGGATAATAGTAAGAATGGCACTGCACCGCACTCTGTTTGGCGGAATTAGGATGATATTAACGAGTATTTTTGGAGTAAGAGGTGTTTTGAGAAGCTGAAGTGGCCAATTGATATTGGGAGTAATTTTTTTGTTACGACTATGGGGAAGAAAGTGGGGAAGACAGGGTTTGTTGAGACGAGGTCATTTTTGAACTTCTTTAGGAGTTTTGGTAAGTTGTGGATTATGTTGATTCTATTTCTTCAGGCTGCAATAGTTGTGGCATGGGAAATGAAATAGTATCAGTGGCAGGCGTTGGAGAGTAGAGAGGTTCAGGTCAAGTGCTTGAGTGTATTTATCACTTGGAGTGCACTCAGGTTCTTGCAGTCAATGGATGCCAGAATGTAGTATAGTTTGGTTTGGAGGGAAACTAAGTCATTGGGGGTGAGGATGTTCTTAAAATGTGTGGTTGCATCTGCGTGGATTGTCGTGTTTGGAGGGTTCTATAGAAGGATTTGGAGCCAGAGGAATCAAGATCGTGAGTAGTCTAGAGCTGCCAATATGAGAGTTGTGAATTTTCTTGAGGTCGCATTGGCTTTTCTTGCTCCAGAAATTCCTCTGAAGTAATTATGACATTTCGGGAGGAAGACATTCTCAGTGATCGTGAAGTTGAGCTATTGGAGCTGCCTCAAAATGACCGTGTAGATCCTAAAAATAACTGGGATATTCATGTGACTCAGTGGCGGTGTTTGCTCCTCTGTAATGAACTGCTGCTTGCTCTCAGTCAGGCAAAAGAGTTGGTTGATGCTCATGACAAGTGGCTTTGGTATAAGATCTGCAAGAATGAGCACATGTGATGTGCGGTTATTGAAGCTTATGATAGTTTGAGGCATTTCTTACTTGCAATTGTTAAATATGATTCTGAGGAGTATACTATTATCAAACCTTCTTTCAAGAAATTGATAAGTGGGTTCAACTGGAGAAATTTACTAAATATTACAACATGGCTGCACTCCACAAGATGCATGAAAAGTTGGTCCATCTTCTCAATTTATTACTCAAGCCTAATATAGATGTTGACAGGGTGATGAATGCTCTGCAGGCATTGTACGAGTCTGCTATTAGAGATTTCCTTAAAGAGAAGAGAAGCAACGACCAGCTGAAGGATGATGGCTGATTAATGGCCAGCTTGAGAAATTTAACGGCCACGTGTGCAAACCATCATCCACGTAGGCAACCAGTGTTGGCGGAATTGGCCTGGTGATGGATGGAGTGCAACTTTACCAAGTTCAGTGAGTGATGTGATGCAACTTAAAGTTCAGTTAGTGAAACGTGACACTTTGTAAAGTTCAATGACCGTTGAAACAATTAACTCGGGTAGAGAGTGGAAGAACCTTTTTTTTCTTTGGTATTTTATTTAATTTACCTAATTATTTTATGTAAAATAATATAAAAGTAACCTTCTACCCCCTTTAAATTGGTTAATTGATCAAAAGAGGTCGAACTTTTTTTAATGAACAATAAATAGTTAAACTAACAAAAATCATTCATTTGGACTCCAAGTGCGAGTTTGGAAATATTTGGTACCGTGGGTGTCACAAATTAAATGTTTTGGTCAAGTCTACATGAAAGTGAAAAATTTGGTATCGTGGCTACAATTTTTCCTCTATTTAATGTAATAAAACTAATTATATGCATACTTTATCAAGTCTAACGTTTAATCTTGACTTCTTTAGCAACTTTAATTATATGCATACTTAAACCAAATAACAATTTAAATGTTCACATCAAGAGAAAGAACTAGAAAATCTTAAAAAATGATAAACTAACATCTTTTAGAAATTAAATGTAAGTTCCTTAATTAGTAAGAACAAGAAATTCTTCAAATGTGAATAATTACATAAACGAAGAACATTTCTCCCTTCGGACCCTCCGCAATCCATGTAAATCCCACTTTCTCGACCATCCTTTAATCTGAAAACTTTGTCAACATAGAAGGCTTGAGCTTTAAGCTCAATAAGACTAATATCACATGGTTCACCCTTTTGGTCATAAAATATACGTATATGCAAAGTGATAGGAAAGAATTTAACATTTCATGTAGATGAATATCGACAAATTCATTATTCCAAAGAATCCTTTGTGGTCGTAGAAATTGGTTATGTCCATACATAAACTTCTTTGTTCATAGTTTCAAAAATTCTAACACACATCACAAGTACACATGTATATACATAATGAACAAAATGGTAAATACTTAGCACCACCTACCTTATTTTTATAAAGGAACAAAATGTGTAAAGTCTTTCTCCTTCACACCCTTTCTATTCCTTGAAGTTTAACTTAACATAAAAGATGTTTTTTGGGAGAAAATAAAAGCAAATTCGGATTTGAGGAGATGAGTAGTGAAAAAGTGACTTTCCTCTCCTTGTAATCTCTTTTTTTTTTGTGAAAAATTAAATGGGAGAGTTATATTATCTTTAACATTATTAAATTGAGTCTTTAACTAGGAATTTAAGAATTTTAAGCTCATAAAAAAATAATTCTAGTAAAAGTTTTATATAATATTTATGTAATGAAAAATAGAAGAAAATAAACTATTCATATGATTTCTAATAAAACAATTATTTCATCCAATTAATTTGATATAACTGTTCTTAATATGCAAAATGTGGAGTTTTTAACTCAAATTAATTTTATAAAAACATCTGCATAGTGACTCAAAGTTGAATTATCTATATGAAATACCATATGAACGACTGTTGTGGCAACTCAATTATTCATTAATTTTTTAGAATTAAATTTACTTAAACTTAATGTATTAATTTTTTGAGCTTTTAAATAATTTATGGCTTGAGCTTTCATAACCTTGAATGAGCGGAAACTCATAGCTCGTTTTTTAAATGGGCTACATCAACCAACTTAAAAATATAAATTTCTGGACCTTACAGTACACATGTTTCGAAAAGGTTCCATTGAGATCTACATCAATAAGAACAATCATTTTGAAGTTTTAAAACTAATTTGGTATGATGGGAGGTATTATATAATGTTAGAATTAGCTAATACTTTTTCTATAGAAGTTTCACAATTAGACTAATATGTTATTTTTTTAAATAATATTTTCAAAGAAATAATTTTCAACCTGCATTGTTTAAGGACACAATCGAAAAGTTCTTTTCTATGATTGAGAAATGAAAAATATACTAACTTCGAAATGAAAAAATAAGAGCAATCAACTCTTGTTCAACATGTTTGTGTAATATTAGTGCCAATTTTTCGATTTTACCCTCTTGTTGTTTAGAGTTGTTTTGTAAAAAGACAAATCCATTGGACACAAGGGTAATTGCGAAAATTTATTTTCAGATGCTTTAAATTAGTACAAGTCTTAGTCAAAATTGTTAGGATAAATGGAGAAAAGCTTTTCAAATATCACTTTTCTTCTAAAAAGGATGTGAAAAATCTTGCCCGAACAATATATATTTATGAATTCATTTTTTCCATTAACAATATCAATTATCTCAACTACTTTAAAAAAATAATTTCAATACTTCAAAAATATTACACATATCATTCATTCGATATATAAGACGTACAACGCGCGTACTTACTATTAGGGTCCGTTTGATAGAAAGGTGGAAAATGGGTGGAAAGAAAATATTTTACAGGGAAAAGATTTTCTTAGAAATTATTTTGTTGGGAATTGTAATTAATTGTGTTTGATTGGTATAGTTTTCCATGGAAAATATTGAAAGTTTGATATTCGTTTGATTTCGTTTTTTATAGAAATTGTCCATTAAAGTGATAATGTTTTCTACCATTGGGTCTAGAATTTGTTCCAATTACCAAAAAAAAAAAAAAAAAATTTGAAAAAAAAAACATACCTAATATCATTCGTTTGACTTTGTTTTGCATGGAAATTGTCAATAAAAGTGAATTTTTTTTTTACCATTGTGTCTAGAATTTTTTCCAATTGCAAAAACAAAATAAAAAAAAAAATTGAAAAGTTGGAAAATATTTTCTCACCAAAACATCAAGAATTTATTTTCCTCAAAAATGTGGAAAATTTGAAAAGTTGGAAAATATTTTCCCGGGAAAATTTTGTCAATCAAACACTACAAAAGTTGGAAAATGGAAAATATTTTCCATTTTCCATGGAAAATAAACCGTATCAAACGGACCCTTGGTATAAAAAAAATACGAGCATAAGGCATATTATATTTAAAAAAAAAAAAAAAGGCGTAATTTAATTTGCATATGCATATGTAGCATAATTTCCTTATTAGCTGCTTTTCGAGGGAAATGGAGATGGGTCGACGAAATAACCTTGAAATATATACTTAAGTAACTGTTAGATAAAAAAAAAAAAAAAATCATTTTCATTTAGTGTGAGAACAAATTAATTAGGTGCTCACATTTTACTTGGAGTACCTAACTACTTAGGAGAATAAATTATTGATAAAAGGTTAATCCCTTGTTTGACCCAAATTTCTTTAAACTTTTTTTTTTTTTTTTTTTTTTGTCAAATTTATTTTCAATCATACAGTTAGTAGAACTTACAACTTTTATCGAATTTTTAACTATAAATTTTAATAACTTTTTCAAGATCTATTGAAATATTTATTTTTAGCTAAATCAAACGTGAGTTATATTTCAGAATCATCCTCCGAAATTTATGACAAATTCAAAGACATCTCTTCTTATTTTAAAAATTATTGAAATCTCCCTTGAAATTTGTTTTCAAAATGGATTGATGCTATATTGCAAATACGATTTTTTTAATCACTCGACATTTTTAAATATTTTTTCTATCTATAATAATTAAATATCACATCAAATGAGAATCATTTTTTGGATGATTTTAATCCTACTACAATTCAATTATTTCAATAATACCTTACTTTTTGTTTTATAATATGTAATAAATACTAAAAAAATCATTGTCACGTATGAATTTCGTGTTATTAATTCCTAATTAATCAATATTCACATTAATCTAAATTCAATGAATTTTGATTTAATGAATCTTGATCTACAGGAATCTAGAGTTGTTATAAATGAATTTATTTCTATTCATGTATCTAAAAATCTTAATGGGTATTTAAATTCATGCATTATTAATTTTTATGTACCAAAAATAATATAAAAATGTTGCTCATTTGTAATATTTTATTTATTATGACAAAAAATTTAAATAATAGAAGTTGAGTTTTGAGATACAAATTTTTCTCTTAAATTTTTATTCTAAATTTTATTTTCTTTAGTTCGTTTGAAATTGATCAAATGCTATCAAATTAGTATCAAATATTACTTTTACAATACTTATAAAATATTTCAAAATAATGTGCCATCCACGTTCGGTTTTGACCAGTTTACTAAAATAGGCATAAAGAAAATGACATAAATAATCACCTAATATATTTCAAAGTAGGAAAAATTATCGACTTTTGGTATGGGAGCTAGAATAACAGAAAAAATTAGAGCACTTTTGATTTGTTATTTTCAAATTGTTTTCAATTTTCAATTTTCAATTTTGCAGAATATCCAAAACTTTTTTGGTTTTTTATTTTTAAAAATGCATTTTAGAAAACAAAATTAAACTTATAACATAAAATTCAAAGATTTTTTTTGAACTTTCAGTGACAAAGTTAAAAACATGAAAAATAAGCATTTAAATGAAATTTTAATTAAATAAAAACAAAAATATAAATTTAAAATAAATTATATATAAATTTATAAATTATAAAAAAAAAACAATGATTTTTGAAAAATAAATTCTAAAATTCTAAAAAATTATAGAAAAAATTTTGTAAAAAATTAATAAAAGTCTGAATATCACATAAATTGCACTTATCAATATATCACTTGATAATATCTCTATATATAAAAAGTGCATATTTAACGGAATTTGTTGGTTTAACGGAAAAACTAACGGAATTTCTTGATTTAACGGAAGAACTAACGAAATTCTCTTGTTTTTAACGGAAAATCTTTTTTCACCACCCCTTACTTTCAAAATTATAATTAAATAATAATAATAATAATAAATTAGTTTTTGATAATTCCTTCAAACTAAAATATCTTGGAGCTAACTTATCCGAATCGATTTTTTCTCGAATCTGATTTATATATCTAATTACGATTTATCCAACGAGACCAATATTCATATATTTACGATAACTCCATCAATATCTAAATATTTGACACAAATAAAATATAATTTGATAAATGTATCATTTAGTCCATAACTTAATTTCAAAATATTAAAATATAGTATATAAAAATTGAATTATATTTTATGAAAATTTTTGGGGTATTACATTCTCACCCCCTTAAAATATTTTGTCCTCGAAAATTTACCTGTCACTTACCAATACTAAGTCTAACACATGATATACATATATTATCGTAATACATATAATACTTTAGCGATAAAATGAATTGTATTATTACTTAAAAAAGAGTAAAGACTTAAGCCATGCAAAACGTTTAAGCCTCCGTTTGTTTCTCATTAAAAACCCATAAAAATGAAAAATATGACAGTTATCCATCACATCAATCTATCAATTTTGAATTTCTATCTCTTGTGTGGGGTCCAATAACGGCTTATTTTTCATTCTCATTCCCCATTAATGAGAATCAAATGGAGTCTAAGTAAACTCATCTTCTTACCCCTTAACATACCTTGAGTTTTCTGTTTGTTATTTTGGGTTGGAAATGACAGCGAGAAGCACTTTATTTAATTATTTATCAATTATTTAAACATTACATCATTTATTATTTCATTAACCAAAAAAATTACATCTTTATTAATAACAAATTAATTCTTAAACAAAACTATTAAATATAAACTAAGCAAACGTGCATTGCATGTTGCTTACACTTAGTATTAACATAAAAATGTTTATATTCTACTGAATAATCAAATTTCATGGAATAAAATGTAATAAAATAATTTCTCAAAATTTCAAACCAAACGTATTATCTAGTTTTCTGTTTTGAGAAATATAGTTTATCAGAATGACAAACCAAATACGCTTTTAACAATATTAAAAGACATTCAAAATAGAAAACTTAAAATGAAATCAAAATTGAAAACTAAAAATTAAAATACAAACGAAACGGGCCCTTAATGTTCATATTTTTTTTGTGTTTAATAATATAAGAGATGAGAGGAATGGAGAAGAATAATTTTTTTTCTTTAACTGGGTTGAGGTATACTGGAAAAATAGTTGTTTCCCTCTTCTATTAAAAGAGGGAATGCGTCGATTACTATTCATTCAGGATGTATTTTCATTTCCCATTTTATTCCCATTAATTAATTGTCTCTTCCCATTTTATCCATCTGAAAGGATTTAATTGTCTCTTCCCATTTTATCCCTCTGAAAGGAGAATCAAATTATGCAGAATTGGTCAGAAATGTAGGCGGTTGCTGCATTTTTCTTATTCTTTGCATATAAGGCGGTGAAAGCCGGTGGATATATTTTCTTCTATTGGAGGAGTAAATATATATATATAGGAAGAAAAATTTATTCAATTCCATCATCGTCCTCTCTATCTTCTACAAATATAAGAAATTCTGAAAATATTTATTTTACTCCATTATCGTCATCTTCAGCTTGTAGGAATAAGAGATTTTGAAGAACTGGTCTTGCAGTAGAGAAACCTGAGATTTACTTACCCTTTATTACTTTTCACTGTAAGTAGTTATGTAAAAGTTATTTGTCATTCTATTACTTTTGCATGTTTAGTATTTAAATACGATTGTGTTCCCATGTTTAAGATTTTTGTAAGTATATTTTGCTTGTACTTTTTTTATGTTTAGTATGTAAATACAATTATGTTGCTTCTCTATGTTCTAGAATAAGCATATTAGGTTAAATGTATGGAATTGCTTCTCTATATTTTAGAATAAATTTGAAAGTATATTAGATTAAATGCATGGAATTACAAGAGATAATGATTTTGTAATCTTGTTAGAACATAAAAAAAAAAGGAAAAAAGAAAATAGGTGAAGACTCCGCACTGTAAAGTTAAATTTCTTCTAACTAGAATTGGTTTGGTTTGATTTTTTTTTTCTTTTGTTTGTAAAGTTAAATTTCTACTAATTAAATAACAACAATAATTAAATAAAAATTATCCCTTCATTTATATTAAAGAAAAAAAAAACTTGCTCTGTGTCCGGAGCAACGCTACACAGTTTTTTTTTTTTAAAACATGGCCATTAAGAATATTATTTTTTCTACTTTCATCATCTTTGGTATTTGCGTGTCCGGAGCAATGCTCCACAATTTTTTTTTTAACATGGCCATTAAGAATATTATTTTTTCTACTTTCATCATCTTTGGTATTTGCTAAAAAAAAATTATTTCCAAAAGATAAACTCTTCAACACATACACAACAATTCGAATTTCGGAGGCAACATTTTAAGTTTTTCGCTTCATTCCATACATACATAAAATCAAAATTTATTTCGTGTCTCCGCACCCGTGTCTTTTTTTATTTCCTTTTTTTGCCAAAAATTCTACTTATTTACATTTTACACAAATTATAAATACAATTTCATTTATTAATAATTTAACTCAAAAAAATTAGAAAATATTCAATGCATTGATGAAAATGCATTGGGAGATACAGAATGACTGAATATTTGCCTGAATTTGTTCAATTATATAATACAGTTACCTTTGCAGCTGAATTTATTGAAAAAGAAAATCAAGGTTTGCAAATCTTTGTTATTGTGCATTCACCTAAGTTTTGCATTGTCAATGTTCTAATCGAATGATGAATTCTGTTTTGCAGTGCTTAATAGAATGAAGAAACGATCACATGTTCCTGGCGAGAATATTATTCATATAAATTGAAAATTAGGCCTTCCGGTAAGTCTATTTTACTTCACGTAGATATGTATGTGAAAATCGAAACTGCACGGTTAGACTATTTTCGTAACAAACAGAATCAAATTCGAGCTGAACTTTACCAAAATATTATAGATAGCGTTCAAAATGGAGAGACAAAAGGGTGCAAAATTGAAAGAAAAATTGTTTTACCTCTGTCTTTTACATGTGAGCCTAGAGATATGTTAAGGAGATATATGGATACAATGACTATTGTACAACGTTATGGAAAATCAGACATTTTCTTGACTATAACATGCAATTCAAATTGGCCAAAGATTAAGCAAGAACTAAAACACAATGATGAGATTCAAAATCGACCTGATCAATTGTGCGTATATTTAGAGTAAAATTAGAAGAGCTGAAAAATGATTTGTACAAAAAAAATATCTTAGGCCCAGTTGTTGAGCATATATATGTTATTGAATTTCAAAAAATGGGACTTCCTCATGCACATCTACTGTTAATTTTCAACCATGGCCACAAATATGTTCTGCTCTAGATGTTGATAAGATAGTTTGCTCTAATAAAAACAAAATCTTTATCTTCATTTTGTTATTATTAAACATAATATGCATGGCCCTTGTGGACACCTTAATCCAAAACAATGTATGTATGGAAGCAAACAAAAGTTACAAAAATAAATATCTTAAGAATTATTGTAATATTACTATATTCGGTGATAACTCTTATCCTTTGTATAAATGTCGTGGTAATGGTATTTTTATTAAAGTTAGAGACCAAATGTTAGACAATCGATGAGTTGTACCGTATAATCCTTATTTGAGCACAAAATTTAATTGTCACATTAATGTTGAAGTATGTTCTTCTATTAAAGTTGTAAAATATTTGTACAAATATGTGTATAAAGGGCATGATCGTATTCATTTTTCAGTTTCCACAAATGAAACATGAAAAGAAACTGACGAAATCTCAGCTTATCAATCTGCTAGATGGATATCTCCACTTGAAGTTATGTCGTGGATTTTCTCGTTTAATTTGGCGGAAATTTATCCAATTATTTATTCTTTACAACTTCATATCGAAAATCATCAACAAGTAAGATATGACGATGAAGATGATTTGTCTACTATTATTAACAACGAAAATACGAAAAAAAAACAATATTGACAGAATTTTTTGAGGTAAATAAAGCAAATGAATTTACTCGCACATTGTTGTATCGAGATTTTCCAACACATTTTGTTTGAAACTCAACTAAGAAGATTTGGACTCCGAGAAGAAAACACGTTGTTATAGGACGAATTATCGCAGCGAATCCATCTGAAGGAGAACGATATTTCCTACGAGTTCTTCTTAATCATATTCGAGGTCCAACATCATTTCATAATTTACGAACTTTGAACGGGGTAACTGTTAGTACATATCGAGAAGCGGAGACAATCATTGTGAAGAATGTCTGTCTGAAACTATTATTTATAAAATGCCTACTTTTTAAGATGTCTTTTTGCTACACTTCTCACGCTTTGCAATCCTGATCATCCAAAATTACTGTGGGATAAATTTAAAGTTTATATGATCGATGATTACGTATATGAAAATATACTTTCAAGGGTTGCTGAACTACGAGCTTTAGAAGAATTCTATTTTAGAATAATCGGGTAAAAACATAAATGACTATGAAATAGTACCATTCAGTGTAAATATAGATGAAAATGAAAGGTTGAGAAGAATGGTTGCAGATGAGACAACAAATTTGGATATAGAAGGAGATTATGCTTATATATCAAGCTTAAATAATGAACAACAATTTGCGTACAATACAATTATGGAAAAAGTAAATTACAAATCGAGTGAGATCTATTTCATCGATGGTCCAGGAGGAACGGGCAAAACTTTTTTATATAAAGCTCTCCTAACATGTGTAAGGTCTCAAAATTTAATTGCTTTAGCTACAACATTTTCTGGAGTATCTGCATCTCTTTTACCTGGAAGTCGAGCAGTTCATTCAAGATTTAAAATTTCTCTGGAAACAGTTGGTGAAATTATCTGTTCCGTTAGTAAAGAATTGGCTCTAGGGACTTTGTTAAAAATGTCGACATTAATACTTTGGGATGAAATACCTATGGTAAATCGTTGTACTATTGAAACAGTTGATAAATGCTCGGAGATATTACTGATTGTAATTTGTCTTTCGGTGGAAAAGTGTTAGTTCTAAGAGGAGATTTCAAACAATTTTTACCAGTGCTACCGAGAGGAAAAAAAGAAGATATAATGAAAGCTAGTTTAGTTTTCTCTAACTTATAGCATTTGTATTCACATCTACCATTGGTTGAAAACATGCGAGCAAAATTGGATCTCACATTTTGTGATTATTTGCTTAGAATTGAAAATGGAACAGAGGAAGAACACAGTTGTAACTGCATTCAGCTTCCAAGCAATATAATTGTATCATTTGAGGATGAAATTACATATCTGAAAATGTTGGTAAATCACGTTTTTCCAAATATAGAAGCATATGTTGATAATTTATATACAATGGAAAATAGAGTAATTCTTACGCCTAGAAATGAATGTGTTGATCATATTAACAGAATTTTACTTGATCAGATTTTTGGTGAAATTTTCACATATTATAGTTTTGATGAAACAATTGACAAATCGGAACATAGCCTACATGAAGATTTCTTGAATACTTTAACTCCAAATGGTATTCCACCGCAGAATTGAAGCTTAAGATAAACTGTCCTGTGATGTCATTGTGAAACATCAATCCTTCTGAAGGGTTATGCAATGAAACACGCCTTAATTGTAGAAAATTTGATAAGAATGTAATTTTTCTTGAAATTACAACTGGTGAATATTGTGGAAAACATATTTTCTTACCAAAAATTCTTTTTGTACCTCTGAAAAATGATCAGGCTTCAATTCATTTTAAAAGAACTCAATTCCCGATTAGACCATGTTTTGCAATGACGATAAATAAAGCACAATGTTAGACACTTGATTACGTTGGTTTGTATATTCTTGAACCAGTTTTCTGTCATGGTCAACTTTATGTAGCATTATCAAGAACTAAAATAAGTAAATTTTTAAAGGTTTTACTAAAACTATCAAGCACTGACAATTTACACAGTACATGTACGAAGAATATTGTCTACAGATAAATTTTTTCGTTCATTCATTTGTAGAAGTATAACTTCTTTATAAGTATTTATCAGATATCTTAGGCACTCATTGTTAGAATTATATTGCTGATTTCTATTATTTCTTTTTTCTATAACTAATTTAGCTTTGTAATATTTCAGGCTTTATAATATTTGTATATATTTTTCACTCACTTGGATTTATGGCAATATGGTACTCTGAATTTACAACCATCATGAAAATAACTATAGCTAAGAGAATTTCAAAAAATCTCATGCATATACTCTTGATAACAGTTTAATTATTATTACGTTTTGCTCTAATCGTTATTAATGCATGATATAAATTTTCTCATTAACCATAAGTCGTTTTAATTTCAGCCATTTCTATTTTCTCTATGAGCTTATAATCATACTTATGGACTTTATAATTTTTTACTTCAAGATATTACCTGATTTCTTGGTAAGCTCTCTGACATTTCAGGATCAATTTTTGACGATATCTGAACGAATATAATTATAGTCCCTGTGTATTTTGTTAAAAATGATGGTGTTATCATCATTTTGCGGAGCTTGTTAGAATGAATCTATTCCTCACATTCTATATTTTTGTTGCCACTCTATTGAGATACCATATTTATGTGTCTATAAATTCAAAATGAATGTTTTGAAGGCTGTAATAGTAGAAGCAGAAGGAACTCCGTACCATGGTGGTCTTTTTTTCTTCGACATCTTCTTTCCTGGAAGCTATCCCAATGTTCCACCTGTATGTTTCAGATATTTTTGTGCCCAACCCCTTGTACACATCTGAATATGTCAATACATTGTCTTCCATTGATATTAACTCACTTGTTACTGCAGCAAGTCCATTACCACTCTGGTGGACTTCGCATCAATCCAAACTTGTACAATTGTGACAAAGTATGCCTGAGCATTCTCAACACTTGTAGCGGTAGTCAGAAGGAGAAATGGATCCATGGTGTGTCAACTATGCTACAAGTTTTAGTCTCTATACAAGGCCTAATTTTGAATGATAAGCCCTATTTTAACGAGTCCGGACATGCAAATATGAGTGGTTCAACGAGAGGAGAAAAGTGTTCTCTGGTATACAATGAGAATACTTTTATTCATTCTCTCCAAACGATAGTGTACAGTATGAGACGGTCACCGAAGATAAGATGAAATTGAGATCCTCTCTATATATTACTGTTATTATTAGGCCTTTCGATCCTTACATATTTTGATGGTTAATTTCAATTTATTCTTTCCTTTTGGGTGACGACTTTATTATATACTGATTTGAGTTTTGTGTTGTGTTGCTCGTAGCATTTCAAGGACTTTGTGGTAGGACATTTCTGCAAATGTTCTCGTCATATTCTGGTAGCATGTAAAACCTATATAGAAGGCGCTCATGTGGGTTGTCTTATCAAATGGGATGTTGAAGATGTTGACAAGGGTGATAAGAGCTGATAACATGATTTTAAGGCCAATTTGACATGGTTCATCACTACATGAATAAATGCATTTTCTCAAATTGGCGTGAATGACTGTCAAGAGTTCCTTTGTTTAGTTCAAAAAGCAAATGTACAAGTTCCTACTGCACTTGGGGTCCAAAACTTTTATTACTAGATTAATTAAAATAAAATTTAGACTTTGGCTATGTATTTTACATGCAAGACATGTTCATCTTGAATTTTATTTTTGACTTCTTAGACTGTATTTAAAATTGCAAATTAATAAATGTTAATGACTTCAGGATGCTCACCATGCATTTTAGTAAATAAAATGTTTTCAATATTCTATCTTTAACTTTGTTTATCCTTCTAAAATTTATTTTTCTATATTCTGTATTATTCTATTGTCTTCTCATTCAATTTTTCATAATTATATGCAGTCAGTTGAATACTTGCATTTACTGGGATAATTTAAATTACACATATCTAACATTCAAAATATATAATTCACGATAATTTAACGCACTAACATTACCTTCAAAAAAATCCAACCCATGCATCGCACGGGCATAAACTAGTATTATTAAGACCATGTTTTAGTTAGTATGTTTTTATAGAGTGGTGGAAAAAAGAGGAAATAATGGGATTTTTTTTTTGTTGGGTTAGAGCTATTTTTATAAATTAATTGTAGTATATTTACTAAGAGGCTAAATATATTCTCACTACATTTTAATAGTTCCACCGTATTTTGATTGTATGAATGGTCCATAATATTTTCTCACTATCATATTTATGTCATCAATTTTTTAAATCGCATCTTTATTCTCATACTAACACAAATTATCCCTAATATGATGAATTTTTCAAAAAAAAAAATAAAAAGTAAAAAAATCGTAAGATAGACTTAAAAACTTATTTTTCTCTCATATTTTTTTAATAAAAAAAAAAATACAATATAGACTAAATGTTATCTCATTTTAAAACACTCTTAACAATATTTTTGGACAAAAATCATGATTAAGGACAATATTTACTAGTTAATGAAATATTAAAGATAAGATTATGGAGGAGAAAGTTAAGGATATAAATGTAATAATAAATATAGATTAAAAATTTTCAATGTAATTAAATTATGGTGTATTTATATAAAAGGTGTGATGTGAATATAATCACCCTCATTAAAAATATATTTTAAAGAGTGTTTATAGTATGATATAACAAGTAAAAATCATGGTGATAATATAATTACTCTAAAGAATTCTCCCTTGTTAGCCAAAATGATATTTTATTTGTTATTTTACTCTTATACATTTATGATATAATTTTAGGATATTTAATTATTCTAGTTTCTCTTTCGTTTTCTCATTTCTTATGGTCAGTTAGGGCGGTTCTTGACCGTTGACCATTGACTGTCAATATGTAATGGCCATAATATTGATGTCGTTTACTAATATTTAATTAAATCATTGTAAAAAAAAATTCATCCTATATGTAAATGCACTAAAACTTAAAAATCATATACATATAATAAATTCCTCAATTTGTCATTTATCACAAATATCACAAATTCCCCAAATTCCATAAATTATAAATAATTATTTATCACAATAATAAATGTCCAATCAAATGATCAATACATCAAGACTTCAACTTCAAGTTCTTAAATTAAGATCATACTATTTAAAATTTATTAAAAAAAAACATAGGTTACATTATCATTTATCAATGTACCTTGAATTGAAGTACTAGACAATTTCTCAAACAAGTCTTAGGAAATGCAGCTTCCCAATCCAATTTCCAAATCGATACTTGCGAATCTCACTGTATTATAACATTTATATAATAAATATAAATTAATACTCGAAGTAAATTAAGTAATTCAGTAAAACCTATAATTTGTAAATGAATACTTATCGGTTAATTGTCGTATATCGAAGAGCAAGCGCCAAGGTAGGCCATTGGCGTTGGCAGTGGTGCTGTCTGTCGAGGCTGCATGCCTACGACTATGAAGTGGGAGACAACTAGAGTCAAGAGGGGAGGTAGAATATAGGGATTGGCTTTCCGTGATTTTTGCAAGTGTGAAATGTCGTATGAATGACTCTGGGCATTGTGCTAATTCTATTTGGGGAACTTACAAAAGTATCCTTAAAATTAGGAATGCTTTGAAAAATCATATGAAAAGTTTTTTATAAGTAAAAAATATTGTTTAAAATGAAAAAATACAAACTCAAAAAAAAAAACCGACAAAATCCAGAAAATGTGACACACTCAAAAAGTGACACAAACTAAAAAAAAATGTGACAAACACTAAAATATCACTATCCATTTATGCAACACCAATAATCATATTTTAACATAATCAGCATGTGCTAATTATGTTAGAAAAATATAACATATCATGTCACTTTTTATCTTCTTAAAAAAGTGACAATATTAAAAAAAGTGATAAAAATTTAAAAGGTGACAAAAACTCAAAATAGTAACAAATCTAAAAAAAAAATATATATATATACAATGTCACCTCCAAAAGTTTAGTGTCACTTTTTTTTATTTAAAAATGACATAAATTATTATTTTTATTAAAAATAAATGATGTTTGTCACTAAAAAAAAGTAATAAAAATTTCAAAAATGTGATTGATAAAAAAGTGACAAACATTAAAAAAAGTGATAAAAATTCAAAAAACACATTACAAAACACACTTTAAAGGGAGTGCTTTGTGGATACAAGAGATCACATGTACCCAAGAACACGAAGAGTGGTCTTGCCCTCAAACTATGGCTAGAAGTCATCAATGTGGTTAGAATGACAAACATATGGGCTTTGTGTATATACATGAAAAAAAATAAAATAAATATTGTACGATATCACAAGATTAAGCACTTTTCATACCCAGCCTCATTAAAATAACTTCACCAATATGCATGAAATATTGTAGATTGAGGGAAAACTATGAAAATCGACCTGATTAGGTCTTTTTCATGCTAGCAAACGCAAATATAGAAAGACGTGAGAACCAGGATTTAAAAAGAGGAAACGACAACCCCAATAGAATATAAGCTGGAAAACAATTGCTGCCAATGAGAACAACTAAGATGCAAATAAGGGCTACGCAATAGGTACGATAAACAAGAGTCAACAGAAGTAGCCAGATCTACTGCAGTCCATTTTTCCCAAAGATTTTGCAGATTGTAATCACATAATCACCATGTCTATTTAAAGATTTTGCACCCAAGAAGCCATCGAATTACCTGAACAGACACCCTTTTAAAACTCTGTCCATCATTCGGCATAAAAGTGACAAAAGGTAGCCAAATTCACTTAAATCATAGAAGGCCATATATCAACAAAATATTTCAATCTGCAATCGGGTAATCACCACGCCAATTAAAATAGAAGACATGTACATACCTACTTTTGAAAATGGAGTAACTAACAAACAAATATTGATTTTGCGAGTGTAACCAATGAATTTATCTGTTTGAAAAATGTAATATTTATGCAACTCTCATCACTCAAACTAAGTAGATGCAATTATTGGATGTTCATAGAGATCAATAAGCTACCATTTGAACTAATGTTAAACTAAAACAACTTTTTAAATACTAAGTGAAAACCTTGACATCAATATCACAACCCCTCTCCTCTGCTTCACATATAAAACCATCCAGATCGTCTGTGGTTGCCAATTCAAGCAAATTTGAGCAATTTCTAAAGGCAACTCTTCCCTTATTCTCTTGAAATTCAACCTCCATCCCCAAATCAAAATGACAATTTTTGCTCTTTGAACCGCTGTACATTAAACCCTGAAAAACGGGAGTTTGAGTGAAAGAAAAGCTCTTGTTCTTTGCAACAATGGAGGTAGCAAACGGAGAAAATACTCAATACAGGGGAGTCGAAAGAAATGGCTACTCCAATGGAGCCAAATCTCAAGTCGAAGAAAGATGAAGGGAAGCCCAAACTCACAATCAGAAGCTTCCAACAAGTACCCAAGCTCAAGTTGAGATTCGCTATTAGATCCACGACTTCCTCCACCTCCAATGAAGATCTTATTTCTTTCTCAAAGCTCTTCATGAACGAGTCTCGATTTTGATTCGTGGGATAAAAATTTGTCTCGTCATCTAAAGTTTTCCGTCACTATATATATAAGAAATTGGTGAAAACTGTGATGATGGACGGAGAGAGAAATTTGGGTTTTTCTATATTTTGAGGTTTGGCACGTAATTAATACGGTAATTATAATTATATTTAGTTTGAGAGTATTAATCAAAGATGTAAATTTTTTAGGGCAGTGAGCCTAATTTCCCCGTTCTATTTTGTTCCCAATTGAATTCACTTAATGGGCCTATTGTTATAAAAAGGCCCACAATCTTAAAAAATGGACCAACTAATATTTCCCATTCTTCTTCCCAGTAACATCAGTCTTCATGTAACCGTAACCATCTTCCCACCATGCGCTACTCCTTTAAATTTCAGTGGGGCCAGCCTAGGCTGCCTACACTACCTCGTTGGGGGTTGGTTTCGCCACTGTACCGGATTAATTTTGAAATATTCTATTGTAATGCAAAAAATACAATAAAGAATAACAATGAGTAGTTCTTTATTGTTCTCGTTTTTAGTTAGTTTTGGGTCAATATTATTCCATTCCAAGAAAATAATTGAAATGGTTAAGTTTTGACAAATATATATATATTTTTAATTATTTGTGAAAAAATAAAAATATTAAAACCTATATAATATTATATTTAGAATAAGAGAGTAAGGCATAGCTAAAATATGGGACTCATGATGGGGACATGGAAAATTTGAGAATTTGTAGCTTCTAAAATAAAAAAAATGACGTCTTTGAAATTATCATAAATCTACAGAAAATTTATAAAATTTACTACAAAATATATTAATTATGGAAATTGCATTTGTGTTGCTCATTTGAGATGAATATGAAATACAGACACGATGTGTCACACATTTGGGACGAATCATTTATTCTTGTATACCCTTTGAATACGAGGTGTTACAAATGTTGGATTCATAATTTGTCGTCGACACCTTCATTCTTAAGAATAATGCTGCAGTACCCGTGTGACTACGTTTTTTTTTTTATCAAACTGTCCAATGATGTTGCGCCACGTGTTCTCCTATTTTTTTTTCTTATCACTGAGTCTGTTTGTGTAGCATGATTGTATTCTTAGTTTCGTGCCACCTCTCCTCTTCTGGTGAATTCCTTCTGGACAAGTTGTATAGAAAAGAAGAGTCTTTACGCTACCACAAGAAAGTGGCTGTTTAAAGGGCGTATCATGCGTAGCCTCTTAATTATTCACCCGCCTTGCTGTACAGTTTTTAGGTCACACAAACTACAACCCCAATTCTTTTAATTAACAACTAATTATCTTTGCTAATATATATATAAATTTAAACCATCCGTCACATAAAATTACGGTCAGAGGAAGAGAAATTCACTATATCAAAAATGAGTACAAGAGATGAGTCTTTTAGCGGCCTGCCCCTAAGTCCGCCGCGGTCGATAAAAATAATTTTCCTAGTATATAGATATTCTGAGTACAATTTAAAATTTGTATTTTTTTTTTCTTGTCTACGTATTTGAAAAAAAAAAAAAATGTTACCAATTTATTCGAGTTTGTTGAAACCTAACTATTGAATTAAATATTTAGGAAACTTAGGTACGAACGGCATATCTCATTAATTTGAGGGGATAAAACTGAGATTTTCTCACGTATCAGCCAGCATATTGGTTGTTGTGGCTTGTTCAATCACATGAATCTCAGCTACCTACTCTTATTCACCTCTATATAAATACTCTACCACAGTCCCTTCACCCTAAAACAATTTTCTAAGTAACAAAATCTTCCTCTTTCTTTAAAACATCGACTTTGTCTAAAAATGGTGACTGTCGAGGATGTTCGTCGTGCTCAAAGGGCAGAAGGGCCAGCCACGATCATGGCCATTGGCACTGCAACACCACCAAATTGCATCGATCAGAGCTCGTACCCAGATTACTATTTTCGGATCACTGATAGTGAACACATGACTGATCTTAAAGAGAAATTCAAGCGCATGTGTAAGATAGCTACATAAATATTATTTTTTTCACCATTTTTAAGGAAAATTCTCAACAATAGTGACATGTTTTTTTTAAGGTTTTACCACAAATGGCACTGGCAGTATATTATTATCATGCATTTATATATACAACTTAATTTAGCCATTAATAAGGCAGCATGCAATAAAAGATACATGCTTTTACTGGTAGCTTATTAAATGTCCATTTCTAGGGTTTTTTTTCAAGCTATTTTCTGAATCCCCTTAGTTTAATTTTTTTGTTTATGGAACAAAATACTCATCGTTAGATCGTGATTAAGCTTCTCAAATATGTTATGTCACTACAACAAAATACCGAAGTCGCGATGACAATATGTTCGTTGCGGGTGTTGTCGTCCTATATGTTCGTTGCATCGTTTTTTCAACTGTCACGTCAAATTTCACAATGCACGCGTTGGTTTATGTTCATACAAGTTAATATGTGGTCTTTAATATTAAGTCAGAAAAAGCCAATTTATGTTACACAAAGACCCCGGGGTAATTTCCTAATTTTATATAGATTTAAATAATTTACTTTAATCAGTTTTTACATTTACTATGTTTCAGGTGATAAATCCATGATCAAGAAACGTTACATGTACTTGACTGAAGAAATCTTGAAGGAGAATCCAAACATGTGTGCATATATGGCTCCATCTCTTGATGCTAGGCAGGATATTGTGGTAGTGGAAGTCCCTAAACTAGGCAAAGAAGCTGCCCAGAAGGCAATAAAGGAATGGGGTCAGCCCAAATCGAAAATAACTCACCTCGTCTTCTGCACCACGAGTGGGGTCGACATGCCTGGCGCGGACTACCAGCTGACTAAACTCCTCGGGCTCCGTCCTTCTGTCAAACGCTTCATGATGTACCAACAAGTAATGAAACTCGAGCTTCTATCTCAAAAAGTCTTAAACACGAGTACTTACGTTGTAAATTGATATTTTCTATTTATTCGAAATGACAGGGTTGCTTTGCTGGTGGCACGGTCTTGCGCATGGCCAAGGACCTGGCGGAGAACAACAAAGGAGCCCGTGTTCTTGTGGTTTGCTCGGAGATCACTGCTGTCACGTTCCGCGGCCCAAGTGACACACACTTGGACAGCCTTGTGGGTCAGGCCCTATTCGGGGATGGTGCGGCTGCTGTTATAGTCGGTTCCGACCCGGTGGTCGGGGTTGAGAAACCACTTTTTCAGATGGTTTCAGCTGCTCAAACTATGCTTCCAGATAGTGATGGTGCAATTGATGGACATTTACGTGAAGTGGGACTAACATTTCATCTCCTAAAAGATGTTCCGGGCCTGATATCGAAGAACATTGAGAAAAGTCTAAAAGAGGCATTTGATCCTCTAAGCATATCTGATTGGAACTCAATTTTTTGGATTGCACATCCTGGTGGGCCAGCAATTTTAGATCAGGTGGAGTCAAAATTGGGCCTGAAGCCCGAAAAACTTCGCTCGACTAGGCACGTCTTAAGTGAGTACGGGAACATGTCGAGTGCCTGTGTTTTGTTTATCCTGGATGAAATGAGGAAGTCCTCTACCAAGGAGGGGCTGTGCACAACCGGTGAAGGGCTTGATTGGGGAGTACTATTCGGGTTCGGGCCGGGCCTGACAGTTGAGACTGTGGTGCTGCATAGTTTGCCAGTTTGATACACAATTCGTGTTGCACGTAATATGTTAGGACGAATTTCTAAGAATGTTGCAAGTAATGCTACTATAATGAAAATATCATGGGGGAAATTATGGCTTTCCTTGTGCAATAAGAGATTTCTTATTAATAATTCTATTATTCACATAATATATATTTTTAATCTATTATTGTTAGGAAATATTTTCAATAACTTTGTATTTTATCTTCTAGTTAGTTGTATGATCTCTTATGAAGATTTAGCTCGTTATTGTTGACTAAGTTTACTCTTAGCTAGCTATCATTGATTAGATGTAAAATTGCGACAACTCACTAACAATGTCTCTCGTTGGATTTCTGTTATCTTTTTTTTTTTCCCCCTTGTATCTTAATGTTCGTTGGGTAAAGTTACCTTTTTTTTTTTTTTTGGTTAAAAATCATAAGCGTTGTCTACTTTTAATCACACATTGTATGTGATCTACCAACTTTTATCAATTTTATTTGCTAAAAATCTAAACTAAACAGACGCCTAATTCAGAACCTTAAAAAAAAATCCTAAAGGAATAACTCAAAACTTAAAGCAAGCAAACTTATGGGTTCGATGTAAGTAAACTTGAGAAAATTAGAGACATTATCTTTCAAACTTGGAGACCGCGTGACGTTGGGAGTTTGGTGAACCAAGTGGTCGCTCATTTAGTTGAAGAACGTCTCAACCCTTTTTTTTGTTCCCTAGGTTACAATTCCTTTGGAATACCTCATAAAGGAAAAATCTGTCAATAAACTATGAACTCCATTATACAAATAGTATGATAGATGTAAGGCAATAATCTTGACCGGGATTAGGATGGACTTTGATGAATAAAAGAAAATTTGGTAGACATTCTCATAGATCAAGCAAACTAAACCTATTTTGTGATAAAGAAGATAAAAAATGACGATAGTAGCTACGAAAGTTTCAGAGGTTCAATCTTAACCATCAATATTTTGAAGTACTTTTCAAATAAAGCGATTTTTCCATGAATAATGCTAAGACCAAGGTGTACACTCAACTTGACAGCCTCCTCCCATAGGGGGTGGGTGGGGCCTGCGATTTTTAAAATTGCTGACCCTACCCCTTTGTGAGGGGGCTATCGAGGTGTACATAATGCATTTCTTTATTTCCATTGAGTCTAAGATATCCAACATATTTTGATTCTTAAACCGAGTCATTATTGTAGAACTAAAATAGTAATATTATTTTAAAATAAAATAAAAGCATTTTGATTCTTAGCATAATAACAAAATTCAACTGTATTAAATAAAAACTAACTACAATAACCTTTATTAACCTTGTTTACTCACAAATTGTTTAGTTGTGAAAATTAATTATTGTTGCTCCGTGGAGACAATACATGGATTAACCTTTGCGGGACACAAATCCGGCCCAACTAAGGAGAAGGAATGTGTCAAACAAGATATAGGGTGTCGCACGTTGTAAGATCATCGTAGGGGTTGGAAGAGGGGTAGGAAGCTCTCCTCCCGGGGGGTGCACACCGAACCAAAATTTCATTACGGGTAGTTTAGAAATTTGTGTCCATGCAAATTTCTTTCTAGGAATTTAAGTATTTGTAAATTTCAATTTTGTCCTAATTTGTCTTGTAAATAGGGATCTGTCATTAGACTTTTATGTTAACATCATGAGAGAGAGAGAGAGAGAGAGAGAGAGAGAGAGAGAGAGAGAGAGAGAGAGAGAGAGAGAGAGAGAGAGAGAGAGAAGGTTGTGCGATTTTCTCTTATAAACATTTTGCATTGTAGTGAATTATTGCAGTAAAAGAAGATAATGTAATCTCACATTGTGACGAATCTCTATTGCATGTCTTTATTTCCTTTTGCAATTGATCGCTCTCGGTGTTATATTAGAATCGGTGTTTTTAATTCTCAATAAAAACTTCATTTATAAATTGCTCTTTTGAAGATAAACAATTAAACTAAGAGAAATCACTATGCTCAAATCACCACATTAATTTATTGAAGATGCCAAGCTAGCATCATTGTATGGACGTGTGATTATTGTCAAGCTTTCATATTGTATAATTTCACCCTAAAATTTTATCATTCCCATAAAATAAAACAATCGAAACATTTCCCTTTGATATCCACAAGCTCCTTGTTTCGATTTTTGCATCCGCAATAAAATTATTTTGAACAATGAGTTGACTATATGATTTCTCTATATTCTTTACGTAACAACGTCCCGCAATAAATAAACAATCAACTAATGTCTAAGATGGTGAACTAGCCTAATGTCCTAGATGCCTCTCTACAACTTTTTTCTTGTAGATGACACATGATAGAAGAATGATACAATTTGAAACACATTGAACTTAAATGATCCAATTTAAGTTTTACTGCAAGTTCAGTGTCCGCCCCCAAAATTTACCCGATTTACAAAATCCAACTTAGGGATGCAAATACCTTGACATCCCCCCTCCTCCCGGAATAGCGGCACGGATTCGGCCTGTGGGGGATAGGACGGTGATGGGAATATGATCCCGAACCCATCCCAACTTTTATTTTTATTTTTAAAATTTAAATCGTATTTAAAAATGTCGAAAACAGCATTAATAAAAATAAGTCATATATGTAAACGAGGTGATAAACAAATATATTTTAATCATGTCCTGCGTTGCTTCCCAAAAATCTCGAGCGGGATGGAAGACGATGGAGGCAAACCAACCCCATCCCTTCCCTTCCCGTTCAGTCCCATCATGTCCTGTCCCGTCATGTTCCCATTCCTATACCCATACCTAACCATAGTTTCCAAATAAATAAAAAGCTTCCAAAAGTCTAAAAATGAAAAAAAATATCGAAGCGAAACTTCACAAGAAATAGACAGTAGCCATACCTAACCATAGTTTATGGCTAAGCTACACCCATATTCGGCCGCGGACGTGGCTACAATTTTGGCCATTCTAGCTATCTAACCTTATATACCTTTTAAGATTCCTACTGTCAGCTTCTCATTTGTCCAAACAAACTGATTCCTTAATTAATGCAAACTATTTAAAACCAACCCTTTTGTACAGCCACAATTTTGTATACCTTTTATCAATCTTAAATGTTCTAACCATATTTGTGCCTCGTCCTTTGAAATTTAGAATCAATATGTGGGACCTTGATGATTTCAGCTTTTGTTGACGTCGAAATCTTACCGACTCTTGAATCATAGAGTAATAGCTTTCGATATTTGATAGTTTATATCAGCAAGCAAAGTAGGACTTCTAAGTGTACAATGTTATGTAATTTTTATCTGAAAGTATATGTTCATCATTAGAATTTCGTTATTTATGAGCTATTTCAATAAAATTTAAGATATTAGATAGGATATGAAGGTTTAGATTTAATGACATTAGTGTATCAAAGTTCCTTTCCACCTATAATATTATTTGTAACTTTATAATTATGTTGAGTCATGAGCAGGGACGGATCCAGGATTATGATTCAGTGGGGGCGAAACAGAATTACGTAAACAATAAACAAAAGAGAAGGTAAAAGCAACAATAGAAATTTGCCTCGACATTTTCTTCAATAGATATTTCTTCAATGCGTGATTTCTTTGTCTCAAACATTTTCTTCAATAGAAATTTGAGATAATTGTTAAAAATAACTCGACATATCTTCCTTCAAATTAAACGAAGTTTGCATAAACAGAAGAGAAGGCTAAAGCAACAAAAAACCATAGTTTATGTATAACAAATAACAAAAGAGAAGGCAAGAATCCAATTTGTTGTCTAAGCTCCAAACCAGAAAAAAAAAAAAAAAAAAAAAAAAAGTAGAAACATTAGATTTTATATTTGTAAAGAGAAAATAATGTTAATCTCCAAAAAAATAAAAAATAAAATCCAGCTATACACTTACACCCCTGCAGGTACAAATCTCAGATTCACAATTCATTGCACAAAATAACAGAGAAGTTAAAATAATTTTAATCATAAGCTAGTTTAAAAGGTTTCATTAGTGTCCTTAACAAGAAAAGATGGTTAAAATAAGTTTATACAATGAACAATCTGTCCAATTTCATAACTTAAAACATAGATATCCTACTCCTACTTCTCAGCCTTGCCTAAAGGCAAAAGACATTTTTCAGAGAAAAAAGTGAATTTTCGAGATCGTCACATCGGGGATTCGATGAGAGGTTTTACAATCCAAGAATAAAATAACTATCAAAATATAAATAATAAGATTAGGAAAGAGAAGGATTATGAAATCTTGCTTCTTCAATCTGTTATTCTTCTTTCAAAATATGCGATTGGTATCACATAGGTTTGAGATTAAATGGGGTTTGAATGAACTGGAATTGTAACCTCACAGGAACAATTGGAGGAAGGGAGAAGGGTTTGGGCTGATATGTCATTTCAAGACTTTGTTAGGTTTTGCACTAATAAAAAATAAAAATAAAATCTAGAAGTTCAGTGGGGGCATTGCACCCACTGAACCCTTAATGGGTCCGCCCATGGCCGTGTGAATTAATTGATTATAAATTTAGAGTGAAATGACATGTCGTGATATAAATGACATATTTGTGAGCCTTGAATTCATTGTTTATGTTTAAAGAATTGTCCTCACTGGACCCTTAATGGGTCCGCCCTGGTCATGTGAATGAATTGATTATAAACTAAGGATTGAAATGACATGTTGTGATATAAATGAAATATTTGTGGGCCTTGAATTTGTTTTTTATGTTTAAAGTTATTCATCAATGACCTTGAGCTATAGCCTATAAGTTAGGTTCAAAGTCTAATTATTGGACCTCCTAAGTTTGGGATCTTATGTTATTTGATTAAAAATAGTTGAAAAGACAAGGTCTAAATGACCTTTTTAATCTTTGAGCATGTTTGGTACGACTTAAAATTGAAAATATGGCCGTTATTGGGTCTCACCCGTCTAATAAAAGTCAACAATAACGGCTATATTTTCAATTTTAATCTGATTTTAATCTCTACCACACACCTTCTTTATTTTTGTTAAGTCCAAACTATAATTAGCAATTTTCAAATTTGTAATTGACAATTTTTAGTCAAAATCAAGTCCTAATTGACTTGTATTAGAAGTTTATTGAGTTGTAATCAAAGTCAAAATATGAGTTATCAAATCAAAATTAAAGTCAAAAGAGTTGGATTGGTAGTATAGGTCTTGAAGGAATCCAAGATGCCCAATAAAATCATATATGATAATTGGAACGCAATTAGAAGCAAAGAAGTGTAAAAGTGTTGCGCAAATCATGCTCAACATTCTCACTTACAAGTCGCAACGCATTTTCACATAAAAAACTATAATTTGGAGAAGGCTATTTCTAGAAAAATTGTAGCACTTTGAGACCTCAAACGAACAACAGAGAGAATGTTATGATAAAAATATTAATAACTGCTCAGCTGCCACTCGCTTGTCATTGGCCTAGAACTCGAGCGACGTGATTATCCGAGAAACAATTATATTCATTTTTCAAGCTGATTTATATATATCATATCTTATAAACGTTCCAAAGTGTGTTGAATCAGATTTATCCCTAGAGATTAGTTTTTTTTATTCCAAAATTCAACTACCACATATTACTTGATCCATGAATTCTTTCAAAATATATTTTGTTGATTAAGCCATATTGTTTCATATTAAACTACAGATCAAAACATACAAGATATTTTGATTAAACACCAAACTACCTAATCTACCAGAGATAAATCGATATCAGGGATTGAAAGTTGTTGCAGAAGTAAAAATTTAGATGGACAAGGTGAGGTAAGAGGAGTCGGGATCTGGTGTCATAAGCACGAAGTCCAGAAGGGCTAAGGTATAAACTAGAAATCGGGACTTGTTTTGAAGGAGCACACCTTTAATAGGATCAAATGAGACCTTATGAATTGACGTCGAAAGTTCTACGGGGTAGACAAGCCTGGACCGTATTGTAAATTTGCTTCGATTTATATTGGATTATTAATAAGCAAAGTGCCTGAAGTTTTTATCCAATTTGGGTTTCTCCGTGATCATCTTTGGTATTCCTTACTATTTTAATTATTGATTGTGGTATTCAAATTTAGGATAAAATGACTTGTTTGATCTAATCATCTAGAAATAGTTAAAAAATGACTTGTTGCTTTTAATTGTGTAATTTTGTACGTTGGGTCTAAATAATCAACTAATTTAAAACTTTCAATTTTGCATGAGAAAATGTTCAATTTTAAATATATGCAAAACAATTTTTTTTTTCCTCATTTCGATCCAAAAGGGCAAAACTTCGTTTATTAATGAATTGTGCATTTTTTCTACCCATTTTTGTAAGAATGATATTGGTACGAGGAATCTATAGTCACTCAAAATATTTATGAAATCCTAGTTTGAGTTATTAAGAGTAATTAATTCCTTGGAATATAAATGCAGGGTACATTTTAATATACTGTCATTTTTTTGTCTATCTCAAATTACATGTCTCTTTCTTTATTGAATGATTTTTTTAATTTTATAATATACCCTATTTAATGTGCTTTGTTATCGATAAATAGGTATTACTCTTATTTAAATCAACTAGGTGCAAGCAACGTGCAATGCACGTTTGCTTAGTTTATATTTAATAATTTTGTTTAAGAATTAATTTGTTATTAATAAAGATGTAATTTTTTGGTTAATTAAATAATTAATGATGTAATGTTTATGTAATTGATAAATAATTAAATAAAGTGTTTCTCTCTGTCATCTCCAACCCAAAATCATAAACAGAAAACTCAAGGTATGTTAAGGGGTAAGAAGATGAGTTTATTTAAACTTTTTGTATGACTTAAGTCTTTACTCTTTTTTAAGTAATAATACAATTCATTTTATCGTTAAAGTATGATATGTATTACGATAATATATGTATATCATGTGTTAGATTTAGTATTGGTAAGTGACGGGTAAATTTTCGAGGACGAAAATATTTTAAGGGGTGAGAATGTAATACTCCGAAATTTTTTATAAAATATAATTCAATTTTTATATACTATATTTTAATATTTTGAAAGTTAGGGACTAAATGATACATTTATCAAATTATATTTTATTTGTGTCAAATATTTAGATATTGATATAGTTATCGTAAATATATGTATATTGGTCTCGTTGGATAAATCGTAATTAAATACATAAATCAAATTAGAGAAAAAGTCGATTCGGATGAATTAGCTCCAAGATATTTTAGTTTGAAGGAATTATCAAAAGATAATTTATTTTTATTATTATTTAATTATAATTTTGAAAGTAAGGGGGTGGTGAAAAAAGATTTTCCGTTAAAACAAGAAATTCCGTTAGTTTTTCCGTTAAACCAACATATTCCGTTTAATAGCAACTTTTTATATATAGAAAGATATTTAATGTAAGGGCATTTTAGAAATATGTAAGAAAAAATTATATTTTCAACAATATTAATTACATTTTATTAATCGCTGTGAAAATAAAAACAAGCTTATTTTTATGGGACGAATGGAGTATATTTTTATGCCATTGCTCAATAATTATTTTAACAAATACATTTGTTTTCGCGTGTTTTTTGCAACCCGCCAACAATTACGAGAGAGAGAGAGGGGTCAGACGATTGTGTAAGGAACAGACCTCTTGAGACAAAGTCCCAAAAAGGGGTGCGTATACCAGTGAAGGATTACAATTGGGAAGTAGACAAAACGCCTCCAAGGGGGGCAAGCACACGAGTACTGAAAAAGGATTAAATTTAAACTAAGGAATAAAAATTACATGATCTCTTGTAGAGAGTTTTTGATTCGGTCTCCTTTTCTTCTATGACGTTACTTCTTTTATACTTCTTGAGCATCCCTTGGTTATCGAAACTGCTCAGACTTGCTTCGTATCCTTCGTAACCGCCCACTCTTTTAGTGAGGAATCACTTATTCGGGGAGTAGTTGCTTAATAACCGCTGCCACTACCTTTGTTGCTTCCTGGATCGTGGGATCGTGCCGGGTTTACTTGCCAACCGCTTCCAAACTGTATCCTTTAGACTTGTTTGATTTTGGGCGAGTTGGGGTTCTGGGCGACAATGAGGCTGTCGTCCTGGGCGATTGTGCCGTACCATCTTTGTTCGGCCTCTGGGCGTCCTACAACCTTGGGGCGATGGTATTCCTTTGTTCTTGGGCTTCCAATATTCAGGATTTTCCACAGGCCTTCAACTTGGGCGTTTCTTCTTGGGCCTTTTGATTGGCTTCTGTTGGGCCTTTACCTTGGATTTATCAATTGGACTTCCTTTCGATTTTGGGCTGCATTTTAGTGTGTCAACAATTACCCCCCAATATGGCAGAATTAATACTAATCATTAATTTTGCCATATTCATTCTGTATCTTTCCCGCAATATTTGAACTTCCCAGAATTTCAATCGTCGCTTGCGTTCTAGTGCTTGAAAAGTTGCGACGTTATAAACCCTTAAAACCCCAAAAGTACGCGGCATCCTTTTCATTCACCTTTCTGCGGCATCACATCTTTCTTCGCCATTTCACCGTCTTCCTTGTGGCAACCTTCGATTTAGATCAAACAATCTTCGAGAACAAATCACTTTCTGTGCCATAATGACTACTTCTCAAACTTCTTCGAACAATGTTTTCAGTTTTGAGGATTTCCAGACCCTTCTTGCAAGACCATATGTGAACCCGTCTTCTCTTTCACAATCCGATGCGGACTGCAATGAGTTTTATTTGGGTCCGTCGTTCAATGATGCTGAAGCCGTCGAACGGGCCGCGGTCGGACATTTGTTCCCGTGCTCTGAGGATCTCCCTTTCTCGCAATCTTTGCCATTGAGGCCGATCCATGATAGAGGTATTCGTACTTGGCCTAAAACTGATGCATCTTTCCGTAGGTGGCATGCACGTATGGTGGCGACATGGATGATCGGCCAGAAAATTAACCAAGGCCTGATTTTTAACTGCCTTTTGGGGCACATACTTTATTTCGAATTCCGACAGTGCTAAAGTCCAAAGACCCACTCGTTGGTGTAAAATAGGGCGAGAAAACATGTATTTGAACAGATTAACTTTGGAGACTAGATAGACTGTTACAGGCCGTAAATAGGCCCTTAATTTTGTACATGTGAAGTATAATGCGAGACACAACTTCTCGATAGCAGAATAATTACATTCACATTTGGTTAACCGTCTACTTAAGTAATAAATCGCCCTTTCTTCGCCAACTTGGTCTTCTTGTGCGACCATTCCCGCTATCGATTCTTGTTCAGCAGACACGTACAGTTTCATCGGCCACCCTTGGATTGGTGACACCAATACTGGTGGGCTTGTTAAGTATGTCTTCAGGCTTTCGAAAGCCTTTTGATGTTCTTCTTTCCAGACGAATTCGTCTTGACTTTTCAGCTTTAGGAGAGGCGAAAACGCTTTCGTTCGCCCTGCACAATTGGATATAAAGCGTCTTAGAAAATTGATTTGGCCTAAAAACCTTTGCAGTTTTTTTTTATTATTAGGAGCCTTAGCTTCTAAAATAGCCTTCGCTTTGTTCTTATCAAGTTCAATCCCTCTTTTATGTACCAGGAATCCAAGGAAATTTCCTGCATTCACGCCAAACGCGCATTTCAAAGGGTTCAATCTTAGTTTATGCTGCCTCATTCGTTCGAATGAACATCGCAGTTGTTCAAAATGGTCTTCTTCTTTAACAGATTTGACCACTACATCATCTACATAAACTTCCACAAATTTGCCTATCATATCATGAAAAATGAGATTCATTGCTCTTTGATAAGTTGCCCCCGCATTTTTTAGTCCAAACGGCATTACTACCCACTCAAAGCATCCTAAAGACCCAGGGCATCTAAAGGCAGTCTTGTGTATATCTTCGTCGGCTATGTAGATTTGATTATATCCCGAATATCCATCCATAAAAGAGTACATCACATGTCCTGCAGTTGAGTCTACTAGAGAGTCTACTGTAGGCATTGGATATTCGTCTTTGGGCGTAGCCAAGTTCAGATTCCTGAAATCTATGCATACCCTCAACTTGCCATTCTTTTTTAATACTGGCACTATATTGGATAACCACTCCACATATCTGGTCGTTCTAATAAAACCCGCTTTTAGCAATCGCTCTATTTCTTTTTTGATCTCTGGCAATACATTGGGGGCGAAACGTCTAGGAGGTTGCTTATGAGGCTTAAAATTTGGTTTAGTCGGCAACCTATGTTCTACCAAGTTTTTATCCAAACCAGGCATGTGTTCATATTCCCAAGCAAAACAGTCTTTATATTCTTTCAATAAAGCGACTAATCTATTACTAACCTCGTGAGGCAGCATTTGGCTAATGAACGTTGGGCGATCATCTCCTTCTTCACCAATGTTAACCCTGACCAAGGGGTCTTGAGCTTGCGCATATCCTGACTTAGGGATCTTCGTCGCTTCATCATCCACGTCGCTCAGAGAATTTTGCTCTTCCAGGCAATCCACTTTATGAACTTCCCAATCCAAGCTCTGCTCCATTTCGGACACTATCAATTTGTCCTTCAACATCTTTAACGCCGCTTCTTCTTTCTTCATACACCCACACTCTTTATTGAAAGCCATCAGCTTGGCTCTGAAGGCCTGAATTTCGGCCTTTTGTTTTTGTTGTCGAACATTCATTTAAGGTTGTTTGGCCTCTTTTTTGCCAATTACTGGCTCTTCCAAGGCCACTATGTTTGGCCTCATTTGATTAAACATTTCAGTGAGTGAATCCATTGAGAAAGGCTCTTCGCTTTGGGCAGTAATTTGAGTTTCTTCCCCATCTTGAACAACTCTGACGGGCCCATAATTCCCTTCATACATGAATCTCTCCACTGAATTCGCTTCCGCGACAAAGGGCCTATGGTCTGCCTGTACCACCTCTGCTTCCCCTTTGTCGTTCCAGAAGACTAAACATTGATGGAGTGATGAGGGAATACATCGACTGCCATGGATCCAATCTCTTCCTAGTAGCACGTTGTAGCTGGTAGGACCATCTATCACGAAGAAAACAGTAGTCCTGGTGGTTGTCCCTACAGTTATGTCCAGTGGCATAACTCCTTTTGCTGATGTTGCCCCACCATTGAAACTTGTAAGAATGACTTCCGTTGGGATCATATCGCTTTCTGTCTTAGCAAATTTCCTCATCATTCTAGCTGGAATGGTGTTTATAGCCGCTCCATTATCAATGAGTACTTTTACTATTGGTACACCATTAACCAAAGCTTTAACGTACAGTGGCCTTAAGTGTTTGGTTAACCTCATCGCTGGTTTGTTGAAGATGACTTTTTCAGCAGCGTCTATTTCCACTTCCTGCCTATTTTCGGCGGGCTATCTCTTGGTGATAGATCAACGTGCAGCACATCGGACTGAGCTTTCTTTCCTTGGGTCTCTTCCTTCTCTTTTCCCAATATTTCTTCATTAGTTACCCAATTTGTAGGAGGAGGCATTATTCTAGGGGGCGATCCATACTTTTCAGAGCGAGGTACCCTCTTTTTCCTTTTTGGCGTCCCATACATCACATAGAAATCAAACGATCGACCAGATGGTTCTCCCAATAGATCCACTTCGCGGACCCCTTCCTGGTGCAATTGTTTCAACAGGGTGTTGCGCGACACTCCCCTTTTCCGTCTTTCTGCTTCTAAATCAATCTCTTCTTCAACATCTGTCATACCATCGTTCTCGCCATCATCATACATTTCTCTGGAAGTTTGGCCTTCATCGCAGACTAGCACGCAGGCATCTTCCTCATTATCCTCTTTTCCTTTGCTTTTGAATTCATCGGCCAACAAGTAGTTGTTAGCCAGGACATGAGGTAATGTGCCAAACTGGATAGTTAGAGGTTGTTCGGGATCATCTTCATCTTTCCTGTCTCGCTCAAACTTCGATCTACCAGATGAGCTTTCCGGCAAATCTCCCATTGATTCACCAGTGCCTGTTTCTTCGCTATCTTCAAAAACGTTTTCGTTGGCTATTCTGAGCGTTTTGAGCGCTCTAGGGCGTGATTCCCCTTGCTGTTGCCTCATCATCCGCCCGTAATTACGTTGGTAACGCCTTTGTTGGGTTCTGGTCATTTCATTGAACGGCATTACCCTTCCTGCGTTGTTCTGGAACGAATGCCATACATTGGGCTGGTGAGGCTGCGGCCTAAACGTTCTTCTTTGACCGGCCGACCCAAACCCCCTTTCTCTATGCATTCCTCCATACAACGGCATTCTTCGCTCCCTGACGGGCTGAGCGACTGATACGAAATCAGGCCGATGATGGGATGGCCGCGTCATTGATGACCCTGTATTCGTCTTCAACTCGTGCTTACACCTGTCGCATAGAATATCTTCGCCCTGTTTGGGCTCTTTCCCTTTGATGCGTTCAAACACGCTGGGAAGCGGCTTGGGTTCTTCTTCTTCGTCATCAATCACCAGTTTAAACCTTGGCAGTTTATTTTTCAAGCCAGTCGTTATCATATTAATTGCTAGTGGCCGTGGAAATGGATCTTCGTCCACCGCCATCTTCTTCTTTTCTTCGAACGTAATTCGTCCTGATTCGATGGCATCCTGCAACACATGGCGAAAAACCATACAATAATTAGTCGCATGTGACCATGCATTATGCCATTTACAGTACTTTTTACCCTTAATTTGTTCAGAGTCGGGCAATTTGTGTTTGTCGCTCAACCTTATCTGCTTATCCTTATATAATTTATCGAATATAAGATCAGCTTTGGTTATGTCGAACGAGAACGCTCGCGTTTTTCTGTTTTCACCTTTAGCAGGTTCATCTTTGCCTACTATTTTTGGCTTAACTAACATAGGACAAGTATATGCTTCTCCTTTTACTAGCTCAGCCAAGCATATTTCGGTCTGGTCATAATAACCATCATCGATAGTATGAACATTGAAATTCGGGTCTTTATAATAAAGTCCCTTTACTGGAATTTTTCATTTGTTCTTCCTCTCTTACCAGTCGCTCATATCTAACGACATTCGCGCTAAGTTGGAATAAATCTGGGAATTCTCTATCTTGGAATTTCTTCTTTAGATCAAAGTTTAAACAACTTTGTGCGATTTTGACAAATTCCTTTTCAGGTAATGGCACGAAGCATTTACTTCTGGCCGTTTTGAACCTTTGTAGGAAATTTTCTGCCCACTCGTTAGGCAATTGACGTAAATTCGCCAAATCGGCCAGTGTAACTTCGGACTCAGTTTTATAAAATTGAGCATGGAATAATTGCTCCATTTGTTGCCAAGTTTGGGCGGAGTTTGCTGGCAAATTAATGAACCAAGAAAAAGCTACTCCTGTTAAGGAACTTGGGAACAACCTCAACTTATGGTAATCATTCACCTCACCACTTTGCAACGTGAATCTCCCTACATGTTCTAGTGTAGATACTTCTCCTAGGCCAGTGAATAGTGAGAATTCCGGTACTTTGTACCCTCTAGGCCATGGATATGCCTGATCTATCCAATCAGGGTATGGCTTGGTGTAAATTGGCCTAATCACCGGACGTACCCCAACTGCTATTTGATCTTGTACTATTTCCATAATTTGGTTTCTTAGCACGGCGTTAGGGTCATATGGGTTCCCCATTGGTTGATTTACTGGCTGATTCGTGGGAGGTCTAGTGGTCTGCCCTTGATTGGCCATAAAAGTGCCATTATTCAGGTTGTTATAACCGGTAAACTGAGTGTTCAAACCGTCATTCGTACGCAACCCGTTCTGTCCAATATTTGGGACATTGTCTCTGATGGTGGTACTACCCCCCAGGTTGGACATAGTGTTACCATTATTCACGTTTATGGTTCCATTTCCCCCCCGGGTTTGAAGTAGAAGGGCCAACAGGTGGCTCCAAACTTGGGCCAGAATTTACACCAAGAGCATTGTATGGCGAGGTATGCCCTACGATAGTCCTAGATTGGAAGTGATTATCTATAGGCATGACAGGTTGACATATTTGGCCTACCAACTTATTCATGATTTCATTCAACGTATTTAGTTGTTTAGCCATATTATCAAAATGCCTATTCTCGTTTTGGGTAAATTTCTCCATATTATGAATGCTACGTAGATTTACCTGTTCAACGACATCCTGCGTGAGTTCTCCCAGCAATGCACGCATTGTGCGAGGGCTCAATTCTGTCATTGGCTCGTAGCGGCTGTGACTGATTGGATTTTGTCCATCTGTCTGTGGAGAGTATTGTTGCTCCTCGTATCGCTCAACCACAGACTGGACTACTCCTTGACTTGCTGGTTCTTTATCGGAATTTTTATGAGGCATGATATCTTTTCTCTTTTTGTATCTTCACTTACCAAACACCAACTGTCCCACTGGGCGTGCCAAATTGTTTTCGCGTGTTTTTTGCAACCCGCCAACAATTACGAGAGAGAGAGGGGTCAGACGATTGTGTAAGGAACAGACCTCTTGAGACAAAGTCCCAAAAAGGGGTGCGTATGCCAGTGAAGGATTACAATTGGGAAGTAGACAAAACGCCTCCAAGGGGCGCAAGCACACGAGTACTGAAAAAGGATTAAATTTAAACTAAGGAATAAAAATTACATGATCTCTTGTAGAGAGTTTTTGATTCGGTCCTTTTCTTCTATGACGTTACTTCTTTTATACTTCTTGAGCATCCCTTGGTTATCGAAACTGCTCAGACTTGCTTCGTATCCTTCGTAACCGCCCACTCTTTTAGTGGGGAATCACTTATTCGGGGAGTAGTTGCTTAGTAACCGCTGCCACTACCTTTGTTGCTTCCTGGATCGTGGGATCGTGCCGGGTTTACTTGCCAACCGCTTCCAAACTGTATCCTTTAGACTTGTTTGATTTTGGGCGACTTGGGGTTCTGGGCGACAATGAGGTTGTCGTCCTGGGCGATTGTGCCGTACCATCTTTGTTCGACCTCTGGTCGTCCTACAACCTTGGGGCGATGGTATTCCTTTGTTCTTGGGCTTCCAATATTCAGGATTTTCCACAGGCCTTCAACTTGGGCATTTCTTCTTGGGCCTTTTAATTGGCTTCTGTTGGGCCTTTACCTTGGATTTATCAATTGGACTTCCTTTCGATTTTGGGCTGCATTTTAGTGTGTCAACAATTATACTTTGCTTCTAATTTATTTTGATTTCGATGAAACTATTTCTTTATCTTTGTTGGGTTTTGGGATACATATTGGTGGTCTTTTGGACTGGAATTTAATGGTAGAATTCAACACAATGAATAGCTTGCAATGGATATTATGCACACGACATGACACACCTCCACTGGTTCAACTTAATTAAAAAGCAAAAGTAGACGGTCAAGTTAGGAGAAAGGGAGTTTTTAATTTAATTTTAATATTAGTATGTTTTGTGTGGCGAAGTGTAATGGCAACATGGACATTATGATTGCCATATGTATCACCTGAAAGTAGGAAAATAGTGGAGCTCCCCCTGTAAAAATTATAACAAAGCTTTTATTACAGTTTTGCTCTCTTTTGTTTGTTACTTAGTCTAAGAATCTGATCCCATAAATTGTTTTTAGCTACACTAATACTTTTTTTTTGGCATTTATTAATTCTTCAGGACAATCTGATCCCTGCTTAGTGATTTGATTTTCCTGCACTATCTTGGACCAAAAGTTAACAGGCAGTTGCTGCTGGAAGTTTAATTAACCTTGCAACAATCTTATACTTAAACTCCATCCGGGTTAGTCTCCCATTCATTAAACATTTTGTCAACTGCCCTTTTTTTAACTCTCACTATATTCCTGTTCAATGGAATGCCAGAGATGTCCATGACAATTAGCAATCTCCAGATTTTTTCGGATGCTTTTGAATGTTCATCTCCTGAAATCTAAGACCAATTACATTAGTTGAATCATCGAACTTAGAGGAGAAGCTCTGGAGTTCCAGATAAAAAAGAGGAAGAAATATTGTGAGAGTTGAACTCATTCAAAGACAAAAAGGAAGAATTGGAGAGAAATATTGTAGCAATGACAATTATCTTTTGAGGAATAATTTTGATTTTATGTACATCTATTTCTTACATTTATTTAAGTAGTATTGTAACACATTCTAATGTTCAAATGAATGGATTCAAAAAATTCAATTCCAAAATTTGTTCATAAGGTGCATTTTCAATTTTGTCAATCTATTTGCATAAAACATTGTTAAAAAAAAACTATCTATGACAACATTTGCCAAAAGTTGCCGTGGAGAGATACGACAACGTTTGGCAAACGTTACGAAAGATTGTCTTTCGTAACGTTTGCCAAACGAAGTCGAAGACTTTCGGCAACGTTCAAAAAAAGTTGTCGTATCTCTCTACTCTACGACAACACTTCAATTTGCAACACACGTCCAAATGTTGTTGTAGACCTACGACAACATTTTTTGAATGTTGCCGTTGGCTGTTTTTGTTGTAGTGTTGAACTAGAAGTGAAGAGGATTATTCAAGCAAGGATAGAGCGCAAGATAGTTTTGCTGATATGCATGGCTTGGATGTAATTCACAGTTACTGAGTATGCCCGGAAGGGGCATGGCGTGCCCAACAGAGGCATGTGGTGTCCGGTTTGGACATGGTAGAAGAATTGGAGAATGACTTGAAGAGTGGAGATTTAATTCCTTGTTATGGAATTTGTTAGATTTTGTAACAAAAATTCTATGTGATTTAGAAGGTTATTGCATGAAGGAAGTTGTTTAATCTTGATTTAGAAGTCCTGTTTGATTAAGAATCAAATTTCATGGTGTTTTGGAGCTGTAGCGCCCCGATAACGAATCTTCCGCGATTTTCTCGTTTTATCCGAATTTTGAGACTTCTTCATCTTGGACTCCACAACTTCGAGATTTGGCTTCTATAAATAATTCACAAAATATATGCACTTTATAAGGGATGAAAAGGCAAGACTCAAGAGAGATTATAACAATTAGATCATTATTGTATAAATTAGAAATAAGAGAGAATTGTTTATATTAGATTAAGATGATCAAAATATTGTAAGACAATTGTTTGTTTCTTGGTATAATAAATTCTCCTCTTCCACAATTTTGTTTTTCTTGATTGTTGTGTGATCCATTAAATTTCATATTGTCCATATTTTCGTTTTTAATTATTTAGCCGATTTCTCAATAAGTGATATCAAAACGTTTTTGATCTCGGGTTGGTTCATAAAAGCAATTTTGGAAAAAGAGTTTCAACGTTCTTAAATCACTTCTTAATTGAAGTTATTTACCTAACTGCAAATGAACTCATTAAACTTTGGAAAAATATTACTTAAATAGAGCAGAAGCTGAATCTTTTTTTGTGTTGTCTGCTCTAAACTTTTTAGCAGGACCAACAATAATAAAATCTAGTAAAGCTAACCTTCTTTGACATGATGTACATATTTTACATGTCACTTTACCTCCTAACTTTGATTATTTTGGCGAGAGACATTCGATTTTTAAAAGTGATGTATTGAGAGTGAGTTTAATAAGAATGTGATGTATTCAGGGGAGGACCCAGCACCGGCTAGCCCCCGCGGCCGTCTGTGCTGGGTTCGTCGGGAGCTTCAGCTTCTTCAGGTGCCGAATCGCTGTCTGCCGCCGCCGCCAGGAAGGAGGAACAGAATGAAGAAGATGAAGACTGTGATTTTTTTATTTTTTATTTTTACTTGTTAACGATTGGGCTTTTTTTAAAAAAATAAGGCCGTGCCAGCGTTGCTCAGCAGAAGGCCAAGCTAGACATGTTGAGTGCGAACATACTGCAAGTGCTCTCACTCCCATCGCTCAGCATTTATACTGATTTTAAAGTGAAGCTGAAGGTTTTTCACGCTGACATCGTTCCTTACGCTTGGCCAAAAAGCAGAATTGAAGACCAGAAGTGCCCAATATTTTCGTGCTTCTTCTGAGAAAGAGTTTTTGCTCCAGGAAATTGACAGGAACCATGCTGACTTGACTGAGGTTTCTTCAGAACTTGTAGTGGAAGACTCTTTGATGTTGAGCATGACTGCTGAAATGAAAGAGCTGCAAGCGAAAATGAACGGTTGCATGGCGAGAATAGCTGCTAAGAGGCGTACTGCATCCTAAGGAATTGCAAAAACCAAATCTTTATTAGAGCAGTATCAGAAGTTGGAGGTTGACGAAGACTTGGTGGCGGAGTTTGGTATCCTTTCCTCCAGGCAAGGCGAAGAGTGGGATAGACTTAGGCAACAGATGCGCTCAGCTTGGGGTGATTTGTAATTGAACATTTACTGTTCTAATTTTTGTAACTTTTCGCGCTGAATGCCTTTATTAATGTATATCTGTGTTTTTATCATCATTAATGAATAGTTATTTTGAAGTGGTGTTTATCCCTGATCGCCGATTTTCTTCGTACTCAGTTTTTGTGCCAACATTCATGCATATTCTTTTGGCATTTGAGTTTTCCTCCCTAAATGTTTGGGCCATATTGGTTTCACTCACTGGTCATAAATGTGACCTTCCAAATTCCGGCTTTTGATCTTCCAACCCCTCTAAATATGCCTGTTTATACTCATCGTTTTTATCCTCATGCCTTCTCAAATTCAATTTCCCACCATCAGAGTTTTCTGCCACTGCATGGCACTCCCGGTCGTTTGCCAACAATTTTTTCCTTCCAACGGGATGGGTTTCTCGACTCATCTCCTTCGTTTTGACATCACTTTTGTTATGGGAGGTATAGGAAATGCCAAACCGAGGCAAGATTTTTGACCTCGGTTTGCTTGTTGAGAGTGTTTCTCTTCGCCTACTATTGCAGCAATGCTTTTAGGAAGGCTGTAGGGAAAATTTCACTCTCTTAATTGACCACGGATTGAGGGCTGCTTCTCTCCGCCTGCCTTTCCAGCAATGCATCTAGGAAGGTTGTAAGAGTAGTTCACCTTCTTACGGCCATGGGCTGAAGGGTTGCTTCTCCTTGTCTACCACTACAGCAATGCGTTTGGGAAGGATGCAGGGGCAGTTCACTCTCTTACGGCCTAGACTGAAAGGCTGGCCGTACTGTTTTTACTCTTTCTGTCCCTTTCAGTCAGAAGATAATTTGTAGCGTGTATCGCCTTGTATTTTGCCTATGTCTTTTAATTTTGTAAAGAAATGGTTTGTAAGGAGCACTGGATAATAAATGACTTTGTTTTGAATCTGGGCCTTTCTCATTCTTGATTTTCTTAGAACGTGGTCGTCCAATTTACTTACTACCATCGCTCGGCATGGAAATACATACAATTTGTAATCATAACATTTACGTATATATTCTATTTATTATTTGGCTAATCAGAACGTGACCGTCCAGTTTGTTAACTGCCTCGCTTGGCGTGGTTATATTATGATTGCGATTTTATCACTCAAGTGTTTATCTGTTCACTTTTCCAAAGGGATGGAACATATCTCTTTGGTACTTAACATTAATAAATCTTATGTACCTAGTACCATCTAAATCTTCCAAGTGGTAAGTCCCATTAGGCAACACACTCTTCACTCTATAAGGCCCTTCCCAATTTGGCGACCATTTGCCATATCTTGGGTCCTTTACTATCTAAAGGAAGTATTGTCCTCCAAACCAATTCGTCCGCATAAAAGAATTTGGCTATAACTTTCTTATTGTAAAATCTAGCCATTCTTTGTTTCTGAACTTGCAACCTGTCTAGCACGTCTAACTTCAATTCGTCTAATTATAACAAATTTGAAACCAATGATCCCTTGTACTCATTCTCGCTTAATTCGTGCTGCCGATGCACCCTTATGGATTGCAAGTTGATTTCTACGGGCAATACAACCTCCTCCATTAGTGAGTTGGAAAGGCGTGACGTTGGTGCTTGAGCGGGGCGACGTTCTGTAAGCCCATAAGGCCTTGTTCAAGCATTCGTGCCATTTCCTGGTATTTCCATCTATCATTTCTTATGATAGATTTCTGAATCTTGTTGGATGACTCTGCTTGACCGTTTGACTTAGCGTAATACGGTGTGGAATTACCAATTTAACTCCAAATCGCTCAAGAATTCCTTCAGCTGATTCCATTTTAGGGAAGTCCCATGATATGCCATTAAAGTTTGTGGGATCCAAAATCTGTGAATGATGTGGTCTCGGACGAACTCTATGATATTTTTCTGGGTGATTTCCTTTAGAGGGACTGCCTCAATCCACTTGGTGAAAAAGTCCGTGGCGACTATAATAAAGGTGTGTTGTTTGGAGTAGTTGCTTAATAACCGCTGCCACTACCTTTGTTGCTTCCTGGATCGTGGGATCGTGCCGGGTTTACTTGCCAACCGCTTCCAAACTGTATCCTTTAGACTTGTTTGATTTTGGGCGAGTTGGGGTTCTGGGCGACAATGAGGCTGTCGTCCTGGGCGATTGTGCCGTACCATCTTTGTTCGGCCTCTGGGCGTCCTACAACCTTGGGGCGATGGTATTCCTTTGTTCTTGGGCTTCCAATATTCAGGATTTTCCACAGGCCTTCAACTTGGGCGTTTCTTCTTGGGCCTTTTAATTGGCTTCTGTTGGGCCTTTACCTTGGATTTATCAATTGGACTTCCTTTCGATTTTGGGCTGCATTTTAGTGTGTCAACAATTACCCCCAATATGGCAGAATTAATACTAATCATTAATTTTGCCATATTCATTCTGTATCTTTCCCGCAATATTTGAACTTCCCAGAATTTCAATCGTCGCTTGCGTTCTAGTGCTTGAAAAGTTGCGACGTTATAAACCCTTAAAACCCCAAAAGTACGCGGCATCCTTTTCATTCACCTTTCTGCGGCATCACATCTTTCTTCGCCATTTCACCGTCTTCCTTGTGGCAACCTTCGATTTAGATCAAACAATCTTCGAGAACAAATCACTTTCTGTGCCATAATGACTACTTCTCAAACTTCTTCGGACAATGTTTTCAGTTTTGAGGATTTCCAGACCCTTCTTGCAAGACCATATGTGAACCCGTCTTCTCTTTCACAATCCGATGCGGACTGCAATGAGTTTTATTTGGGTCCGTCGTTCAATGATGCTGAAGCCGTCGAACGGGCCGCGGTCGGACATTTGTTCCCGTGCTCTGAGGATCTCCCTTTCTCGCAATCTTTGCCATTGAGGCCGATCCATGATAGAGGTATTCGTACTTGGCCTAAAACTGATGCATCTTTCCGTAGGTGGCATGCACGTATGGTGGCGACATGGATGATCGGCCAGAAAATTAACCAAGGCCTGATTTTTAACTGCCTTTTGGGGCACATACTTTATTTCGAATTCCGACAGTGCTAAAGTCCAAAGACCCACTCGTTGGTGTAAAATAGGGCGAGAAAACATGTATTTGAACAGATTAACTTTGGAGACTAGATAGACTGTTACAGGCCGTAAATAGGCCCTTAATTTTGTACATGTGAAGTATAATGCGAGACACAACTTCTCGATAGCAGAATAATTACATTCACATTTGGTTAACCGTCTACTTAAGTAATAAATCGCCCTTTCTTCGCCAACTTGGTCTTCTTGTGCGACCATTCCCGCTATCGATTCTTGTTCAGCAGACACATACAGTTTCATCGGCCACCCTTGGATTGGTGACACCAATACTGGTGGGCTTGTTAAGTATGTCTTCAGGCTTTCGAAAGCCTTTTGATGTTCTTCTTTCCAGACGAATTCGTCTTGACTTTTCAGCTTTAGGAGAGGCGAAAACGCTTTCGTTCGCCCTGCACAATTGGATATAAAGCGTCTTAGAAAATTGATTTGGCCTAAAAACCTTTGCAGTTTTTTTTTATTATTAGGAGCCTTAGCTTCTAAAATAGCCTTCGCTTTGTTCTTATCAAGTTCAATCCCTCTTTTATGTACCAGGAATCCAAGGAAATTTCCTGCATTCACGCCAAACGCGCATTTCAAAGGGTTCAATCTTAGTTTATGCTGCCTCATTCGTTCGAATGAACATCGCAGTTGTTCAAAATGGTCTTCTTCTTTAACAGATTTGACCACTACATCATCTACATAAACTTCCACAAATTTGCCTATCATATCATGAAAAATGAGATTCATTGCTCTTTGATAAGTTGCCCCCGCATTTTTTAGTCCAAACGGCATTACTACCCACTCAAAGCATCCTAAAGACCCAGGGCATCTAAAGGCAGTCTTGTGTATATCTTCGTCGGCTATGTAGATTTGATTATATCCCGAATATCCATCCATAAAAGAGTACATCACATGTCCTGCAGTTGAGTCTACTAGAGAGTCTACTGTAGGCATTGGATATTCGTCTTTGGGCGTAGCCAAGTTCAGATTCCTGAAATCTATGCATACCCTCAACTTGCCATTCTTTTTTAATACTGGCACTATATTGGATAACCACTCCACATATCTGGTCGTTCTAATAAAACCCGCTTTTAGCAATCGCTCTATTTCTTTTTTGATCTCTGGCAATACATTGGGGGCGAAACGTCTAGGAGGTTGCTTATGAGGCTTAAAATTTGGTTTAGTCGGCAACCTATGTTCTACCAAGTTTTTATCCAAACCAGGCATGTGTTCATATTCCCAAACAAAACAGTCTTTATATTCTTTCAATAAAGCGACTAATCTATTACTAACCTCGTGAGGCAGCATTTGGCTAATGAACGTTGGGCGATCATCTCCTTCTTCACCAATGTTAACCCTGACCAAGGGGTCTTGAGCTTGCGCATATCCTGACTTAGGGATCTTCGTCGCTTCATCATCCACGTCGCTCAGAGAATTTTGCTCTTCCAGGCAATCCACTTTATGAACTTCCCAATCCAAGCTCTGCTCCATTTCGGACACTATCAATTTGTCCTTCAACATCTTTAACGCCGCTTCTTCTTTCTTCATACACCCACACTCTTTATTGAAAGCCATCAGCTTGGCTCTGAAGGCCTGAATTTCGGCCTTTTGTTTTTGTTGTCGAACATTCATTTAAGGTTGTTTGGCCTCTTTTTTGCCAATTACTGGCTCTTCCAAGGCCACTATGTTTGGCCTCATTTGATTAAACATTTCAGTGAGTGAATCCATTGAGAAAGGCTCTTCGCTTTGGGCAGTAATTTGAGTTTCTTCCCCATCTTGAACAACTCTGACGGGCCCATAATTCACTTCATACATGAATCTCTCCACTGAATTCGCTTCCGCGACAAAGGGCCTATGGTCTGCCTGTACCACCTCTGCTTCCCCTTTGTCGTTCCAGAAGACTAAACATTGATGGAGTGATGAGGGAATACATCGACTGCCATGGATCCAATCTCTTCCTAGTAGCACGTTGTAGCTGGTAGGACCATCTATCACGAAGAAAACAGTAGTCCTGGTGGTTGTCCCTACAGTTATGTCCAGTGGCATAACTCCTTTTGCTGATGTTGCCCCACCATTGAAACTTGTAAGAATGACTTCCGTTGGGATCATATCGCTTTCTGTCTTAGCAAATTTCCTCATCATTCTAGCTGGAATGGTGTTTATAGCCGCTCCATTATCAATGAGTACTTTTACTATTGGTACACCATTAACCAAAGCTTTAACGTACAGTGGCCTTAAGTGTTTGGTTAACCTCATCGCTGGTTTGTTGAAGATGACTTTTTCAGCAGCGTCTATTTCCACTTCCTGCCTATTTTCGGCGGGCTATCTCTTGGTGATAGATCAACGTGCAGCACATCGGACTGAGCTTTCTTTCCTTGGGTCTCTTCCTTCTCTTTTCCCAATATTTCTTCATTAGTTACCCAATTTGTAGGAGGAGGCATTATTCTAGGGGGCGATCCATACTTTTCAGAGCGAGGTACCCTCTTTTTCCTTTTTGGCGTCCCATACATCACATAGAAATCAAACGATCGACCAGATGGTTCTCCCAATAGATCCACTTCGCGGACCCCTTCCTGGTGCAATTGTTTCAACAGGGTGTTGCGCGACACTCCCCTTTTCCGTCTTTCTGCTTCTAAATCAATCTCTTCTTCAACATCTGTCATACCATCGTTCTCGCCATCATCATACATTTCTCTGGAAGTTTGGCCTTCATCGCAGACTAGCACGCAGGCATCTTCCTCATTATCCTCTTTTCCTTTGCTTTTGAATTCATCGGCCAACAAGTAGTTGTTAGCCAGGACAGGAGGTAATGTGCCAAACTGGATAGTTAGAGGTTGTTCGGGATCATCTTCATCTTTCCTGTCTCGCTCAAACTTCGATCTACCAGATGAGCTTTCCGGCAAATCTCCCATTGATTCACCAGTGCCTGTTTCTTCGCTATCTTCAAAAACGTTTTCGTTGGCTATTCTGAGCGTTTTGAGCGCTCTAGGGCGTGATTCCCCTTGCTGTTGCCTCATCATCCGCCCGTAATTACGTTGGTAACGCCTTTGTTGGGTTCTGGTCATTTCATTGAACGGCATTACCCTTCCTGCGTTGTTCTGGAACGAATGCCATACATTGGGCTGGTGAGGCTGCGGCCTAAACGTTCTTCTTTGACCGGCCGACCCAAACCCCCTTTCTCTATGCATTCCTCCATACAACGGCATTCTTCGCTCCCTGACGGGCTGAGCGACTGATACGAAATCAGGCCGATGATGGGATGGCCGCGTCATTGATGACCCTGTATTCGTCTTCAACTCGTGCTTACACCTGTCGCATAGAATATCTTCGCCCTGTTTGGGCTCTTTCCCTTTGATGCGTTCAAACACGCTGGGAAGCGGCTTGGGTTCTTCTTCTTCGTCATCAATCACCAGTTTAAACCTTGGCAGTTTATTTTTCAAGCCAGTCGTTATCATATTAATTGCTAGTGGCCGTGGAAATGGATCTTCGTCCACCGCCATCTTCTTCTTTTCTTCGAACATAATTCGTCCTGATTCGATGGCATCCTGCAACACATGGCGAAAAACCATACAATAATTAGTCGCATGTGACCATGCATTATGCCATTTACAGTACTTTTTACCCTTAATTTGTTCAGAGTCGGGCAATTTGTGTTTGTCGCTCAACCTTATCTGCTTATCCTTATATAATTTATCGAATATAAGATCAGCTTTGGTTATGTCGAACGAGAACGCTCGCGTTTTTCTGTTTTCACCTTTAGCAGGTTCATCTTTGCCTACTATTTTTGGCTTAACTAACATAGGACAAGTATATGCTTCTCCTTTTACTAGCTCAGCCAAGCATATTTCGGTCTGGTCATAATAACCATCATCGATAGTATGAACATTGAAATTCGGGTCTTTATAATAAGTCCCTTTACTGGAATTTTTCATTTGTTCTTCCTCTCTTACCAGTCGCTCATATCTAACGACATTCGCGCTAAGTTGGAATAAATCTGGGAATTCTCTATCTTGGAATTTCTTCTTTAGATCAAAGCTTAAACAACTTTGTGCGATTTTGACAAATTCCTTTTCAGGTAATGGCACGAAGCATTTACTTCTGGCCGTTTTGAACCTTTGTAGGAAATTTTCTGCCCACTCGTTAGGCAATTGACGTAAATTCGCCAAATCGGCCAGTGTAACTTCGGACTCAGTTTTATAAAATTGAGCATGGAATAATTGCTCCATTTGTTGCCAAGTTTGGGCGGAGTTTGCTGGCAAATTAATGAACCAAGAAAAAGCTACTCCTGTTAAGGAACTTGGGAACAACCTCAACTTATGGTAATCATTCACCTCACCACTTTGCAACGTGAATCTCCCTACATGTTCTAGTGTAGATACTTCTCCCAGGCCAGTGAATAGTGAGAATTCCGGTACTTTGTACCCTCTAGGCCATGGATATGCCTGATCTATCCAATCAGGGTATGGCTTGGTGTAAATTGGCCTAATCACCGGACGTACCCCAACTGCTATTTGATCTTGTACTATTTCCATAATTTGGTTTCTTAGCACGGCGTTAGGGTCATATGGGTTCCCCATTGGTTGATTTACTGGCTGATTCGTGGGAGGTCTAGTGGTCTGCCCTTGATTGGCCATAAAAGTGCCATTATTCAGGTTGTTATAACCGGTAAACTGAGTGTTCAAACCGTCATTCGTACGCAACCCGTTCTGTCCAATATTTGGGACATTGTCTCTGATGGTGGTACTACCCCCCAGGTTGGACGTAGTGTTACCATTATTCACGTTTATGGTTCCATTTCCCCCCGGGTTTGAAGTAGAAGGGCCAACAGGTGGCTCCAAACTTGGGCCAGAATTTACACCAAGAGAATTGTATGGCGAGGTATGCCCTACGATAGTCCTAGATTGGAAGTGATTATCTATAGGCATGACAGGTTGACATATTTGGCCTACCAACTTATTCATGATTTCATTCAACGTATTTAGTTGTTTAGCCATATTATCAAAATGCCTATTCTCGTTTTGGGTAAATTTCTCCATATTATGAATGCTACGTAGATTTACCTGTTCAACGACATCCTGCGTGAGTTCTCCCAGCAATGCACGCATTGTGCGAGGGCTCAATTCTGTCATTGGCTCGTAGCGGCTGTGACTGATTGGATTTTGTCCATCTGTCTGTGGAGAGTATTGTTGCTCCTCGTATCGCTCAACCACAGACTGGACTACTCCTTGACTTGCTGGTTCTTTATCGGAATTTTTATGAGGCATGATATCTTTTCTCTTTTTGTATCTTCACTTACCAAACACCAACTGTCCCACCGGGCGTGCCAAATTGTTTTCGCGTGTTTTTTGCAACCCGCCAACAATTACGAGAGAGAGAGGGGTCAGACGATTGTGTAAGGAACAGACCTCTTGAGACAAAGTCCCAAAAAAGGGTGCGTATGCCAGTGAAGGATTACAATTGGGAAGTAGACAAAACGCCTCCAAGGGGCGCAAGCACACGAGTACTGAAAAAGGATTAAATTTAAACTAAGGAATAAAAATTACATGATCTCTTGTAGAGAGTTTTTGATTCGGTCTCCTTTTTCTTCTATGATTACTTCTTTTTTACTATCTTGAGCATCCCTTGGTTATCGAAACTGCTCAGACTTGCTTCGTATCCTTCGTAACCGCCCACTCTTTTAGTGAGGAATCACTTATTCGAGGAGTAGTTGCTTAATAACCGCTGCCACTACCTTTGTTGCTTCCTGGATCGTGGGATCGTGCCGGGTTTACTTGCCAACCGCTTCCAAACTGTATCCTTTAGACTTGTTTGATTTTGGGCGAGTTGGGGTTCTGGGCGACAATGAGGCTGTCGTCCTGGGCGATTGTGCCGTACCATCTTTGTTCGGCCTCGGGCGTCCTACAACCTTGGGGCGATGATATTCCTTTGTTCTTGGGCTTCCAATATTCAGGATTTTCCACAGGCCTTCAACTTGGGCGTTTTTTCTTGGGCCTTTTGATTGGCTTCTGTTGGGCCTTTACCTTGGATTTATCAATTGGACTTCCTTTCGATTTTGGGCTGCATTTTAGTGTGTCAACAACATTATTTATCAATGCTTACAAAAAATTAGTATGCAAGTTGTAAAATTCGTAAATAAGTAAGCAAGGTGAGAATTACATCTAATATATGGTGCGTATTCTATATTGTTTTAATTTTATCTAATTTAATATATTAAACATGTTATTTAAGTTTAAAATTTAGACGATAGGTTACGTAATTGGAAAAAGAAAATCGAAAAAATTTCGATCGACATTTTGTGTGGATGTTGGCTTTGTTATTCATGGAGGACTTCTCCCCACACAATATGAAAGACGTGGAGCAACATCATGGTGTAATTTTATCTACATATTAGGGGAGTAAGTAGACGCGACTTTATTCATTGGTACCTCATTTTGACAATGGGTCCACATCTATGTCTATGGCAATGCGCAACTGCTTTCATGTCTTACATCTCAAAACATATCATTAATGTGAGGTGCTTTAATGAAATGCCTAAATATACGTTTAACTAGGTTTAAGCAACGTGCAATGCACGTTTGCTTAGTTATATATAATTTTTTTGGTTCATTAAATAATTAATGATGTAATGTTTATGTAATTGATAAATAATTACACATTGTGATATATTAATTTTAATTTGAATAGTGTTAAATTCTAAATTAAAATGTATAAGTTTGTGTTTCGTACTATTATATTATATTAAATTTTGTATTTAATCATGAACTTTTTATACATAATAAAATAATAGATAACATTATAGTACAAAACTAAATAAATAAATATTTTTTCTTCATTGAATTCAATGTACCTTACCAAATAAACTATTAGCATTTTTAAATTGATAATATCCACATCCATTTTTTTTTAGTTTCATTTTTTCCTAGTGACTAAAATGTAGTAGTACAAAGTTTTTTGCATTTTTCATTCATTTATTAATAATGTTCTAAAAGGCGTAATGCGTTGCGAGATGTCGATGTTGAGAATCAAGAATCACAAGTTTAGGCGTGTCAATACGAAGAATAAGCGTCATAATACGTTTCGTATTTTTAATATTATTTTAATTATTTTTAAGACATTAAATATATTTTTATTTTAAAAAAATAGTTTTTTTCTATATTATAAAAAAAATAGATTTTTTACTATATCATAAAATTATCTAATATTTAAAAATAATACTTACTAAACATTTAATATAATACTATAATATTGCTAAATAGTGTTAGGAGAATTTTAATTTTTTTTATTAATTAAGGAACTAAACATGAGCATTAATCATAGGATTTATACGAAAAGTTTGCGGATTTGATAATTCTGATATCTGAAAATGGAGATGAAGGATTTTGATTCACAATCGAGAATGATTCCGACGTGAAGTTTGTGGGAATTCAATTGGGGTCGAACCGAATGCAATAAATACATAAAAATAATTTAAAGTAAATCTATCTTTACTAATTAGATTCATTATATATCCTACAATTAGTCCCAACACTAAAAATTAAAAATAAATATGTTAAAATAGTTTACTTTGTTAAATTAAAATATTTTAAACTTATAGAAAATAATATCTAACATTAATATATTAATAATCAAGTGCAATTTAAATTAAATTTGAAAATTAAATAAATGAAAGAATGAAAGTGAATATTACAATTTAATTAGTTGTAATTCAAAATCAAAGTAGTCAATTAGACATACATTTTAAAATGATTTTGATGAGCATTTTAACATTTTTTTTGTCACTATCCCACATTGGAAATTTATAAAACTATTAGAGTTAAGAACATATATAAAATGCATAATCCCACATTGGAAGTTTATGAAACCTTTGGAGAGAAGTGTATCTATAAAATGAGCATGACATCCAATACTTCTACATGGGCTTTAGAATTGTAAATTTTGAAACCCAATTATGAAGTTAAAAGATTTTTAAATTAAAAAAATTCCGTTAGTTTTTCCGTTAAATCAAGAAATTCCGTTAGTTTTTCCGTTAAACCAACAAATTCCGTTAAATAGACACTTTTTATATATAGAAAGATATGCCATTGAGTAGGACTGGGCCAAAAAAACCGCAGCCCGCTAAACCGAACTGACCCGACTCGTATTGGGTCGGGTCGGTTCGGTTTTAAAATTATTACGGGTCGAGTCGGGTCGGGTCGGGTCGGGTGAAACAATTTTAAAATTATTATGGGTTGGGTTGGTTCGCTTCTCCCCACACAATATGAAAGACGTGGAGCAACATCATGCTGTAATTTTATCTACATATTAGGGTAGTAAGTAGACGTGAGTTTATTCATTGGTAACCTCAATTTGACAATGGGTCCACATCTATGTCTATGGCAATGCGCAACTGCTTTCATGTCTTACATCTCAAAACATATCATTAATGTGAGGTTGCTTTAATGAAATGCCAAAATACACGTTTAATATGCCATTGAGTAGGTTTTGTTATGTCATCTTATTGAATCTAAATATAGTACTTTGATTGCAAACAATTAAATTAATGGACCCCAATTACTTAAAATTTGCAGTTGGACCGCCGATGAATCTACCCCTCGTGCGTTTTTTTTTTAAAAAAAAACTTATTTAAAAAAAAAGTTACTTAAAAAAAAAAAAAAAAAAATTATTTTTAAAAAAAATGTTCTCTAAAAAAAATAAAACTTATTTTAAAATAAACGTTTTAATTTGTTTTTTTTAAAATAATTTTTTAATTTTATTTATTTATTATATATATAGGGTTAATTTCACAAACGGTCACTGAATTTACATTAAAATTACAAAACGGTCACTAAATTTTAAAAGTTGCACAAACGGTTCCTCATTTTACACGCGCTTTCATAAACAATCACTGAAATTTAAATTTCTTTCACAAACGGTCACTGAAGAACCGCTATGATTTTAATTCAAGCAAGAATTAAAACACGTAAACATATAGAGTGTGTTTGGGAGAGATTCCCATTTTCTACAGTAAATTAATTCTCATTTTCAACCACACAATCTTCAATAAAATAATATTTTCCATCACATCAATAATTTTTTCTTCTTTTTCAACCACACATTTCCCATCATATCACTATTCAAAAATCAATTCTTCCCCCAAAAATCCCTCCCAAACAAGCTCATAACCTTAAGGATCTCAAGTGCAAACATCATAAAAAACCCTCCCAAAACCATTTTCAGCGTCACTTTGGGACGAAATTCCATCACATTTCAGCCACCAAAATCATCGGACCAACATACCATCTTGAAGCCCTCGCTGCCCTCTACGCAACCCACCCAAGAATGACCACTAACTCTGACGAATTTGGCAAAATTTTGTCCCAAAGTGGCTGCTCGCACAACACAAAACTACCAGTCGCCACTTTGGAACGAAATTCCACCACTTTCCGGCTTCAAGGCGGTGTGTTGGTCCGATGGTTTTGGTGGTCAGAAAGTGGTGGAATTTCATCCAAAAGTGGCGGCGGCAGTTTTGTGCTGTGCGAGTAGCCCATTTTGGGACTAAATTTCAGTCAAATCCGTCGAATTTATGGACGATTCTTGGGTCGGTTGCATAGAGGGTAGCAAGAGCTTCAAGATAGTGTGTTGGTCCGGTGGTTTTGGTGGCCGAAAAGTGGTGGAACTTCGTCTCAAAGTGGTGGCTGAAAATGATTTTGGGGGAGGGTTTTTTATGATGTTTTCACTTGAGGTCCTCAAGGTTATATGTTCACATGTTTTAATCATTTTAGTTTGAGTTAAAATCATAACAGTCTTTCGATGACTATTTGTGAAAGAAATTTAAATTTTAGTGACCGTTTGTGAAAGCGCATGTAAATTGAATGACCATTTGTGCAAGTTCTAAAACTTAGTGACCGATTTGTAATTTTGATGTGAATTCAGTGACCGTTTGTGAAATTAACTCATTATATATATAAAATACAAAATTGTCGTTTTACCCCTGTTAAAATTAATGAAAATGGTAAAAAGAAGTTGAGTGACAAAAATGAAATGTTATATGAAATTGGATGATCATAGTGAAACGTTATATGAAATTGGATGTCCTTGGTAAAATAAAATCAAATTAAGTAGTCATGGTGACACTAAATATAATATTGAGTTGTCATGGTGAAACAAAATCAAATTGGATGATCATGATAACACCAAGTATAAAGTTGGGTGACCACCAGTAAATTTAACCCTTCTCTATAGAGAATTCAATAGGTTGGAATGGTAATAATGCACGATTATTCTCGAGTAGCGATTGCAAATTTCATCATGAGTTCATTGGATACTTAATGATACGTGCGTTCACTGTGTTGAGAAGATAAATGTGATCACTGAAGATTTATATTTATGTATTCATTATATCTACATTATACTCCATATTTCTGAAGGAGAAATTTTTTAATTTTTAATTTTTTGAGGTCGGGACTAGCCCCTTATAATACTATGTTTTTGTTAATTTTACTGATGGTCAAAATTTCAAATTTGTCATTGAAGTAATTTTCTGACTCATATGGTTTCTAAGCTCAGCCTTCCACAAATTTATAAATGATTAATAATTAGAAATGGTAAGAATTATAATAGTTGGTCTCACGAAATGTGTAGATAGTATTGAGTAGTAGTTATGAATGTATAATTGAAATTAATATTTAATTTTGACTAAATTTATGAACCATTTATAAAATGTTTTCCAAATTGAGAGTGAATAATGTTAAATAATTGATTGGAAATTGATCCCAACACCAATTAATATTTCTTACATAATATTTTCAAATTTAATCTACTTGTACAATGATGGTTGACAATGTTTGTTAACAATGTTTGATGTGGCAAAATATGGACAGTTGATTTAATAAACTGTTTTTGAATTTTTTTGAAATAAATGAATGTGATGATTCCAAATCATGATTGTCAACCATCATTGTACATGTAACATGCCAAATGACGCGAACTCGGGTACGGGGTCAGCGTGAAAATCGCGGAATTAATTGAAAACATCGGGAAATCCCAAAAACAACCTTCAACTCTTTTTTGAAATTTTCTGAATCTAACACTAAAAAATATTACTAGACACAAGAACAAAAACAAAATACTCAAAACTATTTTATTTAATGATTTTTTTAGAGTAATATTAAAACTATCATCACATATGACTAGGAGCAATACATATATAAGTTCAAGTAGGAAAGATTGAATGAAAAGACTACCGAGAACTCAAGTACGTATCACATATGACTCTACAATATCTCTATGAATGATGCTAATATATAATAAAAAACAATTAAATTCCAAGAACATTCATAATAAGAATATGCAAAATATAGTAATATATCTTCATCGTCTAAAGACTTTATGATGATTGTTACTACATCTTTAATTTCATATTCCTTCTTTGGAGTGAAAAAAAAATAAAAAAAAAAATCACAATTCTACTAAATTATCGATCAAATAATTGAAAACATAAAAAGCATAGCCATTCACGCAAAATAAGTACTTAATATCAAAGTTTTGGAATTAAAATTAAAACTTAAAATATAGAGTTCATCGTTGTCATTAGTCTATACAATTATTTGAGTATCATAAGATTACACAAACACGATGATGAATGTCAATACATCACCTAGAGTTCTATTCAAGTCTTATTTAATCATTTTCTCCTTCTTCAAACATTCGAGTTAAGGTATTGAATTTTGTGTATAATTATATGTTTGTTATTCAAAGCTTCTTCCCCTTGAATGGATATAAAATTCTTCTTATACCCTAAGATTAGGTCAAATTTGTGTCACATCCACCATCCATATACAAGTCTACTTGGAGTAGGAAATAAAATATGGGCTGCCTCATACAAATCATACAATTGCATGGTAGAATGGACGCGATTATATGGTTCAATCCTTGATCATAAAAAAAATATGGAAAATTGCAGCAGTAGTACCAAACTTTTTATTCAGTACCAGCTTTTGCCTAAACATTTAATATGTGTCACCCAGGTACCAAACATTTCATTTTTGCCACCAATGGTATCAAACATTTCAAAATGTCCGCAACTGAAGTTTAAATGGATGGTTTCGTCTTCTTCCCACCCCTACACTTACCCCCACCTTCCCTCACCCAAACCTAACCCTAACCAAACGAACCAAAATCCATTCACTACCATCGTGCCGATGATCGCAATCCATCCACACATAGGCTGCAGCGACCGCCACAAGCGGCCCCACAAATTAGCAGCAAGAAATAGACCTTATCAGAAACTTGCTTAGACGTCATATAGAAAATCCCTAAGCTCTTTTCAATCTCTTATCTCTTCTTCTCATCTTTGGTCAAGATAATCTCTTTGGCGAACCATTTCAACAAGAAATCTATATTTCTATCGAGGAGCACAATTTCTGATCGGTTGTTAAGTCCAAATCTCTAATTCGACCTATGTAGATCTACATAGTTGGGTAACAAGTTTTTGACGACATGAATTCGATGATTCGAAGAGGTCGATTTCCCAGATTTGGAGATTTGGGTGGGGTGGGTGTAGAAGAAGGTGGAATGAGTTTTTAATTTTAATTATTTGATTTTGGTTATTTTATTATTAAAAAATGTAAAATAACAATTTTAACATTTTAAAATCAGTCAACATTATTGTCAAAGTCAATTATTTGGTCAACTGACGGTCAAATTAATAGAAACCATCAATTTGGTCTTCAGTTGTGGACATTTTGAAATATTTGGTACCGTTGGTGGCAAAAATGAAAGGTTCGGTACTGTGTGTCACACAAATCAAATGTTTGGGAAAAGTTTGATATTGAATAAATAGTTTGGTACCGCTGTTGCAATTATCCCAAAAAAATATTTTCTTCCCTTTCTTTATGACAAAGAAATTGAATGAAGTGGTGCAAGGTGTCACGGGTTACAACTTTGCTTAAGTCTCGTGATCCTATCATTGTAAAGAATTTATTTAAATAGATAAAAATTAGAAAATTTTAGTATGATTTTTTGGCCAAAAGACGTCTACTCCCGTCAATTGGGTTTTTGTTCCGAAGTCTATTATATAGGGTATTAGTTTTTCAAATATTTTCAAACTTTCTAGTGTTCGACCCTGCACTAGCCATTGTAATTTCCTACTTTCGTCTATTGTAATGTTCATCTTTCTAGCAATCAATGATCAAGTTTATTTCAATGCATTTCAATTCCACGTTGCAAATTTTCTTTAAATTGTGATCAAATTTACTTTCGTCCTGAAACGATAGAGAAAAGGCGGAATGTAGTCTAGCGGAGCAGACTACTGCCGCACGGTGTTCCCTTTCTGTGCTAAGAAAATATTACCCATGAAACAAGGTTTCTATAATTCATCCTCTTTCAATCACACGGGTCACACCTTGTGATCACAATGTTATAACTTTTCCTCCTTGATCAAGTTGGTCCCTGTATTTCCTCTTTCATTACGATGAAGTTCCTTCTTATTTGCATAGTGGGTTCTTCATATTTTGTGATGTTACAAATTAGTCCCCAATTTCACAATTTGTTCCTACAGCCCTCATCATATATTTGTGCTTCAAATGTATCTAAGTCCGGGTTTTGCTGACAATTGATAAAATTACCCTAAACTTAGTAGAAATCTGTTCAATTGGCAATAATTTATCAAGAATAAAAGCGCATACATTTATCAAATACCCCAAACTAAACTATTGTCCGTCCTGGAGCAAGAGTAGCTACTTAACTCACAAGCAAATGAAAATAAAAACTGATGCAGTTAGATACGAACTTATTCAATGCTCGATCGATGTGTGCGCGCATAATATGAATTCAATCACCATAAACCTTGAGATTGGATATACGAGGACTGGTTGTGGGTTTTGAAGAAATTTGGATTTTTTTCATTTCTACCTTTTTGAAGACTCCAATACTTTTGAAAATAAAGAAACTAAATAATAAAATCAGAAATAAACTGACTGTATAGCCTAGCTAGTGTAATTTCTCCTTCACTAACTGGGGAAACTTCTTATGATCCCACTATGTGGTTGCAAAAACATGTCGTGTAGTGACTTGATTTATAAAAATTGAAGTGTAGCGACCCATTTAAAATTTAAGTAAAAGTATAGTGACCTCGAATGAAATTAAACCCTATGATCAATACATGATTAAAAACCAGTCACGTGTTAATTAATTAAAAATAGAAAAAAAATTACTTATCAATACTTTAAAGTTATCGTTTTGATCAAATGTTTTTCACTACATTTTCATCCAACATCATCGTACTAACCCGTAGCTTTAGAATTTATTAAAACTATTAATTTTAATTAGCATGAAACCTTAGGTATGTAGACACAGCAATTCAGTACGAGTTTCTTGAAAATTGGACCAAATCGATTCGTAACTAAAATTACGAAATGTAACAAGAGGTTTCATCGGCAAAAAAGAATCGAATCGAACTGAATCGAACAATTATGATCATTTCGGTATGTTTCTTACACTTTCTAGTTTTGAAATACAATCATTATTTTTGGATTACGCTATAAAAATCGAACAATTGGCATGAAATAATACCTATCACGTACCCCGGTAACATAACTAATGCTCGTCATGCCCCTTTCCAGCACTATAAAAATCGTAAAACACCTAGTGTAATATTTCTCTAAACTTTATTGTCCACAGTGTTAGTCGATCGCAATCAAAACCTACCGTATCATATAAACATACGACGACTAAGCCAATATCCCTTTTATTCGACCACCAAGTGATCTAATAGGGGTCTCGCGTATGTACTTTTAGGGTTTAAAGTACACATGATTACACACTTCTGTCCTAAGGAGCCAATTAGAAAGTGGTTCTTGCTTTCATAAACTTTTTATGTGGGATAAACTCAAATTTAGTTTTCCTTCCAATATAAACCATATTTTAATGGTCCACTTTGAACTCCGATTTCTCATTCACCCGAATTTTATTTTTGATAAGTAAATACACGATTTCGATATTCTCGCGGAGGAGAACACAAATCAACGTTGATATTCCCAAATAAACAAACGAGTCCCACTCAAAATTTATACCAAAATCAAAAATCACATCATTTCTTTCCAACATAATATTTATATGTCAGAGCGATATTTGTTTTTTTCCATGTAATAAATATGTTGTCTAAGCGCATAGTAGGGGAAAGTATTAGTAATATGTAAAACAGACATTGCGTAAAGGTGGAAAATGGATAATTAGTGAAAAACAAAATGTTTTTCTCATTTATCATTAATTTTTTTTACAAGACTATTTAAACAAACTTTGAAGGCAAAAATGTTCCCCGAATATGCTTATTTCACGTACAATTCTTTTTCTCGATCATTTCTATAGAAATATATTTGGTTTCTTCACACAGTGTAGTGTTTATAGATCATCTCAATTTCAAGCCCTTTTAGTTTTACGAATGCCTCTGTTGAGAGGAGTAGCCCAGTCTTTTAAAAGTTGGTCTATGTACTCCTCTTAAGAGTCTCGACATGACTCTTGAGCAGATACATCTCCCAAAGCCTAAAATGGTAACAAGAAAGAGACAATGTTATAGTTCACAAAAGATCACATCCTAAGCGCTACTTTAAAAGGGATTAATCACACAAGTGAATCGGTACCCTGCAATATCAACTTTTCATCATGGCCGAATTCCTAAACTGGCGTCAAATAGACAGTAGCTTCCCTTTTGCACCTCTCTTCAGTACAACAGCAGAGAAAGCAAAAAGAATCTAAGACTGAATAGATAGAAGGAAAACCCTTTCAGGTTCGGATCGAAATGGAATCCCGAGAATCGGGACTGGAGTATTAAACTAGTTTTCTTGTTCGCATATGATGGTTGATAATTGCTTGGAAATTCATTGATAATGACTTCGCCAAATTCTAGGGTCTCTTCTCTCTCTGTCTCTCTCATTATTTACAATAATGATGAAAAAGTAAAGGAAATCAAACTATGGTTCAAGTAATAACCCATATTTACAAATCAACAACCCATATTTACATAATATACAGCAAAGAATCAAAGAAAAGGGTTCAAGTAACTAAAGAATTTGCCTGGTAAGACCCTTAAGGGCAACATGGTTGCTGTGAAACGAAGATGATATTGGATTAATCCAGTACCAAATTTTCGGAGAAAATAAGAGATTATAGTCATGATATGAAGTAATTGATCACAAGAATACAAGAATTAAATAATTTGCAGAGAATTAAATTTTTATTATAATATAGAGAAAAAATACAAAGATTTGTGTTTACAATGTTTTAACTTATTCTAAATCATAATGAAAAGCCAACTATAAATAGGGAACACATAATGGACATTCAAACCTTGATAGTGGAGTTGTAATTGAAGTAGAATGCTAGAAATGGAGTTCAAAATGGAGTAGATGAAGAAAAATTGCGCAAAGCAAAAAACATAACAGGTGGCGCCTAGGCGCTCTAGGCCCAGCGCTGCAGCACTGAGCCAAATCTTCCTAGCAGTGCGGTGCCCACTCTCGAGTCATTTACTTTAAAACTTATTGTTAGGTTTTTAGTGTTGGCGATTCTGTGGACAAAATGACTGATTTGTAACATGTTGTAAAAGTTAAGGACCTAGGGTGCAATTTGTATAAATTGGGTTATGAGGTTTAGGGTTCGAGCATGAAAAGAGGAGATACACAACGCCGCATCTTCGCTAGACTGTCGCCTGGACAATGCTCGAGCGACAAAAACAGAATGCATGTCGTCCGATTGTCGCTGAGCTATCGCTTGAGCGACAGTGTGTTGCTTGCCCGTTACCAGCTTTTCGCTCGAGCGACAGGTCGATCCGAAAAAACTCTAATTGCTGTTTTGATATATTTTATCCAACTCGTTCAACTTAATTACCCTTTTATATAAATATCCAAGCCTATACACGAATTTTTGTGGTGGTTTATTATTATTTATTTGCCTCATATCATTCTTTAGAGATCCAAGAATACATTCCTTCTTTGTGATTTATTCTTTTCAGTTTTGAGATCTTTCAACCACACTTGGGGAAAACATCAAATTAAAGAATCCAAAACACCTACTTCCTAAACATCCTTAGGAATGCACTTTCTCAGTTGGACTTCAGAAATTTCTAAAGGTTGAGAGAGTTTGGACTACAAGCGCAGGAAGAGCACAAGACCTTGTAGCAGGTTGGAAATCTATTTAGAAGAGACAATTGAAGAAGATCAGGAAGCTGGAAGGAGACATCGAATCTTGAAGCTACAGAAGGCAGATCGGGAAGTCTAGCGGGTTGACTAGATAGTATCTACGATAGCAAATATGAGTCTGGAAGAAACAACAAATCTTGGAGATTACAGGATTTACAACAACGAGAACTAGTGTAATTTGTTAAGTTGGAAACATATTGTAATTTATATTGTCTATAGTTGAGATAACTGGTCCCGAAATTTTTACCCAATTTTCAACTTAGAATAATTGACTATAACCTTTTTTTTATTTATACAACTTTTTTATTTAAGTCAATGGTGTTAGGTTTTAAGTGATTTTGTAATTGGCAAATTATGTAAACAAAATGAATTAAATTGATAAGTTGTAAAAGTTCAAGGAGTAATGTGCAATTTTTTTAAAAGTTAGTTAAATAGGTCAAGGGTTTCGAGTTTGGAACAAGGAGGAAAACAATGCGGATTTTCGTTGGACTGTCGCCAACGGTTGTCTCGAGCTACAAAAGTATAAATATTGTCGCTAGACCATCGTCCCTCCTTCGCTCGAGCGACAGCTTTATACGAAAAAAATTTGATTTTGCGTTTTAATGGCTTTTTTTTTCAGCCCATTTATTTCTTGACATATCTATATATACCAGAATACGTACATAACGATTTTCTCAAGGTTGTTAATTGAGAGAGCTTCATCATTGAGAGATCTATTCATTCCATCATTCAACATTCATCTTGTGTGAGTGTTTTGGTCAGAAAAAACATGAGATTCAATATCTAAATATCAAAAACTAAACTTCCTACATATCAATCAGAGGTGCTGAAGATTAAGGAAAACGATTGGAGTTCCAGTCTGTGAAGAACATGTTGTTCTTCGTGATCCACGGGAGATAGGCGATTTACCAAGCTAGGGACTGCTGCAGGATAACGGAGTTCCAGAAAAATGTTGGTTATTGCAGTTGAAATTGGTGCAGGGGAGCACATAATTCAGGAGAGTTGTCAGAATTGCAGTCGGGAGATCAGATAATTCGTGTCGTCGTCTAGTCTAGCAGACTGTAAGTATAGAATCATTTATAGTGGATTGACTAGAAAAGTACACGGAGTTTTTCCCAATTGGGTTTCTCTATGAACAATTCTTGTGTTCTTTACTCATTTATTATTTATTGTTTATGATATGTAAAATGCGGTAATTCAACATAGGATAATTTGACTTGCATGATTAACCATCTAGATAAGAATTAAAAGTGACTTGTTGCTGTTTAATTCGTGTTTTTAATTCCGCATTAAATACCTATTCACCCTCCTTTAGGTATTGTTAGGGTCAAACTACGTAAATTTCAATTGATATCAGAGACATGTATCGATTCCTAACCCTTTTTGTTAATTCTAGATGAGTCAGCCCTTGTTTGTGCCTCCATTTTTCAACGAACGCAATTATGCCTATTAGAAAGTTCGAATGAGAACTTTTCTCAAGGGTTTAGATGAACATATTTGGACAAGTGTGCAAAATAGGTGGGTTCCGCCTACAATTACCATTGAACGTATTGTCACACCCACTAACATCTCCCTCTGGTTGAAAACGAATCTTGTTGAGTGTAATTGGAACAGTAAGGCCCTTCATGCCCTATTCATGACTGTGTTTGCTGAAGAGTTTAGGCGTGTATCGATGTGTGAAACAGTTAAGGAAGTTTGTGATATTTTAGAAACCACACACGAGAGTACTAAAATTATTAAGAACTATAAATTGCAAATGTTAACCACTAGGTTTGAAGAAATAAGGATGGTTGGCGATGAGACATTTGAATAAGAGCTCGAATAAGGAAAGGCGTAAGGCTTTAGCCGTGACCATGCGTGATGATGAGTCGGATTCCAGTTCTCAGAATAAGGTATCTGGTAGTGAGGATGAACAAAAATTCATAGCTTTCACCTCGATTGTTGCAATCGAATTAGACCGTGAGATTGAGAATGAAAAATGGGAGAATGAGAGTAAGCTGTCTGATGAAGAATCTGAAGATAAGACGGACATTCATGAGTCTTATCGTGAATTGTTTGAGGAGAGTCTCAAAATCAAAAAGGTTAACAAAGCCGTTCTGAAAAAGGTGAACGAGCTTGAGCTTGAACGTGAAAAATTGCAGAGTGACCTTCAGGACTCGACCAAGAAAGTGAGTGAGCTGAAACTCGTCAATGAAAACTTGGAGATTAAAGTTAAATCATTAACTTCTAATCTTGATAAATCTAATGCTCAATTCCAATCATTCATGAGTGGCTCGCATAAGCTGTATAATCTGCTTGGGATGAACAAGTCTGCGGGTGACAGACATTGTCAGGGTTATGTTCATAACCATGATGCTACAACTAATACATCCAAGACCACTGTTGCATATTTTTATATCGCAAGTGTACGATATCGTAACAAGTAATATAGTGGACATAAGAGTCCGGATTATCGTTCCCACGAGAACTATACTTTAGTCTTAATCTACTTTTCTAACTCTTATTTGAAGGAAGCAAATCAAATAAGGAATTGTGATAGTTGGAAAGATTGATTCTCTTAAATGAATTAAATGCCTAAAACTAATGAAAATTATGATGAAATAACAAATACAAATAGATCAAATATTCATGTATATAAGATGTATTAGGGCAAAACAACTTCATCTAATAATCACCTTAATTCTCAATTCAAGATTCTAGCCTAACGTAGTGTTCGGTCGAATTCTCCTACGGTATTCAATTTACCCATCTCGAGTTCTCATTGAGCCTATTTAATTAATTCAATTCCATATCTCTATACGAATTACCCTTAGTTAAACGAGTTATGGCACTAGGAATTCATATAACGACCGCAACACTTAGTATATGTATCTCTACACGTTATACCTTGTTACCAGATTTTATTACACGTTCTAAGTCTCAAACTCACCTCTCGATTCGTAAGAAACTCAATAGATCATCAAATTATTGATCAGGTAATTCAATGCATTGCAATCATAATAAAATCAACACATGGAAGAATAAAACTCAGAATTCATGGATTAAAGAACTAAGGGTCTCAATAGATTACATTATTTGCCCTAATAATGAATTTAGCTACTCATAATTAAAACAATGAAATAAATAACTAAATTCGAATATATCACCGAATTTAAATGATAAAAAGATGGAAAAGAATTAGCTCTTGCACCAAGATCTTCTTCCACTTCCAATCCTTGATTTGAACTCAAATCCTTCCTCTTCGATCTTGTGTTTTTCTCTCAATGTTACAAAGTGTGGAACCCTATTTTCAATGTGTGGGAACCCCCTTTTCAATGTGTGGGAACCCTCCTTTCAATGTGTGGGAACCCCCCCCCCCTCCCTTTAATGTGTGGGAATCCCTAGGTCTATTTATACTTTCATATACGTTCTTGACCAAGTTGGAGTCTTTTTGTGGAGTTTTCGCGGCCCAAACAATAAAAACCTAAAATCTGTGGTGGCGGCGGCACTTGAGCGCTACGGGATAGCACTTGAGCGCTGAAAATCTGTTAAAAAATCCAATTTCTAGCTAGTGTAGCGCCTGAGTGCTGAGTTTGTAGCGCTTGGGCGCTCGGTTTTTGTCTACTTTGCACCAATTTCAGTATTTTTATCATAATTTTTTCTCCCAATATCCGATTGAGGTAATTCAAGATGCGTTGCAAATCTAACTCAAAGGGCTACAACTGTTCTTCAGACGTCGTCTTCAAATTCGATCGTTTGCTATGTCAAATATGGATCATAACATGAGTCTAAAACCGATGCATAACTCTTTCAATCCTAAATTGATGTGTGATCATATTTTAACGATATTTTATCCCTTTGACGTTTTCCTTTATCCAATTGACTCCTAGTACTCTCGAATCTTCATCGTGAGGTTCTACACAACTTTTGAGCATTTGCGCTTCAGTCCCCAAACTTTGGATCTTGCCTCTTTTTCGTCAATTTTGCATTCTTTTCTCCAATTCTTCATCTTCCATCGAGTTTCACCTAATAACATATTATATTATAAATTAGGCTATAATCTCATTAGAAGAACGACAAAATGTCATTGTTTTGGAGACTAAATAAGTGTATAAAAGACACTTATCAAATACCCCCAAACTTAAGCATTTGTTTGTCCTCAAACAAAATCATAATCTAACTTAACAAACACACAAACATGCAATGTTAATTACCTAATTGGTGGCCAGTCAATCAAGTAAAGCAACAAGATTTAGCTAGTTAACTTGGCTTTTTATCTCAAGATTGAAATCATAATATCAAGTTTATGCACAGCTTCAAAATCACAATACAAAAATTAAAATCTACTTTTCCAATGTAAAATCGACGTGTGTGTGTGAAGAATTAAGTATAGCATTATGAATTCATAAGTTGTTTCGATTCCCGACCCTCAATGGTCAAATATGTTCTTTCATCACTCGTAAGATTCACACACCCCCAAACTTATTATTTTCGTTCTTTTCCACTGTGTGAACTAAAGTTGAATTTTTGACTATCCTCACCTCTCTAGTTTGACAAAATCTCACCAATCGCAGTTCAACATTTCAATAAACAAGGATTCTCCATTAAATTTGATTGCTTCAATCTCTAGGACTTAACTAGGCTAACAATCTCTTATCATAAGTCAAATTTTCTTAAACAAGTGTTTGAGACATAACCAAGGCATTTGGTGCGTATTCTGTTTCATGTACGTGCTTTTTCTGATTTTTTCCAATTTTTTTTTCACATTTTTTTTTTAAATATTTTTTTTATTTATTGGAAGCATTCTCTCCCTTAAGCTTTTTAAATGATCCATGTAACAAGTTTTCAGCCGATGACTCCCAAGTTAGACCATAGGACACCAGGTTTTAAAGATCCTTACAGGCTTAATTGCTCGAATCATAAAGGCTACGAAGAGAAATTTTCTAATAAAATATTTTTTTTATGCCTTGATTAGTGCAATGTCTCTCATTTAACACCAATTCAAGTAAAACGACCTCTAACTTGAGAATTTCACCCAATTGCATCCTATTGACCTTAGACAATCTACACAAGATTTTTAATTTCACACATGGAATCCCTATTTATCTCAACATCTTCCTACAACAGTAAAATCCCCCCAAACTATTCTAAATTTGGTCTAAGAATGTAAAATTTAATGGTTTTGGATTTAGCATCTATGGTTCACTATTTCAACCTATCCAATTATGAAATCAACTCATTCCTACACAATGCTCAACTTATTTCACGTGCTTAATATATATCAAATCTTACATGGAAAAGCACAAATTAATCTAAGAATGCAACTTATTCACCATTCATAGATCAATACATGATTCAATATATTCATCATTGTCAGTCAGACCAACTAACTCATACAAGCACACAAAAATATATTTTTTTTACTAAAACAATAAATCACACAAAAACACATAAAAAATAAAAACTCATGTTTTCCACCCCAAACTTAAATTAGACATTGTCCTCAATGTCTTTAATCCTAAATCCGCATATAAAGGGGTGGGAAAGAAAGTAAAGTAAAGACTCCCTGATATGACGTGTAATTCAATGGCTAGCTTTCCTCTTGCTCCCGTTGGCTCCTTAGTAAATAATGGTTTACATGTTCCGCGACGTCATATTCCTGAAAAACAAATAAAATATTAAGATTAAAAAAATTGGAACAAGCGTTACTTAACTCTAACATCTAATAAACCAATGAACATATAAAAGAGCTAAGGAGAAACGAGGTATAGATGATGAATCACAAATAACTTAAAAATAAACTAAATTATCCTAAAACTCGAAAACAAAATAAATAAAAGGGAAAAAGGCTTGGGTTGCCTCCCAATAAGCGCTTCTTTAAAGTCATTAGTTTGACTCTTTGCACAAGTGTTTCATGGCACTTTGAATGTGGTTTTGGATGTTCTATTTAGCTTGTTTAATTTGACTTTGTTTCATGTTGCATTTTTCCTCCAAATTTTAGCATTGCTCTTCTCCATGTAGTATGACTTTTCCTCATCACCTAGTTCGAACTTAACAATATATACCTCAATCTCTTCGTAATGTTTAATTACAAAATCCACTTTTGAGCAAACGATAAAGTCGAGGAATTCCTTTTCTTCGAATGTTGCACATTCTTTTTCGCCCGTTGTGATTAATTTCTTGATTTTCTCATGCTCCTCTTCTTTGATTGAAGTTTTCTCAAATTCAACATTCATGTCCAAAACTTCTGGCACAAAGATAATGACATCTTCAGTGGAAGTCTCCTCCTCTTGTTGTATTTGTTGATAGATCAGTGGATTTGATTCTCCTAAATGATGATCATTAGTAATTTCTAGAAGAAATAATTCCACAGGCAAATCATTCATATCAAATTCCCACGAGAGAAAAAATGCAACAGGCAAGCTTCTCAGGACAGTTTCATCAATTACATATTCTGCTTTTAGTTCTTGTATATTCTGTTCTATAAGGATATCTCCCTCAGCAATTCCTTGAGCTGCCAATTGTTGTTGCTTTATGATGAAGTCACGTACGAGCATATTGTCAAAATCAACATTGACCATCTTTTATCCTGAAAAAGAAAGAAAAAAACAAAACAAACTAAAATAGAAAAATAAAAATAAATAAATAAATAAAAGAAAATAAACAAATCAAGTAACAGTTAAAAAGAATAAATTAAGACTAAAAGTAAAAAGTCCCCGGCAACGGCGCCAAAAACGTGTTGCATAATTTTATATCGCAGGTGTACGATATCGTAACAAGTAATATAGTGGACATAAGAGTCCGGATTATCGTTCCCACGAGAACTATACTTTAGTCTTAATCTACTTTTCTAACTCTTATTTGATGGAAGCAAATCAAATAAGGAATTGTGATAGTTGGAAAGATTGATTCTCTTAAATGAATTAAATGCCTAAAACTAATGAAAATTATGATGAAATAACAAATACAAATAGATCAAAGATTCATATATATAAGATGTATTAGGGCAAAACAATTTCATCTAATGATCACCTTAATTCTCAATTCAAGATTCTAGCCTAACGTAGTGTTCGGTCGAATTCTCCTACGGTATTCAATTTACCCATCTCGAGTTCTCATTGAGCCTATTTAATTAATTCAATTCCATATCTCTATACGAATTACCCTTAGTTAAACGAGTTATGGCACTAGGAATTCATATAACGACCGCAACACTTAGTATATGTATCTCTACACGTTATACCTTGTTACCAGATTTTATTACACGTTCTAAGTCTCAAACTCACCTCTCGATTCGTAAGAAACTCAATAGATCATCAAATTATTGATCAGGTAATTCAATGCATTGCAATCATAATAAAATCAACATATGGAAGAATAAAACTCAGAATTCATGGATTAAAGAACTAAGAGTCTCCATAGATTACATTATTTGCCCTAATAATGAATTTAGCTACTCATAATTAAAACAATGAAATAAATAACTAAATTCGAATACATCACCGGATTTAAATGATAAAAAGATGGAAAAGAATTAGCTCTTGCACCAAGATCTTCTTCCACTTCCAATCCTTGATTTGAACTCGAATCCTTCTTTTTCGATCTTGTGTTTTTCTCTCAATGTTACAAAGTGTGGAACCCTATTTTCAATGTGTGGGAACCCCCTTTTCAATGTGTGGGAACCCTCCTTTCAATGTGTGGGAACCCCCCCTCCCTTTAATGTGTGGGAATCCCTAGGTCTATTTATACTTTCATATACGTTCTTGACCAAGTTGGAGTCTTTTTGTGGAGTTTTCGTGGCACAAACAATAAAAACCTAAAATCTGTGGCGGCGGCGACGCTTGAGCGCTACGGGACAGCACTTGAGCGCTGAAAATCTGTTAAAAAATCCAATTCCTAGCTAGTGCAGCGCCTGAGCGCTGAGTTTGTAGCGCTTGGGCGCTGGGTTTCTGTCTACTTTGCACCAGGTTCAGTATTTTTGTCATAATTTTTTCTCCCAATATCCGATTGAGGTAATTCAAGATGCGTTGCAAATCTAACTCAAAGGGCTACAACTGTTCTTCAGACGTCGTCTTCAAATTCGATCGTTTGCTATGTCAAATATGGATCATAACATGAGTCTAAAAACCGATGCATAACTCTTTCAATCCTAAATTGATGTGTGATCATATTTTAACGATATTTTATCCCTTTGACGTCTTCCTTTATCCAATTGACTCCTAGTACTCTCGAATCTTCATCGTGAGGTTCTACACAACTTTTGAGCATTTGCGCTTCAGTCCCCAAACTTTGGATCTTGCCTCTTTTTCGTCAATTTTGCATTCTTTTCTCCAATTCTTCATCTTCCATCGAGTTTCACCTAATAACATATTATATTATAAATTAGGCTATAATCTCATTAGAAGAACGACAAAATGTCATTGTTTTGGAGACTAAATAAGTGTATAAAATACACTTATCAACCACGTTCATTCCTGCTACGAATAAAGCTCGTGAGATTGCTTATCCGAAACTCAAAAGTAAGCATGTCATTGGGTCGAGACCTACTGAACAGCGTAGGGTCAATCGTCCCACTTATCGGCATCAACCACCAAGCAGGTTTGAACCACGGTTTATTCCCACTTGCCACCGTCGTGGTGCACTGGGACACATTTGACCTAGGTGTCGTAACCGTGTGAATAGAAGTAAAAATCTGGATTTCACGAGTGAGGTTGACTTTCTTGCCAATCAAGTCAGTCATTTAACTGAGATGATGACTCGATTAACTCAATCATCTTCTACTTTTAAGAAAGTTTGGGTCAAGAAGAGCGACCTCGAAGGTCGTGCTCTTCATGGTAAAGGTATTCAAATTTCGCCCTGATGTGACGTATATGTACATACATGTGCGGTTCATTGTATTCATTTATTCATGCATGTATCCTACTTATTTTGTGTGTGTTTGTTTTGCTGTTTCTATTTATTTGCATTTGTTTGCTTTAAGTTTGGTTTTCAAAAAAAATTGAAAAAATGGGAAAAATCCAAAAATATTTTCTTTTTAGCGAACGACACATTATTATGATTTTAAACATGCTAACCAAGTAAGCAATTATCTATTTTGTACTGTTATTTTCATTACGTAGTTCGGTTTAATATGGAGTAATGAGTATATGTGTCGTTATGTAATCATTTGCACTACACACACTATGATCTTGTGAATGAGTTTGAACCGTATGTGTGAGATTTGGGATGACAGTCACGTGTTGTAGGGTGACCTCGAACATGAATTGACCTACATTTAGATTACCTTAGCTCGTGATAGTCTCCCTGCATTGTTGCATTTATGAAAAAAAAATTGAGTGCTTAATTGGTTCATCTTATACTCTGTTTGAAGCTTATTTGACTTGAGTAATTAAGTTTCAAGGGATTCTCATAACATGGTGCATATGCTCATCTAACTTGGGTTAACCGATCTAAAACTCGTTACAGGGGACAATTTAGTCCCTTAATGGACAGGTCTGCACATAAGGTGTTACTTATGAGAAAAGCGATAAAAAATAAAATAGGTTCATATTCAGGGAAAAAAAAGAAATAATATCATAAAATTGAGCTCATTTTCAAGTCCTAAAATTTATTCGGGTTTGACTTTCATTTGTAGGGATTATACTTATTTAACAAGTGATATTTCGCATGTCCTTCTCACAAAATTAAGGTTTGGAGTCGTTTTCACGAGAAAATAGTGGCACATTATACACACGAGTCATTTATACACTTTACTCTATCTTGAACTTAGCTGTGTATGTGAGAAAATTTGTTTGACATTGCTCGACTTGTGATTGCATGCTTGATTTTAATTATTGAAATGTCAAGAGCTTGAGTTGTTTAAATTGACGTATTCTTTAGTTTAAAAATCCTATTCTTCTGAATTTTTGAATTTTTGGTGCTATTTTTGTCAATTGAAGTGTCGCCAACCTATCACTGAAACACACTTAAGCGACAGCAGCAAAAGCTACCTCGCTCGAGCGACAAAGCGTAAGTTTGTGGGTTCACAGGGTTTTTACGCATTTTTCACCCATCATTTTCAAATTCTCTTAATTTCTCTTAGCACACTCTCAAAATTTCACTTCTCCATTCACTTTACCTCATCTAATCAACTTCATTGTACAATTACATCATCAATACATTGCGTTTCAAGGGTAAACCTTGAAAAACTTTGTTTTTTTGCCATTTTTGCGAATTTTATTGAGTTTTTTCATTGTTTGGACATTTTTTAGTATTCCGCTACACATTTAGGATGTTATGCTAGATTTTTCATCCATTTTACACGGTTTTGCAGAACATATTGAGGTTTTTAAGTGATTTTGGCATGCCTTTTGACATTTTTTATTTTGTATTGGATTTCATTGAGTTATTTGGATGTGTTGTGTGTTGGATGGGGTTTTGATGAGTGTTGTTTTTTGTGACCAAGTTGGATGGTCAATTTGATGTTTTTTATTTATCGAGTGGAGGTTGTTGGTTGATCATCTTTGGTTGATTGACATTGGGTTGCCTTAATAATTTGTCGAGTATAGAGGAGTGTGTGAGGTTCGATGTTGGTTGTGATTGTGGTTGAGTGGTTTGTGTGTTGGAGTCGTGTGTTTGGAGACACCGCACGGTGATGTCACGTCCCTTCGCCATGACATCACGTCTCTACGTCTAGACACCATAGCACGTGTCATGTCTTTACACCACCTACGTCTAGGCATCATTATATGTCGTCATGCATTCACTATAGGGCACGTTGCATGTCATTTCTTTTGCCTCGTTTTGCGTGCGTTCATGTATGCCATGCATATTGGATTTCATTTGTCGTTTATCAAGGTTTTAATGGTTTTGTGTAGAGGTGTCAAGACGGACGGGCTGGCCAGACCCGTAAAAATCAGTCCGGATCGACCCGGGACTACGGGCCGACTCGTGATCCGAGCGGGCGGTTCACGGGTCAAGGAGGTGTGACCCGCGGTTTTTGCTGGTTACACCTTCACGGGCAACGGTTAACCGCGGCCTGTGAAAAAAATAAATTAAATATTATAGTTAAGTAGGTGCCAACCTAGTTGGGATGTACTTAAACTATAAATTATAATAAAAGTAGGTACCAACCTAGTTGGGATGTACTTATACTATAAATATTTGATAATAATAATTAGAAATACATTTAGTTGTTATTTGTTTAAATTAAATTTAACTTTGCAAAGTTATAAATAATTCATGTCACATTAAATTTGAATTATATGTAAACATTTTTTGGTATAAATATGAATTTATCATTTTGTTCAATTCTTAATTTACCTTGAACAAAAAAAATATTTTTTACTATAAATATGAAAAATCCTATATTTTATAATTTTATTTATACAATCATACGGGCCAAATCGGAACAAACCGCGACTCGTGACCCGCATGAGCTCGATCCGGATGGGTTAGCCAGAGGGCCTGGGTTGTACTCCAAAATTATGGGCTGACCCGGAACCGGCCTAGAACCTGTAGTAGGTGGGCTTTTTTTCACGTGAGCCGTTACCAGGCTCATATGTTGGCGGGCCGACCTAGCCCGGACCACCCGGATTGACACCTCTAGTTTTGTGATTCAATTCTTTCATATGTTGCCCAAGAGAGCACGCACTACTCATTCTACTCCTAGTACTTCGACTACGTTTAGTCAAACTAGGTTCATTTTTGCTATGGCTCAGGATGTTTTTGGGTCACAGTTCTCTCTCAACGTCCTGTCATTTTCGAGCGCGAGGTCATTATGTTTGATATGTCCCCGACCTCGCTGCCATTTTCACTTCCCAGGGCTGGGAACCTCTACTTGTTGATTTGTCACCTCCGCCGAGCGTTCTTGTTTAAGAGTTCTATGCTAACATCCATGATGCTAGGGGCTTTTCTTTTCGGGTTTTTCTTCGGGGTCGAGTAGTTAAGATTACTTCGGACGTTATATCCGGTGTTATTTACATTTCGAGAGTCGTCCACCCCCTATTTCCATATCTTACCCCCGATTCACTTCATTTGGACACTTTAGTCCATTCCACGGTGCTAAACACACCAATGGAAGGTGGTCCAGGTGTGATGCGCACTGGATCTTTACACACGACTGACAAATTTTGTTGCGCATTGTGTGCACAAATCTGTGGTCGATTTCTTACACTTCTTCATTACCAATGGGGAAGACTCGTTTCCTTTACGCCGTGCTGCATGGCGATTCTATTGATCTTCCCACTTTCATTTGCTAGCAGATCTTGAGGGCGGCTTCTCTATACGTGCCTTATTCATAGGTTAGTCACATCTTTAAGAGCTAGTTTCCCTAAAGGGGGGTCCGATGCAGGTTTCTAGGCCGATGGCCATACCACTATCGCATAGAGTCGGTCTCGTGCTTCATCCGAGCCAGCACAGCCAATTGACCCGATCGTGTCGGCTAATCCCATCGATGACCTGATCTCTTTTGACTTGTTTGACTTTCCTTTTGCTCCTCCACCCTTCGATATCCAGTCCACTTCTTCGACTCCTCTTCCTTCAACATCTGTACCTCATCCTCCTCCCAAGTCTGCTCCTTCTACGTCTGCTCCCATCGACCCGTCAGTCTCTCTTTTGGGACATATGACCGTACTTATCGAGCAGTATGCTCGTATGATAAAAGAGATCACCCAACTATGTTCTATAGGAGATCGTCTCACTGCCGAGGTCACTACTCTTCGTGGAGCTTTTGTCTACGTACAGCATGGTCTACGATGGATTCATCGCCACTGGGATGATGTTTCCGAGGAGAGGAGATAAACAAAACTAATTAACTAGCAACATGTTATAAGTTCAATATGTCAAAATCGGCCTGGCCCAGTAAAATCGGGAACTGGGCTAAAAATCGAGCCAAATCATGTCAAGTTTTTGGTTATGACAAAACCATTTAAAACCCGTCGAACCGGTCGATTCAACCGTAACCCGGTGAACCGATCGCGATTTTGAGCGGTTTTCACGAATTTTTTTTAGATTAAAAATTTTGAATTTCATGAATGGGCTTTATAATTTACAATTCAAAGGCTCATGGAGAATTAATGGATGTCATGCTCATTTTATAGATGTACTTCTCTCCAAAGGTTTCATAGACTTCCAACGTGGGATTGTGCCTTTTATATAAGCTCTTAACTCCAATAGTTTCATAAACTTCCAATGTGGAATAGTGGCATAACAAAAAAAAAATGTTAAAATGCCCAACAAAATCATTTTCAAATGTATGTCTAATTGATTAATTTGATTTTGAATCACAACTAATTAAATTGTAATATTCACCTTCATTCTTTCATTTATTTAATTTTCAGATTTAATTTAAATTGCACTTGATTATTAATATATTAATGTTGGATAACATTTTTTATAAGTTTAAATTATTTTAATTTAACAAAGCAAACTATTTTAACATATTGGTTTTTAATTTTTGATGTGTGAAGACTAATTGTAGGATAATGGATCTAATTAATAAAGATAGATTTACTTTGAGTTATTAATATGAAAAATTAAAAAAAAAAAATTGTTTTCATAATATTTTATTATTTTTGTATGTATTTATTGCATTCGGCTCGACCTCAGTCGAACCTTTTGACCATTGACCATTTACCTTTCCGAATCGATAATCGGGTCGGTTTTCAAAACATTGCATAAGTTAATTATTTCTAAGAGATTAATCAAACAATCCAATTAAGCATATCTTTGACTACCGCAGCAATATCAAAACAATAAATAATGCAGTAAATAACATAGAATTGCTCACGGAGAAACCAAACGGGGGAAAAATTTCGAACGCTTTGCCAGTCAAAAATTCACTATAAACAGTCAATTAACTTACAGACCACCAGCAATGTTGACGACATAAGCTTTCTGATCTCCTGTTTGAAGTGCGAAGCGACCCTCTTGGAATGTGCACACGAACACCAATCTCGGCCCTTCTTTATAAAGCAATCCTATTGGAATGATCACACGAACTTCAATCCTGACTCTTTACGCAATTTATCTCTTGTAGATCTTCCCAAAGAACTCCCCGTTCTTCAGTTCTTTCTTGATCTTCAATGCAGCACAGTTGACGACACAATTTAGCAGCAAATCCAAGCGAAGAATACAATCCAGTGTTTGATTTGGCTTTTTGATGTTTTCACAAGGTTTGACGCATAAACAATGGAAGGATTGAATTTTGAATATGATGAAACATGAATTCTCTTAAGAATGTAATGTGTTCAACCTCTTCACAGTAGAAAATGCTGCGCCAAAATTTATATGTTCGATGAAATAGGTTGTATGCATGGGCCAAGTAAAAATCTTGGAAATAGAAATTAGGTTTGTCCATAAAATGTGTCGCTCGAGCGAGAAGGCAGCTTCTCTCGAGCGAAGCGTCTGTCACTCAAGCGACAATGGAGCAAAGGTCGAGCTAGGTAGCCTCTATTCCATCTGCTCGAGTAAGGCAAACAACTAACGAAAAGTCGACGTAAATCCTTCTTGTTCCGAACATGGAATCCTGAATCCTAAGCTAACCTACCAACTATGAAACTTTACAATTCAGTCCCTAAACTTTTATAATTGTTCAAGTTGATCAATTTGTTCACAGAATCGTTAATACAAAATATAAACCTAACATGAAAGAAATAAAGTATTGAAATCTATAACTTATTAAATGCAATAATTATAAAGCAGTAATGGAGAGCGAGTTTTGAAATTGGGGAGTCAAAACTACTCTTAAAATTTATTTTTAAGCATCAACTCTCTAAAATATAAAGAATTTTGTGTTTTTGAGTCTATCGAAGATTCTCTTAGCTAGGTAGATATTTTGCATTAGAGACAACTAACCTTCTTTACAACAATTATTATGGGATGAAAGTTGGTAATGCCAAATAAGAAGAATTGCTTACCATGTAGAGAACAAGATTTCCCAAGACTTCTATTCATCTATGTAGAACATTGCTATAGAGGAATATTAACATGCTTTTGATAAATTAAGGTGACATCAAACATGAAAATTCCCAGGCAGCTGTTTAATGCTGTCAATTCCTTGTTCATGTGCCATTGAAACGAAATTTTATCGAGTATGCCTTTTATTAACAGAAATTTTCCTCTTTTCTCATGATCTATTTTATGTTCTAAGAGCAATGTAACATGTGAATGACGTAGTTACATTTTAATGTGAAAATATGTTAAATTGATAAATGCATGCATCGGTTTTGGATTGCTTTCGCTGAATCGGGAAGTCTGGGATTGGGGCGTCGGGTCCATGGGATTGGGGCGTCGGGTCCATACTTTGCCATCAAGAATGGATTTGTACAAACTCAATCAACCTGTTTTTATCAAATAATCGACAGAGGACAAAAGCAGAAATGGTGAACAGTATAATGGAAAAAATTTGTTAGCTATACGTCATTCTTCAGTTTAACCATATGTACAGTTACTGAGTCATTGTATTGACCAGGTGATATATTAATACAACATATCTATTTCAGGAATCAGCTATTAAGAGGGCACAATAAAGATTTTGTATTTTCACTTGTGCATAAATAATCAGTTTAAGTCGATTCAATTTACCAGTGTGTCTCGTAATACACGTGCCAGTACTCGTGAAGATAACCGACTGAGCACCTCAGGAAGCACTTTTGCAGATAGTCCTGGCAACACAGGAAGCAGCTCTTGGATCACTTGGGGAATATTTACTCTCTGTAGAAGCAGAGAAAAAATATTCATTATTCCATAATGGCAAGGGAAGTTGACCGATAAAACCAAAATAAATCTGTTGAATTCAAACTTTTATTGAAGAGGCATATTTAATTTACAGCAATAGAATAAGAGAGAGAATTATTAAACAACTAGCCCTTCTCATTCATTCATGTCTTCTTACAAAGTTTTCATCATGTTCTTATTTTCTTATGACTCATCAGGGTAGCAGGAATTCTCTTGTTTCAGGAATCAATAATTGAAGCATAACCTTCTCCAAATCGTTTTAAGTGTTGATTCAGCAATGCTTCAAACGAAGCCAGACAAATAAAAGAACCAATCTGGAAAGAAGTCTTATTCATAATGCAGAACAATTTTAAAATAAGCAATGGCACAGGTCATCATATAATTTGTGACACACTTTAGAATATGGTGATCAATGCTTTATTGAACCTTTTTTTCCATACTTGGAAATAGCTACATAGAAAGTGAGCAAAACAAAACACTTAGTTCAAACATATCATAGCTGGAAGAGCAAGTTGTTGCAAGAATAATTGTTATAGGCTCTTTCCTAGGCACCTAGTTGACAGCATGACACATTCACAAAGGCCAAACAGCATGCTTAACCATCTCCCATTCATTAGACCATTTTGTGTCCCTGCAGGGTATATGAACTGTAGCTATACGTAAATCAACATATACGATCCAGTGCATACTCAATTTCACAACAACAAAAAACTAAGTCTCGTTTCCAATATATTTAAGATTAGCTACGTGAATCTTTTATTGCCGCTTCGTTCAATTCATTGTTAGGCCTACTAGAAGATATAAATGATCTATCTTTGCCAACTAGAAGGCCATCATAGTTATGGTATACACCTCCCTCTTATAACTTTATATTTTGATCGCACCACTATAATAAACATGAGCCTCTTTTGCCTATGCAAAACAAGTCCAAATTACCTATGTCGTCATTCCCTAAATTTATTCTCAATCGGTGTTACCTCCACTTCTTAGAGTATATATTCAGTTCTTAACTATCCATTTTAGTTTGACCACACATCTGTCTTAGCGTCCTCATTTTTGCTATGTTCATCTCATTGGGTCTACTTAATTAAAGCTCTTGTCAAGTAGAAAGTATTCCTGCAGTATATAAAATCTCCATTTTCACTTCAGTATGTCCTAATGATTCTCAAGGGAACCAACAGTTGTTTCAATTTAAAAAAAAAAAAAATTATTTTTTTGCTGGGCAGAGGAAATATGTTTTATCAATTTAACCTTACATCACAATTCCAAAACAATGCAAATTGGAAAAAATTCAAAGATCATGACAATAAATGAGAATATAAAATAGCTCAAGGTAGCAATGACACATCATAACCAGGTTATGTATGCACATTGAGGGATTCCATTTGTTTTGTAAGTCAAAGGTGACACTACAAATGATTTTCATTTTTTTTTCATTTTTGAAGACTGATTTTACAATTATCTACTTTAAACTTGTAGTACCTTTGTTGAAGCTGCAGTTCCAGATGTTAAGAATTCAATGATTTTCTGGACATTGTTCAGTATTACCTTGTCCTCCTCAGTGATCGTTGGAAGAAGTGCAGCAGGTCTAATAGGTCCCAGAGTAGGAACCATACTGAAAAGTGGAGTTACATTTCCAATTCTAAAAAATGCCATTATCTGTACCAACTGTTCCCTCGTAACAGCATCGATGCCCTTTACAATCTGTTCAGGGTTCACCCCAAAATAACATCACTAGGAGTAGGACCACGCAAGCACAAGTAAACCAATCAATTTAATTGATTTTTTGTTTATATTTCTCCAGTGCACAGTTGACAATGAGATGGCAACACCAAAACTATATTAAAGTGATTGAAACAGGTGAGTAATCATCATAGTTCAAATTTTCTTAAGGTCTTCATCACAAAAATAGCGAAACGTTTAAGACGTAGTTTTGTTAACCATCAGTCCATCAGAATTGCACTTTCTCCAAGCACATACAGATATAGATAGCTATAGAGCTTTTTTTTTCCACGTTTTATTGGTTAATTATAGAGAGTTCAAAGACAAAATGGGGATACACTAGAAGGGTCAAATCAGTTGAAATGTATTTGATTATCAAATAGTTGGGAATATCATTGAGAAATAGGAATCCATGTTATCTAAGGATTTCTTGCAGTAATTTCTAGCATGCAATGAGTCAATCATCCACTTTGGTGGGATCTTACCGAAAAAAAAGGGTGATATTGTTCCTCCATTGTTCAAGAATTTCGACTTGAAATTTACAAAGCCGTCTTTTTGAAGATCCAAGAAATTCCATGACTTGGTGAAAACTTTGTAAACCCCCCTTGTCCTTTTATCAAGGAATTACTCTCACTTTGGCCTTTTTGTTGTGATGTTAAGCAAAAAATTAAATCTTGAGAATGACTGATAGTAATAGCGTCCCTAGAAATTAGTAATAAAGCATTGCTAAGAGCGTGGTTAGCAATATGGACGGCAATTAACAAAAGAAGAGTAGAGTTGCACTATAAACTAAATATACCTCATCTAAGAGAAACTCCCGAAAAAAATTCCCCTTTTCAGATAGTAAAAATGCCAAGGCTGCTCTTGTTTGGATTGGCTGTGCTGGAATAGCTAATGTTTGAGAACCATTTGCTGAAAATACCGGAAGCAAATTGTTGTTTTGACTTTGTAGAATGCCAAGCTCAGCCATGCTACCATTCATACTTTCTCCACCTCCACTCTTCGCCGCATCTATGAAATTTTCAAAAGCTTGCATGACATCTATAAATCTTTCAGCATCAAATACTCCAGATTTCCCATATATTGTATAACGCAATGCAGTCCTTAGACGTGGGGATTCATCAGTCAGTAGCCTCTAATATTGAGAAAAAGATCAAGAAACAAAAATGATGTGTCACACCTTGATTAGGTGTACTGCAACATGTGAAAATAATTAATTTATAAATATAACAGAATATTGTCAATTATAAGGAAAATCACTTCATCGTTAGTGTAATTGATTTTATAACAGATGGAACTCTAAATTTACTGAGTTTAGTGCATAAGAAAAAGTATTACCAAGTAAATGTTCATTCAAAACCCAACTGAAATTTCCAGAAGTATCTACTCTATTTTATATATGAACATTTACTTTCATTGCTTATTTAAAGAAATGAGTTTGGTACAGTTATCAGTGAAATGGACTTCACTTACAATAGGTTTTCTGAAAGGCCTTCTCACAAAGGCGAATGTAAAATTGCCCCACTAAATATTTTTTTTTTTTTTTTAGTTTCAAAGCCTTTCTTTGTACAGCAATAACCTTATTAAACATGACTTTCACAATCTTCAGTCTTCTTCTGCCTCACCCCTGAATTCGTCTCTGCACCTCCACCTTTATGTCCCCTGACTACCTCTCATGCCCCCCACCCCCCTACACGTACAAAATCCCCCAGCTCCGGAGCAACTCAGAGGTTCTCACAGACATGGGGAGTGTGGAGAAAGGGGGGAGGCAGGGGAAGGGAAGAGGCAGGATGTGGAATAGGGAACTAATATTACAGGGGTGGGGATGGGTGAGGAAGAAGACATGGGAGTTTAATCCTTCATCAGTGGTTGTGAGTGAATGATTTTTTCAATCTTTTCGACCTCGGTTCTGGGGCTATCAAATAAAAAGAGGCTCTTAAAATTAGAAGGTGAGGATTTTTCATTTTATCTTTCCAACTTAGTCCTTGTAAAACATTTGCCTCTTCATAATATATATCTATATTTTCTTAACTTCAAATTCCTGCTTTATATTTTGAGATTGACCAGATGAGACAGTTGATGCTGAACTAATGCTTGCATATTTTTTCCTTCGGACCTTTAAAAGTTTTAGAGATGGGTGGGGAGAGAGAGTACTTTAGGGCTTGTGTCTAGTTCCTAATGTGATCTAGTCACCGAAACATAGAAAACTTGATGATATTGGAGAAATTTTTCGAAAGATGTTAAACGGGGTTAACTTCCCACCATCAACTAGAAATAGATCCACCTGTGCCTAGGTGGAAAAATAGGATTACAAATGACAAAAAATAAGTGAAAGGATTGTATTTCTGTACCTGTGCAACGTATGGATAGGCTTCATCTACAATGGCAAAATCAGGATTCCCCACTAAAGCTATGCCCTCCAGCACCCCAATTGCTCTGATTATAAGAGCAAAATAAGGCGGTATTCTGAATGGATAATCAAATGTTATTTGTGCTAAATCTGATGCCAGCTCCTGAAAGTTGATATTTTTTGCTCCCCCGCCTTCAAGAGCCTGGTCAAAAACCTTTGCCAGCACTGGCAAAATGGGCTCCAAATTAACTCCTTCAGGAATGAAATCAAGTTTGACAAAATCTTTGACTATAGCAGGATAATCACGATGAATAAGATGAGCAATAGCTTCAACCATGCCATACTTTTGGTCATCTGTCAGTTTTGTAACAAGACCTGCAATGAAAAGTCCTACTTAATAACACAGGACATAAAATGCACATGCATCACAATTTATAGCATCCAAAACTTCTGCAAAGCAGTAGTTAAAATAGTCGAATAATTTCACTATATCAATTGCTTTATTGTGGTCAACTCTGTTAAATACATAGAACTGTAAAAATTAGGGAGATATTGGAGCAGAGATCACCAACCTATAGTCTAAGTAACACGTCGGTCCCCAACCTTTAAATCAGGACATTTTATCCTCAACCTTTCATTGTCACTGTCCAAATAGTCCTAGTGGGCAGAAATCATTTAATGCCACTAAATGGCACATGACAATCATGCATCAAATTTTACGAGGGATAGAATATGTAAACAACACGTATCTCAATAAGAAACAAGAAAATGAGAGTCCAGAAAACAAAGATAAAAATTAAAAGAACATAAAAGAAGGGAAAAAAGCCACCAAGGCCGACCGCCACCAGCAAGTCCACATCAGTACCAGCCACCTTCTGCAGTCCAAGCCCCAGATAAGGACTATACAAGTGGAGCCCAACCACCAGAAAATAACACATCGAAGAACACCATACCAAGAAGAGACTTGATAACTAATTGAACAAGCCTCATTCCAGCACCAGTGGTCAAGGAAATCTTCAAAAGGAAAGTGCAATCAACTATTTTATGACTAAATTTTGGATCATTTAACTATTAAACAAGACTTATTCCAGGAATTGCAGAAAAGCACAAAATGTGCACAAGATCTACTGAAGGGGCAGTGGGGGTTTTATTAATGTTGGGGAAAAGGGGGGAGGGGGTGCAATTTTTAATTTTAAAATTTTTCTAGTTTTTTTTTCTTAATTGTTAATAAAAATAAAGGTACGATCATCTTTTTAACAAAAAGTTGGTTTTTAACAAAACGTTATATAGTTCCCCTCCACTCAGACTACTTCTGCAAGGATAATGAAAGGTTGGGGATCAAAATGTCTCGATTTAAAAGTTAGGAACGACCTTGCTACAATGGGGTATAGTTTGGGGACCTCAGTTGCAATTTCCATAAAGTATACACCAGCAACTTTTATTTTTTAAAAAGAACAACCAGTTAGCCATTGTCTAATATAGTAACTGCAAAGCTACGCTAAGCAATAATATAGGGTATAATGGCAAGTAAAATTAATGTACCATTTTACAACCTTAAGAAAACAAAAAACAGCAAGTAAAATATTATTTTACTGTATCCACACTGTATTAAAGCCTATCCTACTTGAGTAGAATATGACCTTCAACAAAAGACTTGAGGAAACATTTAACAAACCTCCCTGCTCTAATGTCACACAACTGAGTCCATGATTGAAAAATTTGCTTTGAGTTTCGTGGTGCACCGTTTTACAGAGTCCACTAGCAACTGTTTGTTAACTTTTTGGCTAAAAAAGTTTTGAAATAGTAATATTTGATCAGTATGTCCCTTTTGTTTTGCAGGGGGGGAACTGATAATGGAATTTTTGTACCATATCATTTGAAACTGTGAAGTCAAACCAAATAAATTGATTGCAAAGGGAGGAAATATCCAGGTTTCCATGCCAGATGTTCTTGATTGTGAAATAAATTACTCTATCTGCCTGCTCACATTCAACAGGGGACTGCATGCAACTGAGTACTGGAGACTATCACAATAGGAACTCCATACTCAAATTAGTATGTGAACCTAGACAATCACACCATCATCTTCATTTTGAAACTAAAAGGTCTTAAATAAGAAAATACAATGATAGATGGACAAAGGTGACAATGCCATGTCATTTGACAGATAGAAAAGGGGTGAGTATGCCATGTGGGCAGTGCTTGTTCAAATTAGTACATGAACATAGACAACTTTCAGCCCTTGGTTGGGCTCCATTAGAATCAAATTTTGGGGGAAAATGTATTTTGGAATAGTAATTTTTTGAAGAATGTGTGGTTAAAAAAGAAGGAAAAATTTAAATTTACATGTTATTGGAGAATATGTGGTTGAAACGAAGAGAAAAAAATGCATTACAATTTTAATAGAGCCCAAACATGGTCTAAGTAGGATTAAGGTTAGTCGTAAAAGAATTGAATAAAAAAATGGATAGGCAGGAAAAGTCTAGCAGTAATGATGTGCTATTCATCAGAGCTCATATTTAGCAGATTAACATTTATTAAGGTCATGAACAGTTCCTCATTATTAGATCTTAATTCTTAAAAATGCACCTTTTCACTTTATCAAACAGCAATTCAAAATCTACTCAAGGAAGGTAAAAGAAAAACAGACGTTGCCTCTAACGCTAGAAAAACCTATACCAAACCAACTGCCTTTTCCAACAGTTTATTCAGATTAAAATCCTGCTAGGTCTTTCCCTTGTGGAAGGTAAACACTAATAAAAGATATCGGGCCTAAAAGACAGAAAGCTAATCAAAATCTAGGAGATACACTAACAGATTAATCTAAAAATTCCCATAGCTTCTGAATTAAAAGAAAATTTCAAACTATTAGATGCAAATTGAGTGTAAAAAAGATTGAGTGAATCAAGTTTCACCAGGAATCAAGTAATGGTGTAAAGATGTACTGATAAGAAAAAGTTCATACTAGAGTTTCAGACTATGCTCTCTCTTATATACATCGCATTACTTGAAGTGTGTAAAACTAGAAAGTAAATTGGTGATTATTTACCAAAATCCAGGATAGCTAGCTTCCCATCTGGAGTACGGATTAAATTTCCTGGATGTGGATCAGCATGGAAGAAGCCTGTGTCAAGTAACTGTAGATCCAAAGAAAAGTGAGTAAGATAAAACTGGTAACTTAACATAACAGGGCAATACAGATCCTGATGGTGCATTCCTTTATATAGAAACTTCTTTGCATTCAGTGCTCAACATTAAATTAAAACGATGATAATGTTTTCATCAATAATAAGTTCAGTCGTGGAGTGATTTTTATTACTTAGAAGTACGATGTTATTAATTGTATGGTAATGTTCTAATATATGATACATTAGACACAGCCATATCAGATTATGAAATGTGTTTATAATGCCACAACTCTGGCCTGCTATTTTTATAATCTCTCTCTCCCTCCCTCCCTCCCTCCCCCTCAACCCAACTCAATCACTGCACCCCAATATGTGTGTGTGTGTGTGTGTTGGGGGGGGGGGGGGGGGTAGCAAACATCAAATAACAAGATACAACTCCTATGAGATATAAGCACTATCATGAACTAAACCAAACTACAAACCAGCACACAACAACATTAGAAGGAAAACTAGCAATGAAACAAGACAAAGAAGAAAATATCTCACAGATGTTACACACAAGTCAAAACAGACTAACAATTGCTGAGCAGTATAATGCCTTTGTAACTATAGGTAGGCCAATTATACAAGGCGCTAAAGGATAAATGGAAGATAATAATGCATCAACACCTTCCCATGAACTAATTAATATGCACAATACCTGCTTAAGGTAGCATATAACTCCAACATTTACTAGTTCGCCAACATCACTTTCAGTACTTTGTGATAGCTTCTCTCCTTCTATCCATCCAGTTGTAAGAACCTTCCTTGAAGTGTATTTCGGATATGTCTTTGGCACAACAACCTGAACTTATAAAGAAATGCAATAAAACCACCAGTAGAGTTTTCCCCCCTATTGGGCTTAGACAGAAGAGTACATTTCAGCAAAAAGTCACATAGATTACCTGAGGAAGGTCCTCCTTCATCATTTCAGCAAAAAGTGTTCCATTTTCTCCCTCATTAACATAATCAAGTTCCTCAAAGAAGCGAGCAGCCCATTCATCAACCAATCCAACAACGTCGACGGATATCTTAAAAAATTAGATTTGAGGTGGATTTATTCCTCATCGTTAATCACCTATTCCTTAGATAATATAGCAAAAGAAAATGAACTGTCAGTACCTGCGGAAATTTGCGAAGAAAAAGTCCCAAGTGCCTTATGACGTATAAATCTACTGTTACAGTCTCAAGGACAAAAGGCCTCTGTACTTTGACAGCTACCAGATCCCCATTCTCTTTTAGCCGGCCCTTATAGACCTGGCCGAGGGATGCTGTCATTAATTTTCAAAACATTGAACTAATATATGAGCTTCACGTACAAGAGAAATTCAGAGAAACAAAGAATAGAGAAGCTGTAAAAGTGAAAAAATAATACAAATTTGCAGCAAATGATGCTACTATAAATGGAAGCAGAAAGTCAATGGTCATTGGGATTACCAGCGGCTATGGGGGAGGAAGAAAGTTCAGAGTAGAAGTTATACCACGGCTGTCCAAGTTCCTCTTCTATAAGAGCCATAGCAACATCATCTGGGAATGATGGAACCTACACCAACGATGAGACAAAAAGTCAGCAACAAAATTACAGTTCAGGATGAAAATTAGAAGTCCTCAAATGGATATAATTAAGATATCTTCCTTAGACTTTCTTTGCATCTCTTCGTCTTAATGAACTGATTTTCCAAAATTGAACTCAGGTTTCTCAAACCTAAAAAGTTGAAAAAATTACCTAAACATGTTCGTAGTAAATTATAAAAGAAAGATTGGAAAGAAATAAAATCTATGGCCCGACACATTGGTGTTTGTAAAGAACACCAACTTTCAATCTAAAGAAGATAATGGTACTTCAAGAAAAAAATGAAAGAAAAAAGTAAATTGTGATCAGGGTGCTCCTGAGGCTAGGATACCTGCAGTTATAGGTGAATTCGAAGCTTTCAAAAAGAACAAAAAAAAAAAATGAGAGAGAGAGGTAATCACAAGCAAGTTGAAATATAATGCCTACAAGATAAATAAATGTTAAATCAAATAAACTTTCACAACTTAATATAACTCCTTTATATAGAAGTAAGACACACAAATGCATGAAACTAAACACTATGAATGAGAGCAGATAACAAATAAAACTAAGTGCTCTGATTATCATTGCATTCTTTCACAAGTTTTGTGCTTCTCTCTTCCAAAGGAATTGAACGTATATAACAAAAATGTCGTAAGGATTACATGCCATGTAACATTTTAAATCATTTCAAGACCTTTTATCCAGATAATACCAAATGTATGTCAATATTGATCCACCAGCTAACAATGAGTCGGAGATAAAGAGCAGGACAAAGAGGAAATGACACAAGCAGAAATATAAACTTAAGAAAGTCAAAATGTATAATAATCTCACCTTATCACAAAGCTTTTGTAGCTCAGTCATTGCAACGGGAGACAGTATATCAGGTCGAATGCTCAACGCTTGACCAAGTTTTATGTATGCTGGACCCAATGAGGTAACTATCTCCCTCAATTCGATGGCTCGAGCAACCTCATTCTAAATGTAGAAAGAAAGAAGAAAGGTCAGATGGCAAGCGAAATCCCAATAATTATCATACCAGCAACTATGACCCGATTTAATTGTTTTAGTAATTATAAATTGATGCAAAAAAATCAGTTATAAAGGGAAAACATGGCTTATTTAGCCTATATCAAAAAAGAACACTCTACCTGCATGTTGTCTCTAGTTTATGGATTCAGAATATTACTTGAATAACCTTAATGTTCTCTCCTACTTTTATTAATGTATTAAGATGTCATTCAAAGTAAAGTCATGAGGGAGCGGAGGAGATTTGATCTCTATTTGTTGATAATTAGAATTCTTGTTCTTGCACACAATTTGTTCTTAAATAGGATTGCCCACAAAATTCATTGCTATAGAACAAGGCATTAGCGATTGCCCTGTGTAGAATCTCAGTCTGACCAAAGGAAACATTTGCACTCATATAGACAAAGTTTGTTAAGCTAATCAAGAATGGATAAAGTAAATTGATCGACATGCCATACATAATTTCCAAATTACTTGGTCAAAATTACTGAGCCAAACTTTCATGCCATGGAATAATTTTCCTCCCACTCTAATTTGGTATTCTTATATGTAAGAACAGTACATAATTCTCACTCTTGATGATTAGTAATGGGGAGGTGAAGCAAAGCAAGGCAAAATGTCAGTACAATTATTACCAATCTATGATGCACCGACACGGACATGCGTGTCCGACACGATATGTGTCGGATACGTCGATACGCGATTTTTGAAAAAAGTACAAACACGACACGTTATCGACACGTTGATTAAATTCTTAAAAAAAATTCATTTATATACTATAAATTTAGTTTTATACTTATTATTAATTTTTCTTGTTGAAATCTTTTAAACATGATTACCTATTTGTTACTTGCTAATAACTTTGAATTAACAATATATAATATTTCTAATATAAAAAGAAAAATGATTACGGTAGAGTGTCCGAGAAGTGTCGGTATCGACTCGTGTCCGACACGGACACGCTACCCTTATTGAAGTGTCCGTACTATAGAGTTACCAATGTAATATTTCAAAGATTTCCACGACGATTTTCTTTACTCCATGTATGTGGTACTCCAATTTAAGATGGACAAGAAGAGATGTGCACTGAAGGGCTGCTCCTGCTCTCTTCAGAAGGAATTCCATGTTTATGTAACCCTAGATGATACAGTCCTTTTCATCCCCCCTATCCTATATTTGACATGTCATAGTTCATTTTGGTGGGAGATCAACCTCAAGGTTGTTCCTAGGAGCATTAGTTGCCTAATTAAGTGCAGTTTTCCAAGGATAGAGATGACTCCTGTATGACAGGTGGGAGAACATTTTTTATGAGAAAGCTTCATGTGGAGAAGGGCTATGCATGCTAATTGAGTAACTGCGCTTTCTAAACATCTCACCAAGATTGTTCCCTGCAATATTCTGTCCAATATCTTCATCCCCTCAAGGACTCGCGGCACGTCTTAGCAGACCAAAAACTAAAGCCTTGCTTCTCCCAGTGGTTGATATATGTCGTCCCACACCCCCTCCCTTGCTCATTGCTGATTGTCTACACTACAGTTGCCAAAAGATTTACGAATGACACCTCTTGCCAATCAAGAAATCTGACGGTGACGGTAAGGTAGAACAGAGTTTTACTTCACTGTCTAATAGCTAAGACTTACAACCATAATGTTCAAGGAGCTTCATATTAGACCTTCTCTCATCAAATTCTTTCGAACTTCACCATTTCAAGGGCCACATTTTAATGATAACATGAACATGCTTCTGTCATTACCATCTAATATGATATGTTTTCTTTCACATCTTTATGGTATAAAAATCATGTGGTCTCATATGTTCGAAATCATAGCATCCAATGATGATTGCCACAAACTATATCCATCTGAAGAAAGATACTCAAGGAACTTCTTGTAGATACAAAATGGGGCCCTTCAACATCAATTATTATTAAAATAAATGCTCGAGCGAGGGAGGCCTGGGTGGAGGGGGAAGTAACTCGATCAAGAAGATAATCAGTTCAACGAATAGTTCACTTCAAGAACTGATGGCCACACAATGAAATAAATTAAAGAACAGAAAATAATGGAAGCTAGAGTCATTGCATCATATTATAAGCCATCATGTCCAAAATTCATCAACTAATTCAAAATTGAAAGAATATAGGCAGTCAAAACGGAAGGGTTACAATGAAACTTTACCTCCTTTATCTTACTATTTATGAGATCCCAGGCAACACGAGAGAGAAAGCCTCCTGCAACAGACAATAACTGGACAATACGAGTTGCAACAGCACGTGGTCGTTTTCCCCAGTAAGCAGCAATGCTATCAGGATCATACACCAAAGGCAAAAACTCGCTGCTTTCATCAACCTGAAGGAGCAGAAAATGAGTTCATGACATCACTACAAAAGGCTTTCAATGAAGCACACTTACACGACCTAAAAGTCATACCATAATGCTTAAAAGAATAGAAACCAACAATTACCAGGATATATCTGATTTATATGAAGCTTCAATATATCATGGCACTTTTCTCTAATAACACTCACCATTTTAAGTATTAACTAGTAACAAAGAGATGTATAATTACATTGTTTACTCATGACTACTTGCCAACATTTTAAACCTGTAAAGAAATCCTCGACAACCTGAGTGGAAACTCTAGTATCAGGATCAAATCAGTCTATGCCAGATTTCTCGTGAAAAGTTTTTCATCAGAACCTAATTTTACTTTTCTCTACGAATACTTAACATGTTAAGTATTACTAGTAACTAAAAGATGTACATTACATTGCTTTCCCTATAAATACTCATCAAAATTTCAAACATGCAAAACAAGAAAAATTATCATCAACCTTCTGTGTCGAAACTCTATGATCATGCTCAAACCAGTCTGTGTAGATGAAACTCGATTTGAAACAGTTTTTACTAGATCCTAGTTTAGCTTGGTTGAACCGCAGTCTAGTTAAATTGTAAAAAATCATTTGATCATGTACTTCTTAAAAATATTCAGAAGTCTTTATTTTGGGAATATTGAATATGAAGGAAACAGGATGCCAAAGGTTTCAAATCCCACCTAAAATGAACTCAATAAAAAAGATTAGCCAATAAGAAGAACAGACAAATTTTGGGGTTCAAATGTAACATTGGACAAATGAAAGTCATGTTACTGACCTCAACTAAGCGGAGCTTGATATTGTTATCAGCAAACTGTGTGTCCTTCAAATTTTGACCCCGAAGTCCCTTCATTAGTACAGACAATTGCTCGTTTTCTTCCATCTGTGCCCTCACCCTTTTGATCTCTTGTGATACATCTTGCATTCTCTGCAATTCCCAAAATCACATGATAGCAAGAAATCACTACTTCAATCCATCGTAACCACGTTTAAACACCTAACAAGTACCATGATCTTTTACCAGGTACCAAATGTCTCTCAAAAGACAGTTAAGCAGGAATGCATAATTCACGTTAACAACCAGGTACACAGTATGTGCATGAATACGCGTGTACATGCATGCTAGTAGAAAACATTTTGGTTTCTCTATGAATGTACAAAAGTAAATAAATAATGTGTTTCATGTTGTGAATACTTAATAACAGCCTAATTTGATATTAGCTTCAAGTTCTTGTTTCATTTTCTTTCTTTCTTCTCGGGGCAAGTAATGTCTGAGATGCAGAAGAATTTCCATATGTTGTTTGATATAAGTTCAAGCTTATTATTTCGTTCAAAACAAATAGTGAAGCACACTTTTAAGTGAACTCTAATCTAAGTTCTTCCCTACTAAACTTTCCAAACAATCAAACTAAAATACAAACCTTTTTAAAAAAATAATAATAATAATGAAAATTCCATTACTTGGCTAAGGAAAAATATGCTAAACTGAAATGAGGTGAACAAGCTAAAAGGTGTCCAGTCTTAGCTCAACTTAGATACTTGCCCACAAATATAAATAAATAAGGAAAAAAAAAAAAGACACAATTTCATCTTCGTTTATTTTTTTCAGCCACATTATTTTGAAATTATAACTCAATATTAACATAAATGAATAAAATTTAGAAAGAAAAAAAAAATGACATTAATTTGCAACATGGCTTACAGTGGAAGCACCGTTGATAGGCTTATACGACGGCGTTTTCCCATTAACAACTTTGGGTGGCGGTGGAGATGATTTAGCAGGCTTAGTATCCGACGGTCTCGGCTCCGAGGCAATGGCCTTTACGACGGCGTTTTGATTGCGGAATTTAAGGATTCTTTGAAATGGCCGGCGATGGGTTGACTTGTGCAAATTTGTCGAAAACGATAATTTGCGGTGTAGAGGATCGATTCCGCAGTAGACCAGCTGTGCAGCTGAGTCCATGGCGGAATCTGAACAAAAACAAAAAACCCTTTTTAAAGTGATTGATTATCTGTGTAGTGAGCTTGAAACTCAACGGCGATGAACAAAATGTAGCATGGGAAATGGATTGAATGTGTCTTTTGTGTTTCAATTATCAAATGAATACTCAATTAAAACAGTGAATTCAGTATCTGTAGGAGATTTTCTGTGTTCGAGTTTTGTGCACTGTGCGAAGAAGAAGGAAGTTTCACTGGTGGCTGAGTTGGGGTAGTTGGGAAGATACGTGGCGAAAGATAGAGCAAATGAAAGTTCACACTGGCGCGACTCTGGCCTCTGGGTGCGGTTCTTTGCCGTCAATTTTTATGCGATGGAAAGTTGTTACATTCGGGTGTTTGAGCCACATTATTTTGAAATAGTAGATTGATGGAAAATGTGGGGTTAAAAAATAAGGAATATATTATTTTATTGAAGAACGTGTGGTTAAAAATGAGTAGAAGAATGAAAATGAAAATTTTAATATCTACCAAACAGAGGCTTGGCCATTAAGGCCTTGTTTGATAGTGAGCTTTTCTGATTTTTTTTTTTTTTTTTCACAAACTTAATTTTAATTATACAATCTTTAAATAAATAATTTTGCATCCGCTTTCTAACCAGGGTAGGAGATAGGAGCCCATGTTAGACTAATTTTTTTTTTTTTTTTGCTAAAATGCATTTTATAATAGTATTTTATTGAAAAATGTACAGTTAAAAATAAAATTTGAATTTACGTGTAATATTATTTTATGAAAAAATGTGTGATTGAAAATGAGTTTTTTGAAAAAAATTGTAATATTATTTTGAAATTTTTTTGAACATTTTGATGTATAATTCTAAAAATTGTGCGAAGATGGTCCGGTCCCTAAGTACAAAATTAGGAAATGGTATTTTGTGTAGCTATCATGCTTTAGAGTCTTGTAATGAAAACTTATTTGGTGTAACTAACACGGAAAGTTATTGTTAGTATAATGATGTGCAAATGGCTCAAACAATGCAACAATTCTACGTGGACAACGTAATTTGTTAATCAAGATTTAACTTTAGAAAATGTCTTTAGATTAGAGGTTAAACTGCGTGTTTTTAATACTTTTATGATATGATGCAATAGTAAATTAAATACGCCACGAAACCATTAAGGGCATATTTGGGGCAGATTTTAATCTAAGTTAAAATCAAACAATCAATATCAACCACATTTTTCATGGGTCACACATCTTTTCAATCACGCATTTCAAAAATTTCTATCACAATTCACTTAAAATTCGATTTTAATTTACACCAAACACCCTATAAGCGAAACATTTATTGAGTTATGACTATTAATTAAGAGAATTTTATCGATTTGAGAGACTTATGTCATAGTGGTGTAATTTGATAAATTAAAGTTCGATGACGTTAGATGAAACAAATTGAGATTTAGTATCCCGATTGAATTGAACTGTTCAATATTCAAAATTGCAAAAGAAATTTACCCCAATATTCGATGATGATGTCTTCATAGTCGACAACAATCTCTTTTGTTTAAATTTCTTGAATAACACAGACGAACAATTATTCATTAGTAACTATCATTCAGCGAAAAATCGCATGGTACTATTAAATTATAGCTAATAAACAAAGAGAATCCTAACTGACTAAAAAACAATGAATGAGAAATAAAATGATCACATAAAATATTTATGTGTTTAAAATTAATCATTTAATTTCACTTAAACTAAAATCTAAATTTTTAATCCGCATACCAAACATGGGCTTAACAAAGAAAGTTACTTAAAAATAATAAGCTAGCCACTAACATCACATTCTCTTGCAAATTTATAAAGTGTTATTAGATATAAAGTTCACACTTTCCATGGTCAAACTTTTCCTAGAATGAATAAAGTAAACTCCAATTTTTTTTCTTACTTTTTAATTATACATTCTCTTAAAAATCACTATTTAAAACATTATTTTTCCCGAATAATAATTGTCAAACGAGGCTAATTTGTTAGGAATTGATATACAAGTTCTTTTATATTTAGTTCTCATTATTTTCAAAAATATATTTTTCTTTCTCTTATTTTTAACTACACATTCTTTAATAAAATAATATTACATGTAAACCCAAATTTTTTTTCTTATTTTTTAACCATATATTCTCCATCAAAATATTATCCCAACATATATTTTGAGCAAAAAATAGGACTCGAACATGTGCTTAATAGCTTCATTCCACACAAATACGAACATTTTCATCCAATTATTAACGAAACATAGTACATTGGACCATATTACAATTATTAAGTATTAGAAATTACTGTGTTCAATTAAATAGAATATTCAAATATCACTATACAATGAAGTGTAATTCTATTTAACACAACTGAGGTTACAACCCTAATTTCACGGGTTGCCTTTCTTTTTAGCATAGAAATGGACACTGTGCGGCAGTAGTCTGCTCTGTTAGATTACCTTCCGTCTTCTCTCGATCGTTTCGGGACGAAAGAAAATTTGATTACAATTTTTAAAAAAAAAACTTGCTACATAAAATTGAAATGCATTGAACATAACTTGATCATTGATTACTTGAAAGCTAGAAATTACAATAGACGAAAGTGAGAAATTACAATGGCTAGTGCATGGGGCTAATACTAAAATGTTTGAAAGACTAATACTCCATATAATAGCATTCGGAACAAAATTTCAAGTGAATGGAGTAGACGTTTAAAGTCAGTAGAATCATACTAAAAATTTTTAATTTCTAATTATTTTACAATTTGAAAAAAAATATTTACAATGTGTGACCGAAGTTGGGCAGACTGCGACTGCAATAGGGTTACGGGACTTAAATAAAGTTATGGTCTGTGACATTATCCCCCATTTGTTTTGACGATGTCCTCGTAGTCATCAATGAATGATATGTTTCAATTAAGAGTTTGAAGGCTTCAAGGTCTTTTCCGAGTCCCCAAATATTCTACTAGTTGTTACATCCGCTCCATTTGACAAAGTGCTCTTAAAGACATTTATTAAAAGCTCGAGTAGTTCGATGGTCAAGAATCTCTTCAACAACCTTATTTACAGATCCTTTCAATTCAAACATCGGTCGCTTCCGATCTGCCTTATCTTGCTGACAATAAAAGACAAGTTTTCACTTAACTTGAAATGTCATCCCGCATTTCAGGCTAGTAGTATGCACGTTGTAGTAGTGCAGAAGTGCACTCCTTTCCGGGATACCCCACCCAACTCGTGTTGTGACATTCTGCGATTAGTGACTCTCTCAAATTTCAGCCCTTAGGGACATAGAAGCTGTCTCCTTTAGTGTTCACTAGACCCCTCATCGAGCCAAAAATGATGAGTAGTCGGGTCGTTATCCAAAAGTGCCTGAATTTGGTAGCTGGGTCTTTATCCAAACGTGTCTGAATTTGGTTCCTTGTGTTTGTGGTAACTATGCCCCCTGAAAGAGCAGCCATAGAGCAAATGGTGCCCAAGTCGGCCCGACGACTAATATCATTTGCAACATGATTGCTAGAACTAAGACAATACTCTAGCATTTCCCCCAACTGTTTCCAAAGTTCTTCAAGCTCCGGTTGAGACATACGATAAGGTGCCCTGGCGGGAGGCTTGGCACCTAGAATAAGTTTAATCTCATAATCAATTGCCTTCCTTAGAGGTAATTTTTTATGTAACTCCTCTGGCATGATGTCCTCAAATTCCTTAACAACCCTTCTGACAGGTTTTGGAATAGGACCAGTCACCTCTTCGATCTCCTCTAATCGAAGAGTGCACAAAAATAAGAGTTCATTCCTTTTGAAACCCTTACTACCCTTCTCGCATGTTTTCCCAGCTTGTGTGGAGATTATGCACGATTTACTACCCATCATCATTAACGAGTCGAAATATGTCAACACTGCTTCTTTTATATCTCGAAGAAATTCCAATCGTAGAATGAGCTTGAAATCATCCATCTGAATTGTCGACAAAATTCGTCCTTCCTTCGAAAGGACCTACTTTGATTGACACAGATTTCGCTACTCCGGCTATTGGTTGAATAGAGGAGTTGATTGTTTTAACCTTTCCCTTACCCCTTTCCAGACAAGTCCGAGCCGCTCTACTTTGAAACTTGCAAGGTAGTTATGGGTAGCACCGGTATCAATCACTGTCCTAATTGGTTTCCCATTGATCTTCACATCAATGTACATTAGGCATTTCGCCCTACAAATGCGAGCCTTCGATTTTTCCATATTCGGCTCTTTCGAGGGAACTCCATCCCTTTTAGTAGCTCGGTGTGATAGTGTATTGTACCAATGTGAGAATGCACTAACTACATCCACATCCTCTTCGGAGTCGGTCTCGCCGTGACAGCTAGCTTGTGGGGCATCTTGCTTTGAACTCGATCCACCACTTGCTAGTTGGCAATATGCGTTCACCATATGTTTCTGAGGACACTCCGCCACCCGATGTGGTCTTTCAAATTAAAATTACTTCAATTTAAGAGTAACATCCGATCTGCCCTTCGTTACTTTTCCTTTGTTCCAGTTGTTACTGCTGCTACCGTTGTAGCTTCCTTGGAAGTTACTCTGATAGGTGCCTTCATAGGCTCCTCCCTTGTTCTAAGAGTAACGCTCTCCCCCATTTTAAGGTCTGTTTCTACCTCTAACAGGTTGAGTATTTCAAGAAGGTTGATCCTTTCTCGATTTTGGATAATAGTTACTTAGACATTCGGTAGCTCCCATAGCCGCGCTCAAATTAGTGACCTTTTGTCTCTGAAGTTCCGTACGTGCCTACGGTTCCAACATTTCCATGAAGGTGAATAGCTTATCCTTTTTTGACATATCTCAAATATTTAGCATATGTCTTGAAAAGGCTTTCATGTACTCCTTGATGGAGCTTGTGTGTTTCAGTTCTCGTAGTGCCCGATGTGCTTCATATTCCACATTTTTTGGGAAACACTGAGATCTGATAGCTTCTTTGAGGAAATCCTAAGAATCTATTCAGGCCCTATTAGCCTGAATATCAGCATACTTTGTTCGCCACCATAGTTTCACATCTCGCTTCATCTTTGATCGACGCTGTAAAAAAGTATTGTTCTATATCGAACAAGAAGTTCTCAACTTCTTTTGCATCACATGCCCTTCCGTAGCTACATGTTATGGAATTCTGAGTCTATGAATAGGCTCTTGTGTGGTGGCTTGTCCATTACCAACCGAGCATTAAAGCACTAGTAATTAAGCTCTCAACCCTTCCATCTCATCCTGCAAATCAGTTATGATAGCAACAGCTTTAGTCATTGCTGCGTTAACCGTCTGGCTTTCATCCAGTTGGATGTGTAATTTTTGAATTTTCATCTTTGCCACCTCAACTTTCTCTTCGAGCCCTCCACGACATAGCACAACATAGTAGTTGTCTTATCAAGTGCATCCACGCGCTGTTTCGTAGTCATCTTTTGAACATCTACCACATCTGCAGTGTTCGAGGAAATTAGATCTATAGATTTCTTTATCGAGGGTCTTGAACCGGCTCTAATACCAACTTTCATGGGTTGCATTTCTTCTTAGCACAGAAAGGGACACCGTGCGACAGTAGTATGCTCCGCTAGACTACCTTCTGCATTCTTTCGGTTGTTTCGGGATGAAAGAAAATTTGATTACAATTTAAAGAAGAGTTACAATATAAAATTGAAATGTGTTGAACATAACCTGATCATTGATTGCTTGAAATGTAGAAATTACAATAGACGAAAGCAGAAAATTACAATGACTAGTGTAGAGGACAAACACTAGAAAGCTTGAAAGATGTTTGAAAGACTGATACCCCATGTAATAGCATTCAGAACAAAAACCCAATTGACCGGAGTAGAATCATACTAAAATTTTCTAATTTCTAATTATTTTACTATTTAAATAAAATATTTACAATATGCGACCGAAGTTGGGCAGAGTATGGCTATGATAGAGTCATGGTGCTTAAATAAAGCTACGGTTCGTAACACCTAGTCTAGATGATGCTTGGATCTAGTGCCATCTAGATTGGAGTTACAACCCCTATAGCCTACATAGCATTATTCAAAAGTAAAATTGTAGAGTACATGAGCTTGTAGAAGTGGTTAGGCGCGTGCCTCTAAGTTTGTACTAGGAGCATGTCTAATTGTGCTTCGAGCGTTCAATATATTTGTTATAATTTTTTATCTTGATAACCGCTTGAGTCGATTCAAAGTGTTTTGTAAAGCTAATTGAAAGTGTTACAATTCTTCTAGAAGTATCATTTGTCAAGGCGGAGTTCATCAATCTCATTAAATTGAAGTAATCTTTTCTCACCGGCCATTTTTTCATCAAAGTTCAATGCCTTTATTGCCCAATAGGCTCAATGCTCGAGTTCAACCGGAAGGTGGCACGCTTTCCCAAATACAAGTCGGTATGGAGACATACCAATAGGTGTCTTGACTGCGGTGCGATATGCCCACAATGCATCATCCAATTTCTTTGTCCAATCTTTTCATGAAGCATTCACCGTCATTTCAAGAATTCTTTTAAACTCCCGATTTGATATCTCCACTTGTCCACTTGTTTAAGGATGATAGGGAGTGGCCACACAGTGATTTACTCCCTACTTTGCCAAAAGTGAGTCGAGGAGGTGATTGCAAAAATGTTTACCTCCATTATTAATTATAGATCGAGGGGCAACAAAGCGAAAGAAAACATTTTTCTTTAGAACGCTCACTACCACTCAAGCATCATTAGTGGGTAATGCTACCGCCTCCACCCACTTGGAGACATAATCCACTGCTACTAAAATGTATTAATTTGAGAATGAGGATGGAAATGAGCCCATTAAATCAATTCCCCAAACATCAAAGATATCTTCCTCCAAGATAGAACTTAAAGGCATTTCATTTCAATTGGAGATATTTCCACATCGTTGGCATCGATCACACTTAGAGATAAGTGTATGAGCATCTTTGAATAGAGTGGGCCACTAGAATCCCAATTGAAGAACCTTTGATGCAGTTTTAAGCGTACCAAAATGACTGCCATATGGTGAAGAGTGGCATTGCTCAAGAATATTCTCCATTTTCTCCTCCGGTACACACCTCCTAACGATTTGACCCGGTTCTCTTCTAAACAATAACGGATCTTTCCAAAAATAGTGCTTGATATCAGTAAAAAAATTTCTTCTTTTGTTGATAAGAGATATTCGATGGAATGATACCACTTGCAAGAAAGTTTACATGATCCACATACCATGGCACATTAGAGACTTGTAGAAGATGTGAGATTTGTAAAATGTGTTCATCTGGATACACTTCATTTATCTATCCACTTTCCTCCTCTTCGATTTGCTCAAGTCTAGATAGATGATCGGCTACAAGATTCTCAACCCCTTTCTTGTCACGAATCTCTAAGTCAAATTTTTGTAGAAGTAGAACACATCTAATTAACCTCGGCTTTGCATCTTTCTTGGCAAACAAATATTTGTGGGTTGAATGGTTGGTGTAGATAATCACCTTAGAACCAATAAGATAGGACCAAAATTTATCAAAGGCAAAAACCACCCCTAACATCTCCTTTTCGGTAGTAGCATAGTTCAATTGAGTATCGGTCAAAGTCCGACTTGCATAATAGATGACATGCAATACATTTTCCCTCATATGCCCCAAAACCACTCCCACGACATAGTCACTAGCATCACGCATGAGCTTAAAGGGCAAATTCCAATCCGAAGCTACGATAATAGGAGCCGTAATGAGTTTCTCCTTAAGAGTGTTGAAAGAATGGAGAAAATCTTGAGAGAAATCAGAGGAAATATTCTTTTCAAGCAATGAGCAAAGTGATTTTGTGATTTTTGAGAAATCCTTGATAAAACGTCAATAGAACCCGGTAAGAAGCTAAGAACCTTTATCTATTTTTAGGAAATTGGGCTTGGGAGAGGCTAAACAAACTACCATATCTTTACAATTGGCCAATAGATCCATCAAGTATCCACGTGGTATCATTGAAGATATTCTTGTCAAGGTGGATAAATTCATCTTCCCGGCCAACTTTGTGATTCCCGATATGGAGGAGGATTATGACATTCCAATTATCTTGCCTTTTCTCGCTATCGGACGAGCTCTTATTAATGTATATAAAGGAAAATTGATATTGAGGGTCCATTATGAGCAAGTCACTTTCAATGTGTTAGAGACAATCAAATATCCTTTTGGGTTCGATTCATTCTTCCAGGTAGATATTATCAATCAAATGGTGGCAAATTCTTTCACACATGGGTTTTCTAAAGATCCTATTGAATCTTGTATTACACATTTTTTGAGTGTCAAAGAAGAGGATGTTGATGTTGAGCAAGTGACCTACTATTTGGAGGCTAATCATTATTATCCCTACAAGAAGTGGTCATTCTTTGAAGATTTGGGAAAGAACTCTCCACAACCACTACCTTCTACTCAACAAGCTCCAACTCTTGAGCGAAAAGATCTTCTATCTCATTTGAGATATTCCTATTTGGGCGAGGCTTCTACACTCCCAATTATCATTGCTAACTCCTTGAATAATTTGGGGGAAGAAAAATTGCTTTGAATATTGAGGAAACACAAGACGGCCATTGGATGGACTATCTCGGATATTCGGGGGGATTAGTCCTTCAATTTGTATGCACTAAGTTCTCATGGAAGATGATTTTAAGCCTTCAGTCGAACATTAATGCTGGTTGAATCCAAATATGAAAGAGGTGGTAAGAATCGAAGTGTTGAAGTGGTTGGATGCGGCATTATATATCATATCTCTGATAGTGCATGGGTAAGCCCCGTTCAAGTGGTGCCAAAGAAAGGAGGTGTTACGGTAATCGAAAATGAAAATAATGAACTCATTCCTACAAGACTGGTGACCAAGTAGAGAGTGTGTATTGATTACCGGAAGCTCAATAATGCTACTTGGAAGGACCACTTTCCCATTCCATTCATTGATCAAATCTTGAAAGATTGGCGGGTCATCTCATTATTGCTTCTTAGATGGGTATTCGGGCTATAATCAAATCCCAAAAGCTCCGGAAGATCAAGAGAAAACAACTTTTACATGCCCATATGGTACTTTTGCATATAGAAGGATGTCTTTTGGTCTTTACAATGCACCCACCACTTTTCAACGATGCATGGTGACTATTTTTTCCGACATATTGGATAAATTTATAGAGGTATTCATGGGTAAATTCTGGGTATTCGGAGATTCTTTTGATGAATGTTTGAAAAATTTGAGTATGGTGTTAAAAATATGTGAAGAAACCAACTTAGTGCTCAATTGTGAGAAGTGTCATTTTATGGTCCAAACAAGTATTGTTCTTGAGCATCGAATCTCTCAACAAGGGATTGAGGTATCTTTGACTTTTGGAGGTAGCTTGTTTTGCAAGACGGCACTACATTCCTCCGTTATCATTACCGTCTCGTGCTCTCCAAATTTCTTCTTATTTGAAACTATATCCTTCATGAACTTGGCATAATTTGACATTTCAATCAAAGCATCAATAAATGTGATGTTGATGTGAATCTCCTTAAGTAACTCCAAAAATTTGTCAAATTTAGCTTTGAATTTGTTCTTCTTAAGCCTTTGAAGGAAATGGATTAGAGGTACATAAGCTTTGACCGGAGTAGGAGCTTTTAAGGATGATGACCCCGATTCACTTTCTTTAGCCACTTCATCTTCTTTTACGAGTTAGTTCATCTTCTTTTACGAGTTATTTTTCGGTTTAAGCCATTGGGTGTTTCATCGTGATCTCAGGCAATTGCACTCTACACATTGTAGTGATAGCTTGAACATTTTCTCTTGGATTTACTTCGATATTGCTAGGTAAAGATCCTTGTTGCCTATCAATCATTTCTCTTGCCATTTGACCCATTTGGGTCTCAAGATTCTTGATTGTGGCCGTTTGATTTTGAAGGATAGTGTCAGTTTTGCTCATATGTTGTATCATCAATTCCTCTAATGTTGGTTTCTTCTCTTGAGGTAGTGGACGTTGATGAAAACCCGGCGGCTTCAAATGGTTTTGATTGTTAGACCAAGAGAGATTTGGATGATTCCTCAACCCCGGATGATATGTATTGGAGTAAAGATTCCCTTGTTGGAGGTTGAAATTTTGAGCATAAGCTAGGAGAAGCCATATCATGTGTTACCAAGGGACAATCCGAGTTTTGGTGATTTGCTCCACATAGGTCACATACCGGTGGAGAAGCTTGAATCATATTCACGAAATGAGAAGTAGAAGTAGAAAACCCTTCAACCTTCTTTGATAGAGAATCAATCTTAGATAGAACAAGTGCATATGCATCAACATTGTGTATTCCACTTGCTTTGCTTTTTTGGAACCTCTGTTCGGCTACATTGCACTTTGCTCACTCATAATCTCAAATATGTCATAAGCTTCTTGAATTCTCTTCTGTTGGATCGATCCATTAGAAGATGAGTCAACATTAGAACAGTATGAGAGAGTCAAGCTGTCATAGAAATGGTTGACTTGTTGCCCTATTGAGATTCCATGGTTTGAACATTTTCGAAGCATGTCTTTGAATCTTTCTCACGCCTCATGAAAGCTATTCGATTCATACTATTGAAAAGTAGTGATGTTGTGCTTGAGCTTAGCAACTCTAGACGGTGGAAAGAACCTTTTAGTGATTTTTTGAACAAACTCCGTCCAACTAGTGATGCTTACTGGAGGTAAAGTGTCAAGCCATTCCATTGCTTTATCTTTTAATGTATGCACAAATAATCTCATCTGAATTGCCTCCTCATTTACACATTCATATTTGAAGTTGCTACAAACTTCCAAAAATTGTACCACATGAGAGTGTAGATTCTCCTCAATTCTCATTGGAAAACAAATTTATCACATCTGGCCAAAGTTGAAAGTTTGGATGATTGTATGATGGGTACACAATACTTGATTGATTTGCTACAATAGGAGGATTCGTGAAGTCTCCAAAATGCATGTGCTTTTCTCTCACCCGGGTTCTTGAACTCTTACTTGAGGAATAACACTCGATGGAGCGATATGATTGACATTTCCCCCATGATTAGCCATCTTAACTTGAAGTTGTCTTCTTGTTTCTCCTTGTTCTCTTAGTCTTCTTCGAAAGTTCCTTCAATGTCCGAATCAAAATCAACTAGATCAAGACTTCTCGAACGATGCATACACGATCAAAGACCTAGCACAACATAATGAGAAGTTCGACTTCCAAAACAAAATAATCACAAAGAAAGAAAATAAAATAAAATGTTAAAACTAATATCAACTAAAGTAGTAATCAAAAATAGATCAGTCCTCGGCAAGGCGCCAAAAACTTGTTCCCTTGAAAATATACAACAAGTGTACCAACGTCCGAGATATTGATCCCTCGAAGAATGACTATTTAATTGTACAAGAGTTGCACTAGTTCTAGCAATGGAAACACACACAATTCATTTTGAGTTTTTAAAATAAGAGTAAATGATCTATATATAAAAATAACTAAAGATAACAAAATTAACTTAAAATGAACAAGGTTCAAGTTTGAGAAGAGTTGGGAGGTTGAAATGGTTATGGATTCACGATTTCATTTAACCATCTTTTAATCAATTTTCAATAAGCAAATTAGCAGATCGCTTATTTTCTATGTTAGACCCGATTATCCTATTTTAGCCAACTATCTTTCTCACGCGTCAAATTAGCTCTAATTAATTGAGTTAATATACTACATCTCTATGTTGATTAACACCCAGTGAATTGCATTAATTCATTGTGAAAATATCTCATAGGGTCATCTAGGGTTATGAGTATATCTCTATCTCCTACAAGAACCTAGGGCATTTCCTATTTGGTTTAAACTACATAATATCTCTCGATTATTATATACTTCACTCGACACAATCATTTAATAGTCAAATAAATGAAAGGAAATCAATACAATAGTAAACACACATGAAAATAAGCAACTTTAACTCAAAAGGCAAACATTTAAATTAATCAAATTAGGTTAAGCTACATCAATCATCACAACCTCAATAAGTTTAGCTCATTGTATGAAAATAGTGAAAATTGTGAAATTTAGAGTAGTACATTACAAAGTGAACAAATCAAAGATTAAAATTCAAGATAAAGAAAGGAACCTATCACTTGAATAGAAATTTTGAAATGTTGCTCTTGATTTTCACCCAAAATTCCACTTTTCTTATTTTTTCTCTTCTTCTCTTTGTTGAATCAATGCTTTTTGGAAAATGAGAACTAAAAAAAAAAAAACTAGGGTTTGAGTCATGAGATTTGATCCTTAAATACTCTAAAAAACGAACACAAACATAGCCCAAAATGCCCTCAAAATTTCTGATTTTTGACAATTTTCAATGCACAGGTGCGCACCGTTCCAGAAGTAAAGTGTGTGGGTGCGCAACATTCCAGAAGTAAAGTGCACGGATGCACACTAAAAGTGCGTAGGTGCACACTTTTGGTGAAATCAAAAATTTTACATGAGGTCTTCGGGATAATTTGCATAGTTAGTCCCTCAACTTTGATAAGTGACATTGTGGTCCTCAACTTTTTGATTCCTTCATTTTGATGATGAACTTCAGAGCAAGCTTTTCAATTAAGCTTGAATCTCTTTCATTTTGCTCGTTTTCCTTTCAAAGCTGGATTTACCTATATAAGACAATAATCACAATCATGAGTAGAAATTCGTTCAATTTATCAATGCTTCTTCCATTTAATGACTCTAATAAGTGTGTAAAATCACACCTATCAGTAATAATAGGAAAATTGGAGCCTCATTAAAAGCTGACTAGCCTTATCCGAGTCATATCCAATCAATGGAATTGGAAGACCAACTCGGGTCATATGTACCGAGCCTAGATGAACCAAGCATTAATAAAGTATGTAATAAAGCGTTATATACCTCATGTTTATAAAATACTTACAAGCATTAATGACTCTTTTTATCTACCGCCCTGTTTGAAATGCATTATTTTCTAGGGAAGTTGGAAAACTTTTCCCTTTTTCCAACAAATTAGGTGTTTGATAGAATAAATTTTTTAAGGAATTGGTTTTCCTAGAAGCACCCTCATGCGCCTATTTTCTAGGGAATTGGTGAATTGATTTTCTTGCCTTTTTAGTGGTAAAAGTTTTTCCAACTTTTTTTTTTTTTTTGGCAATTGGAAGAGATTTTAGACACAATTGTAAAAAAAATTTCACATTTATTGACAATTTCCATCTAAAACAAAGTCAAACGAATGATATTCGGTATGATAATTTTTTTTGACAATTGAAACAAATTTTAAGCTAATGGTAGAAAAATTATCACTTTAATGGACAATTTTCATAAAAAAACGAAGCCAAACAGATACCAAATTTCAACATTTTTCAGGTGAAAAATTATACCAATTAAACACAATTAATTACAATTCCCAATAAAACACTTTTTAGGAAATTCAATTTCCTGTAAACAATTTCTTTCCATCCATTTTCCACATTTGCAATCAAACGGACCCTACATGTTCGAGAAACCTACAAATATTACTAAATTATTTCTATTTATTTGTCTTTTATAATATTTATAAAAGGAGCCATACACAATAAAGCTCCCGCGGCCACCATTTTGGGGTGTTGAAATTTTTTGAAATAATTATTGATGGGAGGATGTGTGGTCGAAAAATAATAAATTTTTTTAGATTTGTGTGTGATATTATTTTATTTGATGAATGTGTGTTTGAAATAAAAAGAGAAGAAAAATTAATGTAATGTAATAAAAAAAATGAGTGCCAAACTAGGCAAAAGAAAAAGCCCAATCTATGTTCTATTAATTTTACTTTTTTTCATTTTCGTTCTATTAATAATATCTCACAGGAAAACAAATAAAATATTGAAATGCCGCACAGTAATATGAACCCCAGAAAATACAACGACCAAAGAACCTGGACTCTTTCAGGTCCAGGTTCATCCCCATCCAATGATCTTCATTGTATCCACCATTCTCTCTCCTCTCATTCGTGTACCCATTGGACCTCAAAAAACCCATTTGCCAATACACAGAAAGAAGGGTGATTGGTTCAAGGGAAAAAGGTCATTTTGCAAGGAAATGGAAATTACAGAGTCAGAATGAAGATCAATTGTAATAGCAGAAGTCCAAGAAAAGCAGATAAACAAGAGGAGAATCATGTTGTTCATAAACTTCCATCTGGTGATAGTCCTTATGTCAGAGCCAAATATGTTCAAGTATGTATAATTTTCATATTTTGTGTTACTATGTGTAGTTTTCCTTGGTGTGTATGTGTCTCTTTTGATTTTGTATAATTCAGAGTTTTCTCTATGATTTCATTTTCTGTTATGGGTTTAAATTTCCTTTTTGAGAATATGTTTCAAGTTTGTCCGTGAAAATGCCATTTTTAGCTGCTTTTAAGGAGGGCAAAACGTGCCGCTTAAAAATGAATGAAAGAAAGTTGGCGTAATGCGAAGATTAGAACCTATAAATGATGGGTTTGGCTGCAAATAACTAAATAATTATGCTCTGGTTTGTCATCTTAGAATTTTTTTTCACCTTTTTGGATAGTTAATCTACATCTACATGGATTCAATATATTTGCATTGTTATTGGAATTCTGGTCTTTATTATAAGCGCTTTACTTAACTTTTCATTTGTCCATATAATGGAGTTTATGTAGAAAAAGTAGACTAGATTTAAATGCTCAATACACAATTTTGCACTTATATTTGGAGCTTTTTGCAAAATGGTGCAGAATAAAGTGATTTAAGTTGATCGATGGGGAGATTAGGTGATCTTTTTTCAAATTCATTTAAACTTCAATTATGCAAGTCCAATTATGCACCTCAATTTTATTTTTTTTTTATCTTAAGTCATTTCATTTTATGTAATTGATGTTTCGATCTGGATTTACTTTGGCATGATTTTAATTAGTTAAGTATTCAACTATTTGGAATTCATGTTATAGATGGGAAGTTAGTATATAGCTTGACTAGGTAGCTTATTTTCTTTCACTACCGGTCGACATTAGTATTGTGTTTAAAGAGACTATTTTGATCACATGAACCAGTACATCCCTGCTGTGTCTTAATGCGTGTTAGAATCCAACCATCAGTTAATTAGCCTCCGTTCGGGAAAAAAATTATAGATGGCTTAATTTATAAATGGATAGAAATGTGTGGTTGAAAATGAAGTTTGATCGTATAAATCATTTATAGATTAGCCAAACGGAGGCTTACTGAATGTAGAACCTAAATCTTATTTGCTTGATTTAGAAACCATTTTGCTTAATCCTTTTTGCATTCCCTTTTTATCATTTAATGAAGTTTATTCAGTACATTCAGCAATTCAAGTAATTGATTGATGGTTTCTAGATGCACCATGAATCAATTTGATTTCGTACTTGTTTATTTTTCTTTTGTTCGACATGTTACTAACAGTTGGTCGAGAAGGATAATGAAGCTGCAATAGTTTTATTTTGGAAGGCAATTAATGCTAGAGACAGAGTAGATAGCGCACTCAAAGACTTGGCAGTGGTTATGAAACAACAAGATAGAGCTGAAGAGGCAATAGAAGCTATAAAGTCCTTTAGGGACCTATGCTCCAAACAAGCCCAAGAATCACTAGATAACGTTCTCATTGATCTTTATAAGGTATGATCATAACTCTCTCTCTCTCTCTCTCTCTCTCTCTCTCTCTCTATATATATATATATATGATATTTTTATATATATTTAAGAACATATACATACTTCTGTTGTCTAGCATCAGCTGTTTTAAAGCAATTTGTCTATATTACTCCCTGTATTATTACACTGCATTAGCAAATTACAAATCTCCATCTGAATTTGCGTATAGCAAGGATCCAACATCTCGACTTCCTAAAAAAATGAGATAATTCAATCCCATTGTTTGTGTATTGATTACTAAAGCCTAACGTTGCTGCATTCTCAATGAAATTTAGGAACTTTTAGTCACCATATTACAATTGTTCAGGAATATATTTTTTTTCCTGTAATTCTTAATGCCCATATTTGGTATATAAAGAAAGAAATTAAACCCAAACTTTCTTGATATACTAGCTGGTTATGAGTTCCATCTCTACTGTTTTTATCAGTCTTAAAGAGGCAGCCAAATAGAATGCTAGACAATCTTTTTTTTTTAAAAGTGCTAAACAATCTTTAACTGCATTGTAAGGACCAACTCTTTCCCTCTAGTCTGTCCTCTAACATTATTATAGAGCTCTGTATTTCGCTCATCACCTGTTTACTCATTGATGGGAGTTGTAAAATTTGAGCTACATCAATTTTGATCCGTAGGGAAATAGAGGTTCAATTCTACGTACCAATATGTCATATGATCCATTGTATTCTGCAGAAATGTGGGAAATTAGAGGAGCAAATTGAACTGCTGAGGCAGAAGTTGAGGATGATTTACCAAGGGGAAGCATTTAATGGAAAACTGACCAAGACAGCTCGTTCCCATGGAAGGAAGTTCCAGGTTACCATAAAGCAAGAGACATCCAGAATATTGGTATACGAAACTTTACATAAGTTTCAGCACTAACTAATATTGCTAGTTCTTAGTATGCTTTAGCAATTTTGGAAGAATCAAGTTACTTCCTCTAATTTAAAAAGATATCATCATTAGTGTCATCGAGCAGATAGCACCTCACCTATAAAACGGGATAGCCTCATTTATTGTGCATAGCGAAACATACATTAGGTTTTGTGTTTTCTTGTGCGGGATGACAGAGATTCAAATTTCACCCCCTCCCGTGCCCCTAGTGCCTTGTATTAGTCATTCATTTTATAGTATCTGATTACAACTAATCCTGTTGAATGATTTTCATGATTGTCTTCGTGTATCCACCTACACACACGACCAAAAGAAGAAACGATAAATCTTTATCCTGTCATTTTAACTAGTCTTAAAATGCGGGTTGAGAAACAGGGGCGAAGCCAGCCCGTCGAAGTAGGGGGGTCCAGAGTTGAAGGGGTAGGGGTCCACGGGCTGCCCCCGAATTTTTTTTTGGAAACATTATCTGTTAAAATGAGAAAAGTTGATACTTTGTCATGGAGAAAGGAACAAAGGAATATAAATTAATGTACATTAGTTGAATACTTAAAAGATGGTAATGCAATCATGGAGACATGTCGGTAATCGACAATTATTTTTTGGGCTATTACAATTCTACTGGTTCAAACTTCAAAATTAGAAGTTAAGACTTAGGCATATATGGATAATGCATTTTAATTTTTATAGTTGAAGAATCTAAAATTTTAGCATTCTCGTTCAGTTAATAAGATGTAAGCGGGTTTAAAATATTGTCTTCCCCTACAATAAAAGGTCTCACACAGACACCCTAACACTTAGAGAATATGAAATCTTAGTATTTCAAGGAAAATGCATATTATGAAATTCATGAAAGGTTTTTTCAAATACAAATTGGTAAATTCCAAAAAAAAAATTAAAAATTTAAAAAAATTCTTTTTTTTTTGTGGGTTGGGGGGGTGGTCCCGGGTCCCGCCGCTGTTGAGAAATATGTAGTGCATGTTTGGTACACAGTAATAATGGACAAAAGATACTGCACAATGCTACCCAATTCTACTTGCCAAACATGACATAATGCATTCTATGGTGTGCATTTCCTTGGTTGCTAATTTGGTCCCTATATTGCTGCACTGCAGGGGAATTTGGGTTGGGCGTATATGCAGAAAACAAACTATGCAGCCGTTGAATCTGTTTATCGTAAAGCACAACAGATAGACCCCGATGCCAACAAGGCCTGCAATTTGTGCATGTGCCTAATAAAACAAGAACGATATGATGAAGCAATATGTGTTCTTGAAAACATATTACATGGAAAACTTCCTGGCTCAGATGATCCCAAGTCAAGAAATCGAGCTGAGGAGCTTCTGAAGGAGTTAGAGCCTTACAAGTCCACGACTTCTGCTTTACCTTCTTTGAACCCGAGCTTGGAAGATGCATTTGTTGGAGAACTTGATTGGTTAATAAACCAATGGACACCTCTCAGATCAAGGAGGCTCCCAATTTTTGAAGAAATAATATCATACAGAGATCAATTGGCTTGTTGATTTTTTTAATTTTTTTTTTCAATCAGGTTTTCTTGTATAGTTGATGTTGTTAAGTTTGTATAGCTGAAGAATGTGTGGTTCAAAGTAAGAAAACTTTTGAGTTTACAATTATTTTATTAAGGGCTTGTTTGAGCTCTATTTTTGTCAAAAAAAAAAAAATGTATTTTTGAATGGTGTATTGATGAGAAATGTGTGGTTAAAAAATTAGAAAATGTTTTGGGTTTACGTATGATATTATTTTATTGAAGAATGCGTGATTGAAATGGGGTCAAAACACTGTACAAAGATGCATTTTTTTTTTATCAAAAAATGAGGCTCAAACAAGGGTTAAAAGAATACCCGATTGAAAATGAATTTGGAAAAAAAAAAAAGAATTTTAGAAATCAAGGGTTAATAGCGTTTTGTCCCCTTGCTGTCTAAGCATATTTTTCTCACAATTGCATGAAACATAACTGTGTAGAGCCTTGACCCTGTCTTCATGTTTGCCACCTTTTTCATCTCCAGTTTTCTAGGATCCATTCGTCTTAACAGCCTCAACTTTCTATTTCATTACTCAAACCCATTTCTTATTCCCAAATTCTGAATTGAGTTTCTTAAAATCTTTCTTTCATCTCTTTTTCCAATTCGGGTTCTGGGTTTTTCTTTTCAAGAATCACGTGTAAAATTGTGTATAATGGGTCAGCAAACATTGATCTATAGCTTTGTTGCACGGGGCACCGTTATATTAGCCGAGTACACTGAATTTTCAGGGAATTTCACCAGCATAGCATCCCAATGCTTGGAGAAGCTGCCTGCATCAAATAACAAATTCACTTACGATTGTGATGGCCACACCTTTAATTACCTTGTGGAAAATGGATTTAGTATGTTACTTTACCTTTGATTTTGTAGATATTTAATTTTTATATCAGTTTTTGTTACTCTAATGCCCATTTTGATTTGATGATTTCTATTTTCGTTTTGCTTGATTTCTATGAATGTATAACTAGAAATTGTTCTTGAAAAATTTCAAGGGGAGTGGGGAAATATGCATATATTTTAGCGGAATGAGTTTTTCTGGCATATGAATGCGGGATTTTGGATGTATATGAAATCTCAGTTGTTATAATGGCGATTTTCAAATACATATAAAAGTATTCGATGATTGAAATTTGCATGCTTGAGTTTCAGAGCTGAAAAGTAATGATGTTTATGCAAAAACTTGTGGATTGAATGCCTATTTGGTCGAAAAGTGAAGTGATTAACGCGTTCTTGCTTCTATCTAAACATGCAAATACATTGTTTGATGTGTTTTTGGGTGTCTTCATCATATATATCAGTGAAAATGTTTTATATTTCTATGATGAAGGAAATATTTTGTGGAAGTGGTGAATAATGATTTAAGGAAGTTCAGAAATTTTAATGAAATAACATTAGAATTCTGTCAATAAATCATTTCCATTCTAATTTCGGAGGCATCTATTATCTTCTAGCGTGGTGTGAGATGAATTGTGTTGTTGTGGCCAGACCAAAGTACTCGAGTTGAACTGTACTTCAGTTGTTTTCTCACTTCCTGTCTTCTTGTGGTTGCAATAATATTGACATTTCTTTTTGCTCCCAGCTCATTTTTACTTTAATCATTTTGGTTGCAGAAAAGTCAACATTATATTCTTGTCACAATCGGCATTCCTTCAGTTTTGATGCTCAATGAAACAAAAAAAAAATAGAAGTTTTATATTTGATCGACAGCATTTTCCTGATTGTTTGTTACCTTCATGTGTGTGTGCTGTCTTCCTTCTCCCACCCTTTTGTAGCTGTTGGTGTTATATAGATTAATTTTCATAAGCTTCTAATAGGAACCTGATATGTATTTGTATTTTTGTGCATATATTGAATGAGAAAAGAACGGCATTGAATGGAAATTGAAAAGAAATCAGGAAGTGTTCTCGAGCATTTGAGAGCCTCGACTCTCTCCCGATCTACTTTCCATTTTCTCAATGATCCTCACATAATGATTCTTCCTAACTAATGTTTATAAACTGTTTATAATTGGTCAAACCAATTTTTATCCACACATTTCAAGATTCCCATTTCATTATCTAGTTATCCATCACTCATTTTTCTATCAATTTATAATTTAAATCCTCTGTAAACACTTCCCAAACATGCTTAAATCTTAAGCTTGTGCAGCTGAGCTGCACATATTGGGGCTATCAGCTTCATATGGCACTTTACATACCATTGTAAATTACAGTATGTCCTTAGCATCTTAAGCTAATAAGTCCCACTATTTTCCATTTCACATCTTTATTTCTTTGGATTGTTCTGAAGGGTTTACTAGGATGAATAAAATTGTAGAATTTTTACTACTATTAATTTTTGAAGTCCAGAACTTTTGTTATTTGGATGTCCTCTAGTCGAAGACATATAACTCAGAGATCTAAGCATTCTTTTTCTGAACTGTTTGATGCTTTGTATGTTTGAATTTCTGGATCACCAACTCTCTTACTTTATTTTGTGCTTTATATAGCCTGCTGCATTGTTGCTGCTGATTCTGCTGGCAAGCAAGTTCCAATTGCCTTTTTAGAGCGCGCGAAGGATGATTTTAACAAGAGATATGGAGGGACGAAAGCTTCAGCTGCAGGTGCCAATAGCCTGAAAAAGGAATTCGGGTAATTTCCTTTTTCACCGTTTATAGGTTGCTTTTCAGTTTTTGTGGGCTTCGCCAAATACCCGTTGCTATTGTAGGCCAAAATTGAAAGAGCACATGAAGTATTGCATTGATCATCCTGAAGAAATTGACAACCTTGCTAAAGCCAAGGCTCAGGTTTCGGAAGTGAAAGGAGTGATGATGGGAAACATTGAGAAGGTGTAGAACGGTTCCTCATCATTGAAACCTTTGTTATTCTTGCTGTTTATATATGTCATTACACATGTTTAACTCTATTTGCATTTTAAGGTTCTCGATCGAGGAGAGAAGATTGAGATTCTTGTCGATAAGACTGATAATCTCCGGTCACAGGTTAGATAGAGAACTCAAACATGTTTATCCATATTTGAACTGTGAAGGCCTTCACGATCTACTCATTTAACTCTTTATTCTACACGCTTACGATATTTGTTCTGGATTAGATCGTTTTTCTGGCTTTCATTGACATGGTTCGTATTTTGTATTTCTGTTCGAGTTTTAGGCACAGGATTTTAGGACACAAGGGACGAAGATGAAGAGAAAAATGTGGATTCAGAATATGAAGATTAAACTGATTGTGTTCGGTGTCATTGTAGCTTTGATTCTCATCATCATATTGATGGTTTGTCATGGCTTCAAATGTTGATGTCTGGCATGCACGGATAGGATAAGTTTGCTAGAGTGGTTGACTTAGTTTTGCTGTTCCTTTGGCCTATTCCCTCTTAGTTCAAGCTTTTCTTACCGTTGGCCTCTAATTTTGATCTGATGATGTATGGTTAATAACGAATTATTTACAATAGATAAATTTCGAAAATACTTAACTCGATACAGAATATGGTTTTGTTGGTGGTAGTTAGATGGCTACATCTCATTTTCTTTCCACGAAAAATGATATGATCAGAATCACATTGGTTTGGCGAAGCCACAGGCAAATGAATGATTAGGATTTCAGTTCGTCTGTGTTCGAGTATGATTTGACACGAGTAGGATAAGGCGAAAATATCTGAATTTCATTAGTTAGGATCAAAGTTTGTGCAAAACCATATTTGTTTTGAGTGTTACTTAATTGGTCTTTGATGATTGAAATTACATGCAGCCCTGAATTTAAAATTTTAAAAATTTGTCTTCCTTACAAAAAACAGGATTCCTGAAAAATGGATTAATTATTGATTCGAAGAGGAACTAGATATATGTATGAGTGGTTGTAAGCTAACTCTTGTAGCTGTTTCAATGATTAAATCCAATTGAATCTAAGATGCTTTACCATGTTTACCCAATTAGTCCCTTCCATCTATCTCCGTTTTCCCAACTAAGAGTTTTGATAAAGAAGTAGAAACGCTCTTCCACCACCACGCGCCACCATCCACCCCTCCATCGTGTCTAATCAGCTACCTCTATCCTTGAAAGTTCTTACCTAAAATATAGGAGTTAATTGTTTCAACGGTCATTCAACTTTATAAAATGTCACGTTTCACTAACTGAACTTTACGTTGCACACCATCACTCACTGAACTTAGTAAAATTGCACTTCATCACTCACTGGACTAATTCCGTCTACACCGTTTGCAAACGTGAACGACGGCGTTGACATTTGACCGTTAATTGACTCCTACTCGATAGTGATCAACCACGTCATCCCCAAACACGTCTCTTCAATGATCACTGAACTTTACAAAGTGTCACGTTTCACTCACTTAACTTTACGTTGCACCTAATCACTCACTGAACTTAGTAAAATTGCACTCCATCACTCACTAGGCTAATTTTGTCTACACCGTTTGCAGACGTGGATGGCAACGTTGACATGTGGCTATTAAATGACTCCATCTCGACATGGTTCAAGTGAAGTTATATACGCCTCAACACACAAGTAGTAGGGATCAATACAATTGCCATTGTAACTACATTTTCGTAGTCCATCGGTACATTGAGCAATTCAAAGCAGATCCAGAATGGAAAACGAAAAGTATGCATGTTACAATAAATGAGGACTTGAAGATAAATATTACTAGAAATGTAGCTTGGAAGGCTAGATGATATGCTAAACAACTGATTAACTTGACTATCGAAGAATAGTCTGGGTCACTAAGGTCGTATGTGACTGGTACGAGGGACATTAGGAGCCAATCAATACAGGCAGACACGCTTTGGAGGAGAGAAGAAAACAAGTGAGTACTTGTAATGGCTAATGTTTATCATTTCATTTGCATGTGCGCGAGTGTGTGTTATGTTTTGTTGGGAATTCATGAAATGTCACTTGAACCTAGTCGAGATGGAGTCATTTAATAGCCACAGGTCAACGCCGTCGTCCATGTCTGCAAACGGTGTAGGCAGAATTAGCTCAGTGAGTAATGGAGTACAGTTTTACTAAGTTCAGTGAGTGATTGAGTGCAACGTAAAGTTAAGTGAGTAAAACGTGATACTTTGTAAAGTTCAGTGACCATTGAAGAGACGTGTTTGGGGATGACATGGTTGATCACTGTCGAGTTGGAGTCATTTAACAGCCAGATGTCAACGCTGTTGTCCACGTCTGCAAACGATGTAGACAGAATTAGTCCAATGAGTGATGTAGTGCAGTTTTACTAAGTTCAGTGAGTGATGGTGTGCAAAGTAAAGTTCAGTAAGTGAAACATGACACTTTGTAAAGTTCAGTGACCGTTGAAACAATTAACTCTAAAATATAGCAATGTATCAAAGATTGGGACTATACATAGCTTCATAGCTTAAAACTAGTTAGACATTCACTATTTCTTGAAACTCGATCTCTTGTCCAAACGAACTATAAAGCAAAGAGAAACCATGAAGTCGTACAGAAGATCTTGCTTTTGAACAAAGTTCAGTAACATGTTAGTTTCGTTATAATTCAATATATCTGGGTAAGCCTATCCCGATTCACTCATTAATACCAATTAATTACCAAGTAAACTTATGTAACCATGACTGTATTCGTCTATTCGAAAATTTGCTTGCTATAAGTGTAATTATAATCAGCTAAAGTAATTCTATAACAAAATAGGAACTGGATGCATATTAGTCAGAGAGGGATGACAAAATACCCCCGACTCTAACCCCGTGTTGTCCCGCACCACCCTACTAGGGATTTGAGATAAAGACAAAGGAAAAAGAACATGGTCTTCTCTTGGAATCTTACTTTTTATTTTTTATGCGTTTAAATTCAATAATTCAAATTTTATTTAATAAGTAAATAGTGCGGGAAATGTGGATATTTTAAGCCCTGCCCCAATCTTGCCTATGCAAAATACCTAGCGACGCAAGAGACATGGTGGGCTACACCTAACCTTTGCCATGCCTAGACTCAGATGAAGACAATGTTCCATCACTAGCAAATTTGTGTTCGATATTTTCTATTACATCACTGGGTTTGTAGAAAAAGCTTGGGATTTGGGGGATGGCTGTGCTCTTGGACACAAACATTGTGTACTCGACTATATGTTGCTTGGATGTTTTCAAATTGTAGTACTATCTCTTGTTTACACTATACCCAGTTAGTGTACATGTGAAGGAATTCACAAAGAATATACAAAAGTTTCTATCAGACTGACTCCTACATTTGGGAGCTAAAATTCCCTACAAAGTTTGCATTGGTTTGTATCACTAAACTACGTTCATTCTTGATTCAATCTTCATAGAGTTTGATTCATCTTTTTCCTGCAGTGACTATACCTTAAGCTCGCCACCACTTGCAGTAGCATCACTTCCCTGAGGTGGGCTTATCGTGATCCAGAGCAACGATACTGTAATGGAAAGAAGTCCGGCCCAAACGTATACAATAGTAGGCACTCTCCCACTCCTTCCCATTAATCCCTTGCAGAATGGATACATATGAGCCAACACCCAAAAGCTGAAAAAAGCTCCTCCGAAAAGCTTACTCCATTGAGGAATCACACTATAAACAGTTCTTGAAAATCCCATCACGAGGGCAATGAGGTTGACAATGATGATAGTTAATGGCATTATGAAAAGACCTGTCCATTTGACAACATAGAGATCGGCATAAATGTCATCTTCGTCTTCATTTGCCGATTTTGAGGTCAATTTGAATGAGATTTCAATTCCAGCTATGACCTTGAGGAGACCCTGGATGACAGCAGCAAGGTGGGCACTAGTGCCACCAATGACCCAAAACTGTTCATTACGCCACCAGTCCTCGAGGGCTATACCAGACCACTTCACTTCGAGGAGTGAAATTAGAGTGAGCACAACAGTGATTATCAGGAGGTAGCAAAGGAACGCGATATTCAATGATTGCACGATGAACTGTCCTGTGAAGAGGGATAGGGCAGGGAGGAAACAGTATATCACTAAGAAGAAAGATGTAAAAGGGTAGATACCAACATTGAGGTAGGCTACGCGCTGCAAAAACTTGAGGCGTTTGGTTGCTAATAATGCATTATTTCGAGAGAAGAAGATCTCGACAGATCCAGTAGCCCATCGAAGCACCTGGTGGAGACGGTCAGTGAGATTAATGGGGGCAGTTCCTCGAAAAGCATCGCGTTTTGTGATGCAATAAACAGACCTCCAACCACGGTTGTGCATACGATAACCAGTAACCACATCCTCAGTCACTGATCCATAAATCCATCCTATTCTGTCTCCCCACTCCGTCTTATCCTCGTACCTGTCTCTCAAATAAGTACACAAGTTACGAATATTATGCCTGAATGTTCCGAAAGTTCCCTATGACGTATGAAATAGAAGGCAACAGATACATGGGACATGGGATGTGTTAAACTTTTCAGAAATTATACTGAAAGGCTAAGAAATTTAAGCAATTAATTACCAGCAAGAAATGACAGCAATTGCCTCTGCCACAGTGGGTGCGTCGAGTGGAGGACGTGGTGCGAGTAATGAGCCTGGAGGCCTACCATTCTTGACAGAGATGTGATCAGCAAGTGGGCGTCCTTGAAACTCAGCAACTGCTATAGACTCAGTGAACATTGTTGAATTCCCAAACTTCTTGGGCAGGTTCAAGTCTGGATGTCCTGTTAAGGGCTCCTGTTCATCAGATTGAGGCTGGATGTTCTTAGCCGGAGCCTTATTTTGTCCAAACACTCCGGAATACTCATTTGACCGTGGTGGTAGAAACCCGTACAATGCATACCGCCTGAACATGCATCCTGTTCCGACATACACTGGCCCTTGGAGACCGTCCAAGGCTCGCATATTTCCTGATTGTGACATTAACAAATTCCAGATTGTTCCACAAAACTGATATGTACTATAGAATAGGGCAATGCTATAATATAAATTTCACTAAACTGAATATATGAGCCATATTATAAGCTTAGGCTAACAACAAAGTTCGATATCAAGAAAAAGATGATGCCTCAGTTTTACTTTCTTCATTTTTTGGCATCAATTCCGCAAAACGGGTTAATTTTACCTCAAATTTCAAATTCTGCATGACACTAATATAGAAATTACACTTGGTTCATTAATTGATGTATTTTTTACAATCCATTAAGCATTTTATGCATTTATGTCTGCTAAAATTAAGCTTATATGATTCTTACCATCGAAAAAGACTGTGTTATGATTGGCATATCTGTCTGATGGATCAATTCCTTCAAATCTTTGTGGGAACTGTAAGTAGCAGATACGGTCACCACCTCGGTCCATCATATAGCACATTCCCTCTCGTATAGCCATAGAATTATAGATGTAGTGATCGCAATCCAAGTTCAAAATGAATGGTCCATTGGAGATTATTGCAGATGCTCTCACTAAAGAATTCATGGCCCCGGCTTTCTTGTTATGATCATAACCAGGCCGTTTCTCACGTGACACGTATGCAAACATAGGAAGACGGGTATCAATACCGGTGAAGTCCAACTTCCCTTCGTCAGGACCACCCATTATAGGATCACTTTCTGGCACCTTGCTCATGATCTGTATGGAAACATGGTTAAAAGTTGGGAAATGATTCTTAGTGATCATAGAAAAGTATGGATTATAAACCACAAAACGCGAAAATTAGCTATGTTTATATTGTCTTAAACTTCGGTTCATTGATATGTCTACGTCAAATGGGGAAAACCTATATTCTCCAAGTCATGTGCATATTTTAAATGATTTGGAGAACTTCTTGAGTCATTCAATGTATCATCAGCCTTTCTCCCTAATGCTCGTATGATCCCTTTCTTTATTAAATGAGTTGAAATTTTCAGTAAGAAAAGTTATTTTGTTTTAGTACCTGCAAAATTCCTGCATGATCCCCCTTTGAGTGATCAGCACGGCTCTCGAACCATGTTCCTGGCCAATGCGTCCCGTCTGCCATCCATGTGGCCTTTGTGACCTCGACCTTGTGATCCGGGGGCAGCACGCCATTGTTCTTCTCCTTAACGAGATTCTTTTCCCTCATTTCCTCATTTTTGTTGTACATATCACATCGCTTTCGTATTACTTCTGGCAGACCATTGATCCTGACCTTGAATTCATCATACTCCCTCTTAATCCACCGACGATCCTTCACAAAATCTGGTCGTTTCTTGTTTTTCGTTGGATCTGTCTTCTGGCTGAAGTAACTCTCAGGATTCCTTGGTTCAATGTTGTGCTTTCGACAGAATGGCACCCAAACCTGTTGTCAATACAACAATTTTAGTTATCACCAACATGTTAAAGAGGGATACATTTTCTTATTTATTATTTTTTAGTCGACAAAGTAGGAACCCTCTATCTAGCACATCGATCGCTTTAATCGGACCCGTTCTCTTTCTTATAAGGAGGAGAAAAGATTAGCAGTCCAAAACACTTCCAATCACCACTGATATCAACACGTCTGATAACATCAATGTTTGTGAGTTTCTTCATTCAACTCTCTCATTAGGAATACGAGAGTGCAAGTAATTATTTATCTTTAGCTGTCAATGTACTGGACCCTTTTACTTTTCTTGATTAAAAGCAAGAGATTGTAACCATACCTCGCCAAATTTATGCAATTAGTACCTAGCCTTTTCCATGAACTTCCCAAACTAACCTCCTAACAAAGTACTAAATGATGTAAAATAAATGTCCAGTTTGTGCATCAGCACATATCGATGCCTATCATCTTCATAAAGCGCTTTACATTCCATTGTATATTGTGGTATGTCCATAGCATCTTAAGCTGATAAGTCAAATTATTTTCCATTTCACACCTTAAGCATTGTTTTTTCTAAACTGTTTAAAGCCTTGTATGTTTGAATTTCTGGATTATCAACTCTCATACTTTACATTGTCTTTATTATCACCTACTGCATTGTTGCTGTTGAATCTGCTGGATAATCAACTCTCATACTTTACATTTCACGTACTAATAGCCTGAAAAAGGAATTTGGGTAATTGCTTTTTTCAACGTTTAATTATAAGTTGCTTTTCCTTCTCCTGAACACCCAGTGCTATTGTATGCCCAAATTGACAGAGTACATGAAGTACTGGATCGATAGTCCGGGAGAAATTAACGAACTTGCTAAAGTCAAGGCTCAGGTTATTGACGTAAAGGGAATGATGATGGGAAACACTGAGATGTAGAACATTGTGTCACCATTGAAATCTTTGTTATTCTTGCTGTTAATATATGTTGTTACACATGTTTTATTAAAATTTGAGGTTTCATATTAGAAGGTCAATTTTATTAAGAGGAGCAGCCAAAACTCTTATACATTGGTTTATATTTTTATTTTTATTCGATGTGAGATTTTATCCTTAACATGTCCCTCAAGATAATGACTCGTTTGAGTAGACCAATTTTGACATCCGTGTGCTCATTTTTTTGAGTATTAATTAGATCAAATTGCTCGTTGAAGACCACTCCAATTTAAACTCCAATAGGACCAATACCCACTAGAATTTGGATCAAACTACAACAAGACTCATAATCTCTGATCACAAGTTAGACAAAGAGAACTTGAACATGTTTATCCATGTTCAAACTCAGCAGAAAATTCTAAAAAGTCATTAAACAAAATTTCTAATTCCAGAAAATATGTTTATTGGTTAGAATCCTGATTCTTATAAAGCAAGTATGGGGGTCACTTAAATGAAAGTGAACACTTTCCCTCTCAAGGAAATTTTTCACATCTAACGTTTATGTTCGAGTTTTAGGCACGAGTTTAGGATACAAGGGATGAAGATGAGAAGAAAAAATGTGAATTCAGAATCTGAAGATTAAACTGATTGCTTTGATTCTCATCATCATTTTTATGGTTTACCATGGCTTCAATTGTTGGTGTGGAGCCTCCGCAGTCAGGATTAAGTTTGCTAGAGTGGAGACTCCAAAGTTTTCCTGATCCTTTCGCCTATTTGCTCTTAGAAAGAGCTTTTTTGTTTTTCTTTGGCCTCTAATTTTGATCTGATATACAGTTTATATAACAAATGATTTATGATTGATGAATTTTTGACAATATTCGACTTCTTGATATAAAAATACCTTCCCATATTTTTGGTCGTATATGAAGGCTCCTTTTATTTTCTTTATACACAAGCATGTCGTGTAATGTTAGATGTAACATGACTGTTCCGGGTAAATTTTTCTGTTGTCTCATCTAGTCACATTGATTGCTAGCTCATCAATCGTTTTAATCAATATGACTAGACGAGACAACATAAAAATTTCTGGGCATACGAGATAGTGTTAAGTTATTTATTTTTATCTACCAATCTACTAGACCTGATAATTTTCTTTATTAAAAGCGTAAAGATTGTAACCATACCTCGCCAAATTTAACAGCCTCTGCCATGGCCTCAAAGGTAAGAATTGCTCCACCATCATCCGAGATATAAATTGCTACCTTCTCGACTGGATACTCAACAGCAAGAATAGACAGAATTGTGTTACCAGTAACCAAAGGCGGTTCCTTTTCCGGGTCAGCAGTAGATATGAATACATCCATAGCCGGAAGATCCGACCGGCCATTCGGGTTCGTGGGAGACGGAGATTCGAATTTATCCTTGAGTGCTGCCAAATCTGCCATTCGGTTGATAGGATTGAACTTTGGAAGAATATCAAGAATCCACGAAAATGCAAACCATATTTCACATGTAACAGATAATCCCCACAGCACCATTGCATCGTGGTTAGGGTTTTTTATTCTCCATACAAGGAAGAAAGCCAATACTACCATACGCAACATGATGAGTATTCTGTGGGAAGAAAAAATTCCATTAGAGCTTTTGGATGTAACGCAGTTCGAAAATTGTGTTAAAAACGATATATTTGGCATTTTCTATTTGCGAATATTCATGTTCGGCGTGCAGTATTAAACTATACTCGATGATATAACATATAAAGTACCACATATAAGGGGTGCACCTGTAAGGGCTAATAATTTCAGGAGGAATTTTAATCTTCCTTGTGAGAGGCTTCCAAGGTTTATCCATGAAATCTTGCATGCTCATTCCAGTATCATGATCATATGAATCCTCATCCTGTTGCCAGAAAGCATTTCCAATCCCATATTTTCCTTTTGATTCAAACAGCCAGCGATTATGATCAAAATCTTGTGTTTGGCTCCTTAACAGCATCGATTTATTATTCGATTTCATCACCGACATTCTACCATCGAGTTTTGCAGCAGCATCTCCAGCGCCACTGTCCTCATCACCGCCGTGACTACCCATCCTTATTCGTTGCGACTCAGAGCGAAACCGGGATGAAGGTGCACGATAAGGTGTCGGCCCATCGGGCTTGTCGCCCGTGGCAATAGTAGTTGATGTGGCTCCAGGCTGATTGTCTGGAGTTGGTGGCATATGAACGGTGTAATTAATGTAATCATTTTGCGAGGCATATTCTTCCGACAAATCCAAGTCATCGTCTCGGGAGAGGCTTACAATACGTCCGCTAGAAGTCCGTCGTGCAAATTTCACCGATTGCAGCGGGCGATCTCCGGCTCCTCCGACCGAGGTTGAGTGTTTCCTTGCACCCGAAGATGTTGCCATTATGTATAAAAGTTTTATACGTAAAAATGAATAGGGTTGTTAGGATGTTAGAATGATGATAGAAATGAATCCATTATTTTTCATGCAAATAAATCGGAATGAATACAAGATCCTAGATTGTTAAGCAAATGTTAAGAAAATTTTGATGTTCCTAGAATAAAGTTAAAAATGGAAAATAAAAAAAGAGAATGGCAAGGATTCTATGGTTAAATTCAACAACAAAATTCCTAAATTAGGTTTTTAACTGAGGTAATGTTTTTTCATCCCATGTTTCACGCCTAGCCTCTCTCTCCATTTTTTTTTTTTTTTTGAGGTTATTCTCCATTTCATTTATTTGTTTTATCACTTTTCCTAATTATATTTATATCCTTGCACTTTGATTATTCAAAGGTGTTTATTTGTATTTTTGTCTTTTTTGGTGATTATTGAATCTAATTCAAATATTCCATCGAAGTTACAAGTCGAACCTTTTGTATTCTTTTGAATCAACAAAACTTTATAAATGCTCGAGTATCCTATACTTGATGGGTTTTTAGGCATGACATTTCATCCTTAATACAAGATTTCTCTTGAACTTATGTCAACCTTTCAATATTCTTCCGAATGAACAAAATTTTATTTCATTACGTCCACCAAATTTCATATAACGTTTTACCGTGACCTCCAACTTCTTTTAACGTTTTCACTAATTTTAAAAGGGGTATAAAATAAATTTTAAAAACAGAAATAAAAAAAACTTATTTTAAAAAAAAATAAATAAAAATTATATAAAAAAACATTACTTAAAAAAATAAAAGATTATTTTAAAAAACATTACTTAAAAAAAAGTTACATTGAAAAATAAATAAAATAAAAACTTTTTTTTTTGAAAAAAAAAAACGTTTACAAAATAAAATAAAAACTTATTTAAAAAATGTTTTTATTTATTTTTTATTTTTAAAAAATAATTATATATATATAATGCAAAGTTACTGTTTTACCCCTTTTAAAATTAGTGATAAGGGTGAAAAGAAGTTAAGTGGTCATAGTGAAATGTTAAATGAAATTTGGTGGCCATGATTAAATAAAATCAATTTGGGTGGTCATGGTGAAACGAATCAAATTGGGTGGTCATGGTGATACTAATCCCCTATTTGGTATAAATTCAAATTCAAATTTTAATCTAAGTAAAAGTCAAAAACTATTTTTAACCACACATTTTATGAGATTCATAACTTTTCAACCACATTTCTTTAACGTTTATCAAAATTTACTAAAAATCTGATTTTAATTCACACAAAACAATAGCTAAGTTGGGTGTAGATTGGTGGATTTAACCAGCTAATAATTTTCTTTTTTGCAATAAACTAGAGAGAAAGATAGAACAAAAGAGAAAAACCAATAAACTTGTGTATTTTATTAAAACCCAAAGTTCCATAGTTATATGAAAGAATTAGAGCTACAAGAGATACAACAATCCTAATGATTAAGGCTGTAGAGTATAAAAGTAATTCATATATGCTACTATATTTTACAATACTCACTAACTATCTCATTGAAATATTATTCGGCAAAAATCCGATTGGACAAAATTCCCACAAATGGAAAAAGTACAAATAATTTGGAGTAATAATAAAGTGCTGCCTTGTTAAAACCTTGTCAAGAAAACTCAATGTAAAAAATTTGATTGAAGAATAAAGAGTACAGCTACTCCCAATGATTTCAATTCTTGTATCAATCCATATCTTATATATCAATATCTTCAATATTGATATCTTGTATTATGTTTTAATATTGTAATTGACAATTCTGTAAACAAAACAAGTTTAATTGTATTTTGTATTAAAACTCAAGGAGTAATGTGCAAATAGATAAAGTCAAGGCTTTTAGGTCTAGGGTTTGAGAATGACAAAAAAAAAAAAAAAGGTACGAGTTTTCGCTAGACTGTCGACATGGATTGGCTCGAGCGTAAAAAATAAAACCTTCGTCGATCGACTGTCACTCCTCATTCGCTCGAGCGACAGCCTGTTGCTCTACTGTCGTTGAGCTCTCGCTCAAGCGACAGTGTTGTCCGAGAAATTTTTATTTCGCGATTTAAAGGTTTTTCCCCAGTACATTCGTTTCTTAACCTACCTATATATACCAAAACACTTCAGAACGATTTTGGTTAAGGTTGAATATTGAGAGAGCTTCATCTATGAGAGAACTCATATATTTTATTTTCAACATTCGTCATGTGAGATTGTCTTGGTGAGAAAAATATCGTCCACATAATTCAAATATCAAACATGTCTTTCCTCTACATTTGTCAGAGTTCTGAAGATCGAGGGAAGTTGACTGGAGTTCCAGTCTGTGAAGAACAAGGTGTTTTTCATTGATCCATGGGAGATAGACGATTTCGCAAAACTAGGAGTGCTGCAGGGTAGCAGATTTCACGGAGAGATTTGGCGAATTGCAGCTCAGGATTAGTGCAGGAGAACACGAGATCCATGGAGAGTTGTAGGAATTGCAGAGATCAGATAGTACGTGTCGTCTAGTCTGATAAACTGTAAGTTGTTTGAATCATTTATAGTGGATTGCTTCACAAAGTATCCGAAGTTTTTCCCAGTTGAGTTTCTCTTTGATCATACTGTGTGTTGATTTACTACTTTATTTACTGTTTAAATTATAAAAACTGTGGTATTCAAACATAGGATTAAAACTGACGTACATGTTTAATAATCTAGAAAAGAATTAAAAAGTGACATGTTGTTATTTAATTCGTTAATTATTTTAATTCCACATATAATACCTATTTACCCCCATCTAGGTATTGTTAGAGTCGAATTACACATTTTTCAATGGTATCATAGCCTTAAATCAATTCCTGGCCCTTATTTTACAATTTTAGATGAGTCAGTCACTGTCCGTATCTCCGTTCTTTGACGGAAGCAATTATACATACTGGAAAGTTCAAATGAGAGATTTTTTTAAGGCTTTAGATGAGCATATTTGGATTAACGTTCAAAATGGGTGGGCTCCACCTATAACAATTGTTGCTGATGTAGTTACACATACTGATATCTCACTATAGATTAAAACTAATTTGGATAAGTGTAATTGGAATAGTAAAGGCCTTTATGCCCTGTTCATGGTTGTGATATTTTAAAAACCATACACGAAGGAACTAAAACTGTTAAAAATTCTAAATTACAAATGTTAACCATTAAGTTTGAAGAGATTAGAATGAAGGACGATGAATCGTTCAATAAATTCTATACGAAGCTGAATGACATAGTCAACTCTAACTTTAATTTAGTTGAAAAGCTCCTTGAGTCTAAAATTGTTAGAAAAGTCCTTAGATCCCTACCCGAGAAGTTTACACCCAAGATAACTGCGATAGAAGAAAGTAAGGACTTAGACGCTGTCAAGATTGAAGAACTCATATGATCACTTCAAACTTATGAACTTATCGTCTCACAACCTAAAAAGGTTAAATCCATCGCTATGAACACCATTAGAGGAGAAGAGAGTGAGTCCACTGATACTGAGACTTTTATAGACGACGAAATAACTTATTTCATTAAAAAATTTTAGAAATGATGAGGAATAGGAGAAAGCCTCCGGAGCGGAAAAGTGAGGTCCTTTTTGAGAGGTAGATGCGAGAAAAAACCTCTAGGGCTCCCGTTAAGAAATCTCAATCCGTCTAATGCCACAAGTGCAAGGGATATGGTCATATTAGGAGTGAATGTTCTAATCTGAAGAGAAGTTCGGGAAAAGAACGACGTAATGCTTTAGCTGTTATAATAAGTGATGGGAGTCAGATTCCAGTTCTCAGATTGAGACACCTGGTGGTGAAGATGAACAAAATTACATGGCCTTCACCTCGATTGCTGCAATCAAATCTGACCGTGAGATTTAAAAGGGAGAAAGGGATGATGAGAGTGCACAAACTAAAGAAGAGTATGAGGATGAGACCGACATTCACGAGTCTTATTGTGAATTGTTTGAGGAGAGTCTCAAAATTAAGAAGGTCAATAAAGTCATCTTGAAAAATGTTAATGAACTTGAACGTGAAAAAGAAAAACTATTAGGTGACCATCAAGACTCGACTAAAAAGTTAAGTGAGTTGAAGCTGGTTAATGAAAACTTGGAAGCTAAAGTTAATTCATTAACTAACGATCTTGATAAATCTAATGCTCAAGTCCAATCTTTTATGAGTGGCTCGCAGAAGTTGGACAATCTACTGGGGATGAACAAGTCTGCTGGTAATAGGCATGGTTTGGGTTATGTTCATAATCGTGATGCTACTTTTAGTACATCTAGGACCATGTACATTCCTGCCACTAACAAAGCTCGTGGGATTGCTTATCCTAAACCCAAAGGAAAGCATGCCATAGTATTGAGATCTACCAGAAGGCGTATGGTCAATCATCCTACATATTGACAACAACCACCGAGCAGGTTTGAACCCAAGTTCATTCCTACTTGCCATCATTGTGGTGCATTGGGACACATTAGACCTAGGTATCATAAGTTTTTGAATAAAAGTAAAAGTTAAAACTTCACTAGCAAGGTTAACTTTCTTTCCAATCAAGTTAGCCACTTAACTGAGATGATGACTCAGTTATCTAATGCCACTTCTACTTCTAAGAAGGTTTGGGTTAAAAAGAGTGACCTCTCTAAGTCTAAAGATCAGATAAATTGTTATGTTACACACCTTGCTCTTAAAGCTCAAAATAGCTCCATGTGGTATCTTGACAGTGTATGTTCAAGACACAAGTGTGGTGACAAAGCCTTGTTCTCATCTCTAGATGAGTGGAATGACGGTGTAGTTACATTTGAAGATGGAGCTATTGCACTGATTCAAGGAAAATGTGTTGTTAAAATTGCTGGACTACTTGTCATCTAGGATGTGCTTTATGCGAAAAGGTCAAAGTCCAATTTGTTGAGCATCAGTTAAATTTGTGATGCTGATTTTGAGGTTAGCTTTGTCTAGAAAAGGTGTATTGTGTATGACTCGTCTGGTAACATTGTTCTCGAATGTGTAAGAACCTCTGATAATTGTTACGGAGTTTTACCAAATTCCTACTACATATGTAGCAGTGCCAAGATCAACATTACTAAGTTGTAGCATCAACGACTGGGTCATATGAACTATAACAGTCTGTCTAAACTTGCCAGAAGGAAATAGTTATTGGCATACCTAAGCTAGAAAATACTGATACTATTATTTGTGGTACGTGTCAACAAGATAAACAGTTTAGAGTGCCTCATAAACAAACTTCTAAGATCTTGATGAGCAAGTCGCTTGAACTACTCCATATGGATTTAGTGGGACCATCTAGGATCGAAAGTCTTGGTGGTAAAAGATATATTCTGGTTGTGGTTGATGATTTTTCTTGATATACTTGGATTGAATTGCTTATAGATAAAACTGAGGTGTTCGGTCTCATCATCTCATTGTACAAGAGGCTTATAAATGAGAAAGAATATTCTGTTTCTAGAATTCGTAGTGATTATGGAAAAGAGTTTGAAAATTCGAATCTTGAGAACTTGTGCTTGGAGGAGGGAATCTAACATAAGTTCTCCTCACCGATCACTCCACAACAAAATGGGATAGTTGAGAGGAAAAATCGCGTGCTTCAAGAAATGATTAGAGCTATGCTTCATGGTAAGGGACTAGCTATGCATTTTTGGGGTGAAGCTGTTCGCTAAAATTATATACTGCAATTGCACGGGTAGCGTTCAAGTGATAAAGTGGAATTTTTGAGTCTGAGTTGTCGATCCCTCAAGGAATGTTTACTTTTGATTACACGACTTTGGTCAATTTAATTTTAACAATAAAAAAAAACACCAAACAAAGTTTGATATTGGAAAATAAGGAAAATAAACTAAAAATCTACGAAATAAGAAAACAAAAACTCTTGAGATTTTCGGAGGAAAAACGTGGTTGGGATTCATGGTTTCGGTTAACCATTGTCTAATTAATTTACCACAAGCCAATTAATAAATTATTTATTTATGATGTTAGACCAGATTTTTCAAATTTAGTTAATTACCTCTCTCGAACGAAATTAACCCTAATTGGTTGGTTAACCTACTATATCTCTATGTCGGTTAAAACCAAACAACCACATTAAATATTTGTGAAAATAGCTCAATGGGTCACCCATGGCTAATGGTATATCTCCATCCACTAACAAAAAAAAACCTAGAGTTTTTACTATTTGGTCTAAAATGCACAATCTTCTTTTGAACGATATACAAATCACTAAACACAATCATCTATTGACCACATAAATGAAAATGCATGAAATACAATAGTAGAAACACATGAAAATAAATAACATAACATTAACAAGAAAATATTAAAATTAACAAAAATTTAGATTAAACAAATACCACAAATTCCAACACAATCAATTAGCCCATGTTATATAAATAATAAAAAGAAGAATATTTTATACAATACATTACAAATATGGAAAAATAATTGAGAGAATACAAAGTTATAGAAAAAAACCAATTTTTGAAGCTTGGACTTGACATCCCCAAATATTTCTCCAAATCCTTAAATGTATTCTCTATGTACTATAGATTGTATCTCCAAAATATCAAGTAAAACAAAATAAAAAGGAAGAGAAAAAGAAAGGAAAGAAAAAAATAAATAAAAGAAAACCAGAAAGAAAGAAGACAGAGGGATGTTGCCTGGCAAAAGACCTAATTTTTGGATTTTAATTCAAAACTTATGCAAAATTACAGCACAATCCCCTAATTTTCGGACAATTGGCAAAATGGTCCCCCATACTTTAAAAATGGTGCCTAGGTGTTGCTAGGCACCACTCTTCCTGTTAAAAACCATTTTTGGTTTTAAATTTGCAGCTAAGCTCCTAGGTAATTGCATGTCAAGTCCCTCAACTTTGATCTTATAAAATTTGGTCCTCAAATTTCGACTTTTATATCAATCACGCCCTTCATAAATTGCATCCAAGATCCTTCAACTTTTTGACTTGATCACTTTGGTCCTCAACTTCACAATTTTTGCACTTTTACTCTATTTTCCTCGTTTTGCCTTGTTCTCTTTCCTTGGGTGATTTTTGACCTACAAAAGCAAATATTACATAATTGTGAATATAATTTAATTCATTTTATCAATAAAAAGCATATTTAAATATTAAATAAGTGTGAAAAAACACACTTATCAGAAGCTATTAATATTGTGTGTCACATAGGGATGAAAGCACATATGTGTCTCAAATTGAACCGAAAAAGGTGGAAGAAGCCCATAGGGATAAAAGTTGGGTAAATGCTATGCATGAAGAATTAAATCAATTTGTGAGAAACAAAGTATGGGATTTGGTTCTTATGCCTGATGATTGCAATGTTATAGGTATTAAGTGGATATTCAAGAATAAAACTGATGATCAATGTACCATAACTAGAAATAAGGCTAGGTTAATTGGCCAAGGATATACTTAGGTCGAAGGTGTTGATTTTGTGAAACGTTTGCCCCAGTAGCTAGACTTGAATCCATTAGAATCATTCTAGCTATTACCTGTACTTTGGGTTTCAAATTATACCAAATGAATGTCAAGACTACCTTCCTGAATGGAATTCTCTAGGAAGAAGCCTATGTGGAACAACCTAAATGGTTTATTGATCCGAAGTATCCTCATTATGTGTATAGGTTGAATAAAACATTTATGAGCTAAAACAAGCTCATATAGCTTGGTATGATAGACTTACTGCATATCTCTTGGAACATGGTTTCACAAGAGGTGGTGCAAACAAAACCCTATTTATAAGACGAATTGATGATACCATCACGGTAGCTCAGATTTATCGGATGACATCGTATTTGGTTCTTCTCATGCTCATGATTTCACTGAGTGCATGAAATAAGTATTTGAGACGAGCATGATTGAAGAATTAACATATTTTCTTGGTTTTCAAGTCAAGCAACTGATGAGGGATTATTCATATCTCAATCGAAATAAGCCAAGAATCTTATCAGACGTTTTAGCTTAGACAGCAAGAAACATACTAGAACGCCCATAGCACCAGTGTCAAGTTGGATCTAGATCCTACATGTAAAAGTGTTGATCAAATACTATATAGGAGTATGATAGGTAGCTTACTTTACCTCAATGCTAGTAGACCTGATATAGCATTTAGTGTAGGATTTGTGTGCATTTTCAGGCTGATCCCAAGGAATCACACCTGAGCGGCGTACGACGTATTATTAGATATGTCAATGGTACTATTAATTATGGGAACCTGTTCTCTCGGGATTCTAATTTAGATCTTGCTGGCTATTTCGATATCGATTGGGCTGGAAATGTCGATGATAGAAAAAGTACTCTGGAGGCTATTTTTATGTTGTGCAAATCTCGTTGCTTGGATTAGTAAGAAACACAATTCTATCTTATTATCCACAGCAGAGACCGAGTACATTGCGGCAGGAAGTTGCTGCACTCAACCGTTTTGGATGAAACAGATGTTGAGTGACTATGAGATTGAACATAGAACTATAACTATGTTTTGTGATAATACCAGTGCTATTAATATTTCGAAAAATCCTGTTCAGCACTCTCGAACTAAACATATTGAGATTAGACATCATTTTATTCGAGAGCTTGTGGAAGCTCAAATAGTTAATTTTGAACATATTTCTATTGAGAACTAATTAGCTGACTTGTTTACTAAACTGTTGGATGAGTTTCGATTCGAATCTCTTAGAACAGCTATTAGTATTTGTGTGCTTCATTGATTGAGTATAATTGATGCATGCTCGTATTCCACAATTGCGTAACATTGAGTTATGCATGCATCATGTTTATTTATTTATTTGTTCTCATACATTTCTACTTTCTGTTTTATGTTTTGTTTGTGTGAATTTTCTTTTATTTTGCGTGCTTGGTGCAATCATGTTTTAATTAAAAAAACAATCAAAACAATTTTTCATTGTTATGATTAAAATTTTGTTTTTGAAAAAAAAAGAGAACAAAAAGTTTTTATGCAGGAAATTATTTTACACATGATATACAATACACTTGATTTTATTGGTCGTAATCAAGCGTGAGTTTATTTAGCGAGTTGTAATATAATTCACATTATTGGCTTATGATACTTTTGGAGTATTTAATATAGGTCTGTTCAAATATCATCTGCATTGCACACATTATGAATTTGATAGTGGGACTCTACCACGTGTGTGAGATTTGGGATGGCAGTCACATGTTAGTAAGATGACTTTGAACATGATTTGACCAACTTATTTAGATATAAGCTCAAAATTATCCCTGCAATAATATATATATATATATATATATATATATATATATATATATAATTAAAGGAGCTTATTGTTGGCACTGCATATTACATTAACTTGTTTGATTTCAACATCATGATCTTTGATCAAAGTTTTGATATATATATAAAATTATTTTTTTGACTCAAAAGGCATTTTATATTTTTATTTTAGTTCTACTAAATTAAATTTGATGTTTTAGTAATATCGATGTGTCTTCTTGGTATGTTGAGTTGTATTAGTATTATATCTTAATTTAGCAGACACGTGTGAAACTGAAGAATACTGTATGATTCTTAAATTGCCTATATTCTACGAACTATTTGAACTGCTTTATTTATATTGTTTTTCACACATTTTACACTAGGTGTTGAGTTGTCTATTTCATGAAATAGCCGCTGATTGAAATGTAGAATTTGTTAAACTCAGTTAGCTTTGTGATAGGTTTTTGAGTCTGTAATTTACTTTTGATTACCATCTTGACTTTAATTAATAGTTTTGTCACAAAATGCCAAATGGGGAGATTGTTAGGTCTTAATGTTGTAATTGACAATTCTGTAAACAAAATGGGCTTAATTGTAATTGTTATAAAAAAGTCAAAGAGTTATGTGTAAATAGATAAAGTTAAGGTTTTTAGGTCAAATCTTCGAGAATGGCAAAAGAAGGAAAATACGACGCTAAATTTTGTTAGACCGTTGCCATAGATTGGCTCGAGCGTAAAAAACAGAACCTCTATCACTCGACTATCGCCCATTTTTTGCTCGAGCGACAGCTAGTCGCTTGACTGTCACTGAGCCCTCGCTCGAGCGACAGTGTTGTCCAGAAAATTTTTATTTCGCAATTTAAAGACTTTTTCCTCGACCCATTCATTTCCTAACTTACCTATATATATAAAAACACCTCTGAACGGTTTTGGTCAAGGATGAACATTGAGAGAGCTTCATGTGTGAGAGAATTCATATATTTTAGCTTTCAACCTTTGTCCCGTGAGATTTTCCTTGTGAGAAAAACATTGTCCACATAATCCAAATACCAAACATGTATTTCCTTCACATATGTCAGGGTTCTGAAGATCGAGGAAAGCTGACTGGAATTTCAGTCTATGAAGAACAATGTGTTCTTCATTGATCCACGGGAGATAGATGATTCCGCAAGGCTAGGAGTACTACAGGATAACAGATTCCATGGAGAGTTTTGGCGAATTGCAGCTAAGGATTGGTGCAGGAGAGCATGTGATCCACAAAAATTCTAGATTTTTCTAGTAAGTTCAATTTTATTAGGATCGGATCCAGAAACTTTAGATTTTTCTAGTAAGTTCAATTTTAGTATGACCGCATTATTTTATTTTGATTTCTCGAAATTCATAATATGATGCAGTGCATCGTGTACAAAAGTATAGTGACGAATTTTTCTTTTCGATTTTATTTATTTCCTCATAACGACATACCTTATTGAAATATCTCAATTTTCAACATATCAGGTACTTGAACCTCTTTTGGAGTTTTATAATTTGTTATGGCAAAACACTTATCAAGAGTATGAGCTTCCTTAATATGACCATTTGTACTAATTGCTGAATTTTTGTTTAAAGATTTTTTGTATTAAAATTGAAACCATATGGCTTTAGGCGTGCCAAGATATATCAAATATAATGCCAACAAATTGTCCTCCTAGATGATGATGATGCATTTGTACATTATTTTCAGTTTCTTAATTTCTCCCTAATGCTGAGAGAATTGTCCATTGAAATTGACAATCAACAATCACGTTTAAAATATCATTCGTTAGGGCTTGATGTAATATAAGGGCTCAAACTACTCATTTATTCTCAATATTCTTTACCTTCCATCTAAGTGCATTGTGATGGGTTAATTTTATATATACTGCACTAACAATATAATTAGATGGAAAAATTAGGCTTTGACCATAAGCTAATTATAACAGGGAGAATTATGATATTGACAAAATGCGTAATAGCATTCCCTTTACAAAAATGGAAAGTACTTTGTTCTCGATTAAATTAGTTGGAGACGTTTAACAAGCAATAATGTTAAACTATTTATCGACATCACAACTAACACATATTAAAAGGTTCAAATTTAGGATCACTAGCATTAATAAGATACACCGTCTTGATTATATAATCTAAAAATTATGTTCATAATTTAAAATTTGAGTAGTAATTTCGCACACTTCAGATTGCGAACACTATGCAACCATCTAGTATATGTATCAAATCTATTGATACAAATAATATTTAGATGATTAACATAGAGGATGATGTGGCCACATTTATCATGTTGATTAATTTTCAGTAATGCAAAAAATTCATATTTTAGCTAGTGATTTTTAATTATAAGTTTTTGATAAAGAGAACAAATAACATATAGGAATTCATTGAATTGAAGAATCTACTGGTTCTTCGTTGAATGTTCATTTGAAGTTTTAATTTCGCATCATTATTAATTTGGTGATGGTCCAATTGGTCATGCCAAACAATAAAATCAAATCGAACTTCTTGTTCAATATAATGTTTGTTTCAATTGTACCACACATTTTAAGAACTTAGCATGTTTCTCTTTAATTTAGTAGAGAATAAATTATTATCAGTGATAAAATTTTATTCTCCAACATAACGCATTATTGACTCTTCTATAATATCAAAACAACATTATTCTAGAATATTGATATATACTTATTTACAAGTAATAGAACAATATTCCTCTAGAATATTGATCCATTTAAATTAATAATATTATTCTTCTAAAATATTAATATGTATAAATTTGTACTTCTTCATGAACACAACATGATATTGTTCAAGAACACTAATACTTATTATTTTTGCTTCTTCTGGAGCAATATATTAATATTTTTGTGAAATACTGAAATTATATTGGTATTCTCTTCAGGAGTAGATAATATTCATTTTGAAACATTTATATAAAGTGGTGATTACGCCCAAAGAATAACACGGTAGTTATAGTGCAATTTTTGGGTGTCGTATCCACAAGGAAATGGAAAATGCTCAAAGGATTAGGAAGAGTGAATTATTCTCTTCAATGTGTAGTGAAATTCAATATTTGAAATATAAAATTAAAATCAATAATTTGAGAAAGTGAAGTGTCGAAATTTCCTCAGTTCGGTTGAATAATTCAAATTAATTATTCAATTTTTATAACACAATTAGAGGCTTTAATCTCGACACTCTAATCAGAAGATATATCATGAAAACCAATTCAATTTACAAATGTAATCCTATAATCTAGACTTATGACATATTTGCATAATTTTATTGGAACAAGATCAAAGATTGACCATATACATCAAATATAAGACAATAATCAATCCGTCAATAAAGTAAAATTGAGATAAAAAAAACTCAACAATTAATTAAATCTAATGATAGAAGAAACATGTCTGGATCTATAAATGATTTAATAATTGTTAAACCAATCTCAACAACAAGTAATTGAAATTGAAACTCAATAAATAGTTTGATTAAATAATGAAAAAGGCATGACCGAATCCATGAAAAATCTAGTAATTATTAAACCGATTTCAATATAAATTCATGAAAATAAAAGTCTAAATCCTAAGATTATTCAGCAAGAAAATACCAATTACATGAAATA